>CM035819.1:47458349-47853349 GCA_020458035.1 Magallana ariakensis | reverse complement strand
AAAACTTAAATATATTTATGGTTAAAAAATTTTAAAATTAAATATCAGAAACAGTAGCCAAAAATAATAATGGTAATAACTTGGAGCGACAACATGTATATCTAATTGGTTTTAAGAATCGGAATTGAATATATATATATTTTCCAAACCATAAAAAGAATATCTTAGAATTAAGAACATAATATTGTTGGATAAGGATTCACGTTTCATACCAATCAATTTAGGTTTGAGAGGATCATAGTGTACATTTCCACGCACGGCAACATTTTCCTCGAACAGGCAACGAGCATTACTGCTTCTACAAAGTTTTAAACATTGTCTTGCATAAAAGCTGAATTTCATTTTACTTAACTTAAACAAAAATTTCACCTTTTTTTCGGAAAAAGAAGCAATGAATACCCCCTTATATAATAACATACTGTAAAAATACATTTAGATCATTGACACTACATGAACTCCATCCGGCTCCATATCCTCCCATTAAACCAATGTCACTTCCGGTACACCCTCTAGTGCTGTCGTGATACATTCCAAGACTGAAAATTAAAGGGCTCAGTATGTTGTTGAAAGGCGCAAAGACAAAATTTTATGTACTTGTGGTCTAAATTAAAACACCTCAAGTTTGTGATGTTTTTATAAATTTATCAAATATAAATCAGTGCGCGTTGCTTAACCTTCATGGATGCCTCGCAGGAATAGTAAATCTAACCTATACATTTATGTATGCGTAGGTTTTGTATAAATGATTTCTTCATTATAGCTCACCTCTGCAGAAATCATAAGTACAGTTTGTGAGATTTCTGTAAGTTTTATTTCTTGTCAGAGAAGTCAAGGAGTTGTTGATATTGAATGTTTACGCGAGAAATAGACAAGGTTTGTTGATATACATTTTTACGTAAATAGATAAAAACGGAGATGGGATCCTAAAGAAAAAACAATTTAAGGAAAACATTTTTTCCCCTGCTATATATGTTTATATATATAGTGTAATATGAAGTAAAGAACCTTATAAAGTTCTGACCAGTTACGACCGAAGAAACACATTTCTTGTGCACCACAGCTTTACAACAATGAATATTCTGAGTCGTAAAGAACGCAAAAAACCAAAAATATTGTAGATTTTGATAAAATAAACACATATAACCGATTTTTTTTAGCTAAATTCCTTACTCAGTTGTGTTTACCATGTTTACACGTCGATCAATTTGATCGTTATTGCCGACTTCATCGTCACTTCTTCGACTATTTCATCGTTTTTTACCCGTACTGGTGGCTCAAACATGTACGACTGAATAATAAGATTCTTTTGATTTAGTCAACATGAAAATAAAAAAACATCGTGCATGGTTAAAAAATGTCTCAGATTTAAAGAAGAAAATGCTAATCCTACAATTTGTTTACAATCAGCTGTTCGAAGAAGGGGTCGCATGTGACGTCACCGTACCGTGACACGCAATCTAATTAACGATTTTTTAAAGATCGGGGCTATGGTTTAAATCGATACTATGGCTAATTACCGCTTTAATACAGCTAACAAACTATTAGAAGTAATTAATATATACACAAAGAAGGCAAAAAATGTAAAATGTTCCATACTTTAGAAACATGCGATATGTCCTTTAACAATGTAGGTATGTAGAATATTCCTTTTCGTATCTATTTCGTAACCATTCTTGCATGGTTGGCATACTTTGTAATAACAATTGAAAAGCATATTGTTACCTATGCCCTATTTCATGTGCAGTTGATTTGTATTCAAAGATAGATCCGGTACTCTCCACGGCACACCGGTAGTTGTGATCGCAGGCGCTGGACTGGAAGGCTCTTCCGGTGACGTCAGTTTGCATTCTGGAAATTTTTACTTAATTTAACGCATTGTCTGCTACATAGAATAAACCAGGTGATTGAGGACAGGACTAACACCCCCCCCCCCCACATCTACCCCCCCCCCCCCCCCGGGGGGTCTGTAAACCTTTTCTTGAATCTTTAAGTACCTATAAAATGAGTCGATTCAAGTTATATTTTTTAATAACACCCGGCTTATTCAAAGTCGCACATGCTATTATACATTTATATGTTCAAAATGGTCAAGTCTGCGGCGATCTTAGTATTACTAATTTACATACCCCGTATGAAGGAAGACGAGGTCATATGGTATCGGGTTGTTCCTCATCCCGGTACAGAACGTACTGAGCGATGTACCCAGAACAGAGGACATGTTATAGAAAGACTGCAACACAGTGAAGACATTCTCATTTTATAATGGAATCACGAAATAGGGAGCAAGAAACTGAAGTACAAAATACGACAAAAAATAATCCAAATGAAAACTCGAGATAACTACATGTTGCTATTGCATCTATACGGTATCACCATCTTCTTGATTAAAAACACAAAAGAAAATCTATTCAACTTATGTGATTTACAAACCGAACAAACCGTTTCAACCTTTACATTTGGGGCGATTGTATGACTTCGCACATTTTAACAATGACATTTAGGTAGCTGTTTTAGGGCTAATTTTAGTTATTTAAAAAAAAACCCAACAATTTATAAGTCAGCTAGTTCCTGGGGGGGGGGGGGGGGGAAAGCTACATTCTGTAGTCAACAAACCATCAGGGATCTTTTGAATCAAGCTGTTCCTGGTCAATTACCTTCATAACATTCCAGCGGCCTTAAAACTAAAGTTAATATATATTATCAAAGATTACATACATAACTCTAAAAAAGAATGGATTGTGCCAGCTTGTATATATCTACATGAGGGTTTTTTTCACCCGGCCGTAATGTTTTAAAATTCTATTGAGAATGCGACCTTTGAATGCTGAAATCAAACGTCGAAATGCAGAGTGTCACTTTCATCAATGATAATAATCATGTTCATGTAATTATGTGTATAAATATAATAAGTACAATTTTTCTGTCGAAGTAATATAACAAGTACTGTATAAACTGATGGTGATGAATTGCTTATTCATTATAATATGCAGTGCATTCCATGGTATTGACCACGAGCTTCACTCAGTCGAAATTCCTGCAGTGCACCCCAGGGTATTGGCCCTGAGCTTGTTTGTTTCACTCGAGTCGAAATTCCTAACAATTAAGAATGAACTGAAAAAAGGTTACCGGATTTGTTTCGAAAAACCCAATGTATTTGATTTGAATGTGGACGTCATAACCGAGGATGTTGAAGCGGGACCATTCCATCTGAACCTACAAGTATGTAAAACATCATCAATTAAAAACACATAACTAATAAAATATTACAAATATTGCAAAAAATGTTGCCTTTCCATGAAATAAACTAATCAAGATCTTAATTTTGGAAAGAGAAATTTTTTAAATATTATAAATGCATATGATTATTTTTTTAAACAAAAATGTGTAGGGAATTACAATTAAAAAATCGGTCTTAATTATGCCAACGTTTACTTAAGGCTGTAATGAGACTGTACCCCATTATACTTCAGGATCATTAGTTCAATCCTTTTAGCCGTGTCCCTGGACGGGAAAAGTTTGGTGAACAGGCTATCGGTGTACACGGCTAGCTCAACTGTGACCATTCTGTGGGGCGTGGTCCGCTTATTGTGTGACGTCAGTGATCTCATGTAGGCATTGGGCACTGAAATGTTGTCATCTGGAGCAAAAACGGCAGTTTTTTATGAACTACATCCACTGAAAAGGGTCGGGTATTGATATCTTCATATGTAAGTCAATTATAGTAACAAGATGTCGAGATGGTATATTGTACATGTAGATAATGTGTATTGCCTTCTATGTATAATATTGCTTAATTATGCCAAAATGATAGAGATAAAATAATGTCTATCAATTTCATTAACAGTTTACCATTGTCTAATTTTGTATTCTTCCTCAGCTCTTTTTCCTTCGCAACTACAAGTACTGTCTCGTCTTCTGAGAAATTGAGACGTCTGTTGTAGTCTTGTGGGACCTCTTTGATATGGAAATCGCCGTCCTTGGTGCTGAATCTCCCTTCCTTGAATTCAATATTATCATACCAATTCTACTTCATGGTTAATTTACCATAATCATACTTGTCACCAGTGACCCGGTCATAAATACAGAATATTCTGTTAATTTGTATATACTTTTCTCATTTGTTTACGCTCTGATATTACCACAAATGAAAAATATGTAATCAAATCAGAAAAAAAAATCGCCGAGAGAACAATTCTTATATCATGCTATGATATAATATAACCAAAGTATGTACCAGTCCGTCACAATGTGTGAGAGAAACATGGCCTTCGTTTGATGTCCAATTCTCGCCCAATGTTCCGACAGAGAAACAGTCGGGCACAGCCTTATCCCAGCGTCGGGTGTGGTCTTTGTCTATCGTTTCTATTCTGACATCAGGGTGTAAGATTGGTTCAGGTTTAAATATCTTCATTTTATAATCTTTACCAAATGCAGCGAAAGCAAGATTTGACATCATGGAGGCACTTCTCCGAAACTCGTGGGTATCGAATCTGAATAAAGATTCTCACTTATATTTATTCCAAACGTTTTATTGAATTTTATATAAATCATTTAAACTTTTGATAAGTGTATTGATTTTCTGTAAAGATAAAAACTATTCGTTTTATTTAAAAAAATATATATATATATAAGCCTCTTGTTTCGAGCCAGAAACGATTGAGAAAGCGTAGTTTATCGCAATAAAGAACCACCACAGCAAAATCAAATTGTATAAAAAATCCTATCAGAAATACATAATCTAGGAAAATGACATTTTGGTTTCGTAAACTTCTTAAGGTTTCTATAACACTATACTTAACAATTTTTTACAAAGGAAAAAGAAATATTAATCGAAGCTCACAGCTTTCATTACCCAAACTGTTTCGTTTGACTATAAAGGTCGACTCCATCTTACCGTTTGGATTGTTCATGTTCACCGTGTCTTAACGTAGAAACATCGAATGCTTCGAAGTTTTCTGTCACCAATGAACAAAATAATACAATTAAAATAAAAATTGAAAAATCGCGCAATAATCAGTTCTAATGCGTCAAAATATTTTCCATATTGAATACTCACCAAAGTTTTTGTCAAATAATGACTTTATAGTGGTATCAAAGGAGTTTGGACTGCCATTAATCTACAATGAAAGCAGAACGTATGTTTCAATATTGATAACATCAATAATTAATTGAGATCTTAGTTAAAATATTAATTCAAACTGATTAATATTTTGAAAAAAAAATACGTTAATGGATCCTGATCTAATGGATAATTCAATAAATAACACTTTTCACACATTGAGGTTTGTATTCCAGGTCACCATAGATATTATAAATTAGGTGACAACTTATACATAACATTAAAACTACAAACACAGGCATTATGAGTAGGTACATGTAAAACCAAATCAACGAAAGCAATGTTTCCCTACCTCTTGGCTGTGAACATATACCGTTAAAACCAACACAACTAGAAATGCAGATACCATGTTTACAGAAAATGACGACCAAACGGTATTTTGTGCCTAACCGTCTGCATACTAAGTCACTGTGCACTAGTAATCTTATCTAAGTCACTGTGTGATCAGTCCAACAGCAGCAGTTATCTCCCCATTCTACAGTTTAAAATATAGGTTAGAACTGATATGAATGTTTCAGAAATTAAGAAAAAAAGGTGTTTCCTCGGATTTTAATAAAACGTTTTTTGACCCGAAAACTCTTTGAAGCTTGGCTCATTAGCAACATAATCTCAAATTTGAGGAAATAAAGTTACCTTTTTTTAAAGTTCTTTTCCCCAAATCATTATTTGATGATAATCTGCATACACTACCCATTTTCCCTTCCTTGTACATGCTAATATTAAGATACACAATGCAAATGAATATTTGAATAAAAGTTAAATTCTAATAAAAGTATAAATTAATGCCATATACCGAATGTACCCAATTTTTTTTTTTCAAAACCTGAATTTGTTTCATTCACTAAAATGCGGTTTATTGTTTTCAAACTATGTAATAAATGTTCTCTCGAGTTTAAATATACAATGTACAACTAATTGTAAAACTTCAACTTTGGGTGAAAAAAAAAATCGTTTACAAATGTAAATGTTATTGATAAAATCAATGTGATTGATTTAATCAATTATTGATTACCAAATATACACAGGTGTTCCAAACTTTCTCTTACCTCAACAAAACTAAAAAATAATCCGAAAATGAACAGTTTAACAGCAAGAGTCATTCTGAAATATTGATGTTTAACCTACGATGAGGTGTAGACCTAAACACTCACAATATCACGAGAGAATAGCTGCATACTCTTGTACCAAAACTACTGAGAGGTTTATAATGCAAGGCATTTTGCGCTGTTAACTTATAGTAATTTATGTCGTGCTATTTATCCATGCATCTATCATTTTTCTGCGCTGACATTAACCAAAATAGAGCATTGATAAAGGCAGTTGACATATTTGCATATAGATTGTGTTTCCAAGCATTATTACCACTGGAAAAAAAATTGTTACAGATGATAGTTATGAAGCCAATTCTATACATAGTAGTCCTTCACCATGAAATAGCTAGATCGACTAGTAAACTAGTAGATGTAACAATGAAAGCATTATTTAAAACACATACCTGAATAAATGTTTACTTAGTTGTTGCATCGTTTTCTATACTTTTTATAGAATCATGTCAACTTAAAATATAAAATAGTATTAAATATTATTTGTGAAATGGTCTTACCTCTGCAGCTAACACGTATGCACCACATAGAAAGAACAATACTATTATTTCCGACATTCTAGTGTCACGGTTCCACGGACATGAACTGCCAAAGACGATGTAGATATCGGGTTGAATAATCTATAATACGGTTTTGCAAGTCTAAATCCCCCTCCCCTCACCAATCAATGATATTTTTCATTCATGTTCCGTGTAAATGTTGCTGATTCGATGATACAAGATTCATCATAAATTAGATGCACTTGATACTTTCATGACTACCGAACAGTTATAAAAATATTGATGGTTTCTCTATTTCTCGTTGATTTACTGTTTCGATATGTTAAAAAATAAATCTTATTTAACAAAACAGATGTTTTACTGATGATTTCATCCCACTAGCTATTGACCATTTATAAATAAATAATAATGTAAAAAGTGATCGGTGTTTGATCACTTTTATTTTTATAAATGAATGCTCGATTAATCGCGGATAACAGTTGGAAGAGAATACTACAAAAATTAAGTTTATGTAGGTTTATTACATATGTACATGTTTCTATGCTTCTGAAGAACGCGGAAAACAATACGTGTCTGCAAGGTTATGGATGTCGTAATTTTCTATAATAACTATCACTTTTACTAAGAGGAAAATGTTTTTTTAACTGCAAGTAAACAATGTTTACGTTTTATCTTAATTTTCTTTCGGTAAAAACACGTTCCTGAATTTTAAATGCATTTATTGAATCTCTGTAATATATGCTTTCCAGAGTGTTAAATTGAGTATCGGTATATGTTTTGTTTTTGCAGAACTCCATACGACATTTTTAGCTAACGAAGGCTCAAATGAGATTTTCTGATAAAAATTTGACCGTTGTCTGACATTGTCGTTGATTTCGTCATCGTGAAATTTTCACATTTTTATTTTCTTCTCCAAAATCTCTAGACCAATTTCAACCAAACTTGGCACAAAGCATCCTTGGGTGAAGAAGCCACGCCCTTTTTCAAGAGGAGATATTTTAGAATTATTGAAATATTGTTGGTATTTTTTAAAAGATCTTATCAAAAACCATTTAGCCAGAAAAGCTGAAACTTGTGAAGTTGTATGGAAACTTCCTGAGGTAGTGAAAATTCAAGTTTGTACAAAACATGATCTTCGAGTGTAGGATGGGGTTATAATGGGAATAGACAAACATCTTTAGTGAGAAACGTCTTCTAAGAAATCATTTGGCCAGAAAGGATGAAACTAAAATGATTCTCAGGTAGTGTAGATTTAAATTTGTTCAAATCATGATCCCTGGGGTTAGGGTAGGGCTACAATTGGAGATTTTAATAAAATAAGCCTTTTTAAAAAAAGAGAAAGACCGAAACTTGTGGAAAAATTTTCAGGTAGTGTAAGTTCAAGTGTGTTCAAATCAGTTTCCCCGGGTTAGGGTTGGGCCAAAATAGTAGGGTGGTGAAATATCTTCTCAAAAACCATTTGGTCAGAAAGGCTGAAACTTGTGTAGAGGCATCTTCAGGTAGTGTAGATTAAAATGTGTTCAAATCATAATTGTTGGGATAGATTGGAGCCTCAATGGAAAAGTTTGAAAAATAATAAATCTTATTCTGAAAAACTGAAACAAGAATCAAGAATAAAAAAAAAATAATTACAAAATAAGAATAAATGGAAATGGTGAGTTAGTTAAATGAAATTGTAATTTACATAATTGCAACAGCTTGTATCTTACTTGCAATTGGCGTGCACAAATATTTGCAAATATAATACTTAAGAATACATGTTTATAATAAAATGATAATATTTAAGATATACATTATATATCAAAACCAGTAATAAATCTCTCGTTTTGTGTTATAGGCAATGCTACGAAAGATTAAAGAAACTCGGGTGATTTTCAGAGAACTTTAACGTTGCACTTTTTCCCCCATTTAAATAGTTCTATACAATTCAACCAGACCACACACAATTAAACTCCTTTACACAACGAAATCTGAATAACAAGTAGAAAACCTTACGGGAATATTAGGTTCATTTTTTTCTACACAGCATGATTCGAACTTTACAATACCTGTATCTGTTATCGATAAAAAATAACTAAATGTATTTGTATTCTAAAAACAGACAATAATCTAAAACAATTTAACTTGCATTTTATTATTGTCTCTGTCATTTTTATTCATACTTTATAAACTTGTATAAAGAACTACCCAACCATTATTTTAACATATAATATTATCATTCACAATAACCATTTTTGCACATATGGACGCTAGCATTCGCGATAATCTTGTTGTTGGACATATACATGCTCAGGATCATGAGGGAACATTTCATATTGAATGTACTCCTACCCAACCTAAGTCGAATAATGAACATTTCTTACAACAGTGTTCAAACCTTTCCCTTCTCCTGTCAATCTCCAACTTGCTCACAATAACCAATTCAATGGTTATAAACTATTTTGGCAAGTGCAGACAAACCCGTTATCATTTAAATATTTAACAGTTTCAAGAAAATTTAAAAAAAAGAAGTTTCAAGAAGATTTTATGAGGTTTAAAGAAGGTTAAAAGACTCTTGTAAAAAAAGGTATCTTTTGATATTTTTTTTGTGTTATGATAATTTGCTTGCCACCGCATATCGTAATGCTATAAAACAAATATAAAAATCATTGAAATGAAAACAACACTTTGCAGTATATCAGTTAAATTGTTTTCACCAAACTGCGCTTGTTTACATTTTGTGTAAAAAACAATCCATAAAGACACAAACATTCCTAAATGATTAAATTGATGATTTTCGTCTAAATTCCTTCAGGTATTTGTTATACGTATTATAAGTTCTATTTGAGTTGCATGTGTTTCTGCACCAACACAAAAGCTACTTCACCAGACTCAAGCTAACTATCATAGGCGATTGAAGACGAGAAAAAGATAACAAGTCTACATTAAAATTTTATTCAGACATTGGAGATCAGTCAGTTTTCTTCTCTGTGCAGTCTTTCCCGGTATACCCTGCCTCACACTTACAATAAGGTCCCGCCTGGTGTTCCTTACATTGGCACGTGCAAGTGGACTCGTCCAATGCCGCACCATTAAAGCAGTAGATGTTGCATCGACTGCCACAGTCAGGCCCTGTTTATAGAACAGAGACAAGAAATATCAGGTGTCATTTTATTTATTTAAGAGGCTGGACGATCAACAAATTAACATCCGATCTACCTTAAAATTTAGACATACATTTTTATATTTTTAAAACTTTAATTTAGTAACGCAGAATTCATTAAAACTTTTAAAACTTGACATTTTTCTTTGTTTTTGCAAAGCTTATCTTCTAAAAAAATTTTCGCATTATAATTTGGTGTTTTCTCTTCATTGATCTTTTATAATTGAGGTAAAATTATGATATGCAGGGTAAATTTCTGTTTTACTTTCATGATGAAAGAGGAAGGCATAAACGAAATTAATATATTAGTATTCCAAAAACATCAACGTCTTTCCGGCCCTCTAATGGTATGCGAATATTTTATGAATAGTTACATTGAATTGAACTACTTGGGTTTTAACGAAACATTTTTGAAATGCAAATGACAGCTTTCTAAACAGTTTTTCTCACATCAATACCGATGAAATTGGGATCTAAAAAATGGAATGGTTATTTTAAGTTGAATATATTTCTATATAACGTAGAATTTATCATCGATGTACAACATGCATAGTTCTCGCATCTATCTGCTCATTCTATACTATGAAATAAAAAAGCCATATACCGTAAAACCCAGTAGGACAGTCACAAGTACGCAGTTTAAGGTTGTATGTCCCGCTTTTCTTACATTCACCTTAAAAATAAGCAAAACACATCTGATAAAATCACATCTTATAAAATTATTTTATTTTTAAGATACAGAGATAATGTTCTTTGCTCCTCTACAAAAAGTATACCCTCAATTACTAAATATATTGTATTTTGTACCGCTAATAATAATGAGGGTTAGCAATAAAATATGTTGTTAACATTATTATACACGCTTTTCAAAAGAAATTTGCTTTACAAATTGATGAGTCATATTATCAAACATGTATTTTAGACAAAATAAGATAACATATATATAATCTTAAAATTGCTATTAATAAAACATAATCATAATGGATCGGTTGATTTAATCAAACTCACCATATTTGGGTATAGAATAAGCGTAGTGAATGCCTTTGTTTTCCAAAGCTTTCTTTTGATAAAGCTGAAATCGATTAGGAAACAAATGTAATTACGAATCATTTTTGATTTGGTCGAAAAATATTGCTGTGATGAATTTTGAGAGCTTACCAATGTTAATTAAACGAGTTAATCTTTTTATACGTAATGATCATGTCTTAGTTCAGTAGCCATGTATATTGCCTAAATATTTCTTTTGGTAATCATTAATAGATTAATAATTAGTACAAATTTTTAAAAACATTTGTATCAAAGTTTCCCACGTCGTGATGAAATGTGATTTTTTTTTAAAATTTAGTCAATTTATGAATGTGAATTAATGTAAAACTCGTTACTAATGTTTAATCATACCTTGATGATAGCAGGCTCGGAGATAGGTCCCGTTGTAAACAAGTAATCATAGAATTTATAGTACCAGTAGGTGTTGGCAAAGTTCACTGGGTTCTTACTCTCCTCCGTGTTCCACACCCAGCTGCTTCCAACGTGGCTGACCACAACGGGAACATCATCCTTGTCGTACATCTCTGATGGAATGGAAAAAAGTCAAATTGTAACAGAGAGAGAGAGAGACAGAGACAGAGAGAGAGAGAGAGAATGGGAAGAAAAATGAAAAAAGAGTAAAAGAAAGAAAACCAAAGCAAACAAATGAGTGAGAGAGAGAGAGAGTGAGTGTGAGAGAAGGGATAAATTGAAAATGCCTGATCGGACAGTAGCTTGACGCTATCTCATCCAGCGTGTTTCTTTATCGAAATTAATAGGTCAATAGCTGGGAAATAATCAAATTAATAGAATTTTTGAATAATAATAAAGATTAACGACCGCGAGTACATCTTACTTACCTATGAAGTTATCTTCCATTATCCACCAGTTCAACCAAATCTGTATATTATATGCTCCTTTAGGTATCTCGACCATGACACTTCTATTACCTGCAAACAATTGTTTTTATCTCCATCAATATGTTAGTTAAACTCTATATCGTTCAGCTCTATATTAGAATTAGGTACAGGATGACAATAATTTTATTATACTTATAAAAACCCTAAATAGCAAGACAACAGCCTATACATGAAAATCATTCTATCTGGCATCGGATAAAAGTAAATTATAATGTTACAATAGAATATAATGTATCAATTGCAGCTTATGATCAAAGTTATACGAAATTTCAAATGATGAATTTTTATCCCATTGGATAAGGAGAGGATACGTATTAAAACATAGCTACACTAACTTTGGGGCTGCTGTCTTGTTGTTTGTATTAAGGCGGTAATACCGGTACATGTACGTGTAGTTGTACTACAATGGTTAAGTTTAATGTGACAAACAACTTACCTTGTCCAGGTATACCCGTAAATGTTCCTTGTATGACGTCACATGTGGACCCATCCCCACCACAAACACCACATCCATCAAACTCTTTTGTTCCTCCTAGGAAGGCATCGTCGCACCCAAAAGTCTAAAAACATGAAATACATGTACTTGTATATAATAAACATGCAAATATTTAGAGAAAATCTAAAATTAATGAAACAGAAAGCAAATTATGAGTATGTGCTTTCAGTATTAGCCTATTTTTGTTTTCTATAAGCTTATCATCTCATTCATTTATTCCTGTTCTCTTTCTGCCCTAATAAGATTAATAGAAAACAACTCCGAAATATTTATTACGGAAAATTTTGAATAATCTCTGTTTTTGTAAAACCCATAAGAAGTACGAGTCTCGAACCCATAAATAGTTACTCTTGCAATCAATATTTGTGATGCTCTTTTTTAGCATAAAAATGAAATGTACTGGTGATTGCTTCCGAATTACTAGAACAATATTAAAATACTTCCATATATTGATATCAGTAGACAATTTGGAGACAAGGTGTTTTTTACTTGCCCTGCAATTTCCCTCCAAACAAATAGGAGTGAGGCCTTTCTTTCTTGGCCAAGGTGAGCTCATAAAATCCATGTGATTAATTACTCTGGCATCGCATGGGGTACCGTGCGGCATTAAGCCGAATCTTGTGAAATATGGCGATTTGAAATCGCCCACTGCTTTACATCTAACTTCACATACATCATATCCTAGTAAAAAGGATGAAATGGAAGTAAGAATTACCACATTGTTTTATTGAATCGGCCGGCTGTTTATTACTCATTATGAATTATTTTATACTGTTAAAAAAACTTGGAATAATGGGAGTTTTATAAGATACCATGCATATTGCAAAAAGAAATGATCAGTAAATATGTATAAAGCGTTTTAAGTACACGTGGCTATTTTCTCACCAGAATGACCGTATCTATCCCCCGTTGAATTATACTCAGACGAGTTCAACACTTTATTTTCAAGCATTCTAAGACACGTTTCTGAAGCTCTCTGTTTAATTAGATCTTCCTGTTTTGGACTATCATCTGAACATGGCTATAAAAGAAATAACTCAAATCATTATAGCATTGGTAAATAATGTCTCTTTTTTAAAAATGGTTTCTTTATAAGTTGCAATGGGAGTTGGATATGTTACACTTACCTCAGGATTACAAATTTTGGCTTCATTCGCATTGCTCTCCCCTCCTTCACAGCCCGGATGGTTTATTGGGCTGTCAATGGTAGATAATGATACACTTACATTGGCATAAACGATGTTTTTAGACTATGCAGTTAAATTAAACTTGAAACTTCATGTAGGTGAAAATCTTATTTACAGTTTATTTATATCAAAGTCCAATGATATGTTTCACTGAATTTTATAAACAGTTGATCAAAAGCTAATCTTAGCTTTTTATATGCTTCAATACTATTCAGCAAATTTATATCACATAATAACCATGCATAAAAGAGAAAAATATCACCTTGGATTGTTGCATCTTCGGCGTCTGTATGTTACCCCCACCCCACAGATTCTGGAGCAGGACTGCCACGCCCCCCAAGGACCCCACCCTCCTGGTCTGATCAATTTAGGGGTTTGTCTAGCATCCTCAAACGTGGTACAATTTAGTTTGAAGCAAATCTATAAAAACCGCCAATATTTAACCAAAACATAATTCGAAACAGGAAGACTAAAAAAAAAACAAGAGGCCCATGGGGCCACATCGCTCACCTGAGCAACAATGGATTTATATGGGTGTTCAAAAGATATTGTGCCATATGGCCTCTCGGTAGAATAAAAAAAAAGAATGCCGTAAAGTATCCAAATTTTACACTTATTTTTGCGTACACTTAATCTTTGACATTGTACCTTTATGAAATACCATTTTTACCGAAAACAAGATCCTATGCAAGATATAAAACTAAATGTTTGGTAGGGGTACACTGTTAACTTCCAAGTATCTTTCTTTTCAGTTCTGCCCCCTCCTCCCCACATTTTATAAAGCGATCAAAATATATGAGAGCATATAGGTACAGTTGCTCCTTCAACTTCTTACTAGTTATTGTATTTTATTTAAATAAATCTTATATGTGAAAGAAGAATATTGCACCTCAATGCGCTCAAATAAAAAAAAAAAACAAAAATTTAATTGGTCTTCCGCATTATAAACGAGTGCTGTTTACCTGGCATGAATTCGTGCGATGTTTTATAACCTTACTCACTTGATCGATGAATACACTCGAATGAAAAATGGTGTCCCGTGAAATGTTAAAGAGCTATCATAATCAATGCACAGGCGTCGGAACGGGGTGGGTGGGGGCTACGCCCCCCACTTTTTTTTGCAAAGTTAGACATAGCCATACTCAAAATCATTTTTTTTTTGCTTGTCAAGATTTCTGACAAAGTCTAGCCAACCCCTATCCATTTTGCGTCAGACACCTCTGCAATGTATTGACAGGCATATCACTCTATTTTACCACGGCCCACCCATTATTTTCATCTTTATTCAAAAACAACAAATGGCTACAAACCAATATGATCTTCTGCTGTAATATTTTCTTAAAAGCGATAATACATTTATCCCGTCATAACTATGGAAAACGTTTTAAAGGAATCGTTTATATTTGTGTCCGAAAACCATCAAGGTTGGTGTAGATTTCATATAATACATCGTATTAGGAGGGGGCCCAAGAAAGTAGTCACAGCATATCTTCTTTTAATTTTTTTGTACAAGTATTTAACGTTTAGCTAGAAATTTCTAGTGATCAATCAAAATTTCAGCGTCAATCATAAAATTATAAGCAAGATATAGAGCTCGCAATTCTGCTAGGTTTGAGTCAATGTTTTTGTTCAAATGAGTTTATTACATTCAACTTTAGATTTTTAAACTTGATATTTCCTATTCAGCATTTAAAATGTCAGAGAACAAAAGCAAGGCCTCAGCTCTGTGTGCAAACAGAAAACTGTGAGCAAAGCTCTGTATCTTGCTTATAATTCGAAGCTTGACAATCGAATATGGAAAGTAAATAGAAAATTGTAAACAATTAAAACAGAAGAAATGTGCACTAAAACAAAGAAAGATCACAATTTATTTTTCATCACATATATACCTACATATTTCTAGCAGCGAAAACAATCTCCGTTTATACTGAAAATGCTGAGCATCTTAACAAAACACTTTGCATTAATCAACCATTCCGTAGAGATCGTAACGAATTACCAATAAAATGTATAGTATTTTATAATATGTTGTAAGTGCAAATGTCAACGCATTGAAATATTTAACCTCAATTTACTTCACAAAATCAGAACAAATCTATGCTGCATGTTTCAAATATTCTCTTCGCACGTAAAGTGTTGCACAACCAGCAAATTCATCTTTGTCAACCCGTGTGTCATGCGTTCAAAATGGCTGCTTCAAACAGAAGAACTTTCGTTTTCGAGGTATGGAATACCGAACCCGAAGTTATAAACTGATTGACAGCTATTATTTCTTTAATACTAGATGATATCCCGCGCAAGCGAGGGAATTAACAATTATTCACATTAGTATAATACAATGCTTAATTAATATGTTGAACCAGGTTTTTTTTGTTCATTTTTCTATGTACTGTGTCCGAATTTTTTCTTAATTGCTTTTCTTAAAATATTTTATAAAATTGAAATAAAAAAGCAACTGCGTGGCTGGAAATTTAGAGGAGAGGACAGGGATGAAAATCTAAACTGAAATGGTGTATATACACATGAACATTTACGTGGCCTTAATTCTTTTTGTTGCAGCTGACTGGAAAAAATTAGACTATTATCTTATTTCAAACCAGAGTGTGGGTGTATAGTGCGTGGTATTTGTTCTCTATGTCAAATTTCACTTATTATTGCCCAAAATAAGAATTTTAGATAAAACACTGTCAACAAATTAATTTGTAAGGTTTATTACCAATCTGTCGTGGTATAAAAAATGTATATCTTATTTAAAAACGTGTACGCACTTTTCGCCATAGTGTTAATTAGTCAATACCATTTTTTGGCATCCCGTTCTGTAAAGTTCTTTCCATTAAAAAAAAAATCGCGTCTATTGGCCTATTTTATTTATTAACTTTTTTGTATTAACCAGATGTCCGATCCAAGGTATCTGACGCAAAGCATGGTGACACATCCTACATGCTCCACCATGACGTTAATTAGTCAAACCGCGTTCTTGGTTACCCCGTTCTGGAAAGTTCTATTCATCAAAACAAAAATCGCGCATTCAAGAAACAAATTGGTTCATTTTATTTATTCAACATTTGTCAAATCTCAATTCTTATGTATACCCGAAATAGGTTCACAGGATATATATTCACTCTTTACATAATCATTCAATATCATTTCATTGTAAGTATATTTTTTGATGCAAACTCCCACTGACTTGGATCCGCCAAAGCGTGTCCACCACCTTACTCACATATTTGCTATTTCGGGCTGGTTTATCGAAAATGAAAGTAGGTTTTTTATTTATCTTACAATAATTACTTATCAGGTAAAATTCAGTTATAGCTTACGGACACCAACTCACACGTGTTGAAATGCCAAATGTGTGAGCAGTTACTCGGGTGCAGGCATTTCAAAGTTTATTGGCAAAATGTCTTAATTTATAAGTATAGATTATTTACGTAAATTACTCAAATTTAAAACTGAATTAGATCATAATTTTTGCAATTTATATTTTCCTTTCCATAAGGATTATTTTTGCTGAATTTGACTCAGTAGTTCTTGAGAAGAAGATTTTTATTAAAAATGCACCCCCCTTTTTTACAGTTTCGAGGTTTTCTCCGTTTTGAATAAAGATCAGCATTTCATTTCTGCAATTTATATTCATCTTCTTATAAGGATACTTTTTGCCAAATTTGGTTGAATTTGGCCAAGTGGTTTTAGAGAAGAAGTTCAAAATGTAAAAAGTTTACAGACGAACAGACGGACGACGGACAACGGGTGATCAGAAAAGCTCACTTGAGCTTTCAGCTCAGGTGAGCTAAAAATCATGAGCAATGATGGGATGTTCAACATTTTTTTTTTGTAAATTAAATGAAAAAAGAGTAACTGATTGAATCTTTGTCCTGAAAATAGTTTTAAATCTTGTTTGACGAAAATGTAAATAAAATAACACTATCATTTTTAAAAAGAGAACGCTCTGAATAAAAGTACTTTTCCTTCGCCACAGTAGGAGCCGGGTATGTCCTGCCATTCAAAGTTGAACATCTGGCCGTAAAGGGCCCCCTCCGTGAGATTCACGCAACTGTAAGCCGCGCAGTGCTACCGAAAATGGACGTATAAAAAACTCTTTCTTTCATAATCTGGTCATTAAATTAACCATCAGATCTACCATAGGAAAAATTCATTTTATTTTTGCTTTAAAATATGAATATGTCCCTATATCTTTAGACAATTTAAAAGCCTTTTTAAAAGGAATTATATTGTCTGAAAATGGCAACGACCTTTAAGTCCTCCTAACTGCGATAAGGATGGAGAGTTTGTGTGTTAAGACTTACCGAGTAATACGTAAACTTTCTTAAAAAAAAGTTTGGACCGTATCTATTCTCACAGATGTCATCTGGACTGTATTCCTGCCCTAATTTAAGAATTTTTAAAAATTAAAAATAAATTCTTCATATATGAAGTTTTGAATTCGGTTGTAAATCTCTTTAGTAAAGGAAAAATAAAATCATATTCGTAACAATACTCAATGTAACTTATTAAAATTTAAAGTTGCATTGAAATTAATATTTCAATTAACAATAAAAATGATTATTCTGGTATTGATTTAAGAATAAGGAATCATTCTTTGAGTATTATGAGGTGATAATTATGGTCGGGGCGTGATTAAATCATTAAAGCTCGAAGATTTGATCACGCCCCGGCTAAAATTATCATCTCAAAATAGTCAAAGAATGATTCCTTATTACATATTGTACTTATTTAAGGAATAAGGAATCATTCTTTGAATATTATGAGGCGATAATTTAGGTCGGGGCGTGGTCGAATCCAATAAAGCCGATAGATTACCCTGCTTGCCCCTCAACATTACGTCATTTGAGTTTATGGACTGCACATTACAAAATCGATTCGTGATGTTATTACATATATATACACTGGAAAATTTAAATATCAGTGCATTGACTTTAGGATCATGATGCTTTATGAAATACTAGTAATGAATAGATAAACTATTTATTTACCAATCAAAGATGAGCTCAGCTCAGCTAGGGCTTCAGCTTCTCTGAACAAACATTGTGCCTTTTCAAGTCTGTACCAAAGAAAAATGATTTTCCTTATTAAATCAATATACATATATATAAACACATAAAATATTTTTTAACTTATCAAATTAATTTTTGTGTTCAAAATGGCAGTTATACGATAATTCGGGCACCCAGTGACTTTAAGATTACATAGCAAATGTCAACATCGATATGGTTATACCTGTATAATCAAATAATCGACCACACTATCAATCACGATCAATACAGTGGTCAATCAAAGAAGTTTTTGGTGAACCCCTGTTTTTCAGCAGTGTGTTAAATTCTTAGTTAGAAATTATTACAGCTGTAGTTGGCGTTTTAAAAACTTGACAATGAAAAATAGGGTTACCGATAAGGATATAAATTTAATAAATGTGAGATACAAATTTAGAATAGTAACGTAATATGTATTGAAATATCAATGATACAATTGTTTGTGCACACAATATTATAGGAAACTCGAGTTTGTAGAATTATAGCTTATATAGTATATTTATTTTCTATCTACTTCTAGAAATACCCACTGAAGAAAGTTATGAAGATCGTTGACGCTACATGAACTCCATCCTGCGCCGTATCCTCCCATGAGACCCACGTCACTTCCGTTACATCTGCCCTGGTCATGGTTCATTCCCAAGCTAATATTAAAAAATAATAATATTGTCTACACAAAGTAAAAGTCACTGTAATTGTATTGTTTTAAAGCAATAAATTATTTCTTACTTATGTCCAATTTCATGTGCAAGGGCCCTGTACCCGGTAAAAGACCGCTCAGCGTCGACAGAACAGGCAAAGTCTGTACAGGCTCCACCAACATATGCCATTCCACCCCAGTCTGCAGGCACCCTGAACAGTTTCAAAGGTACAACAACTTATCAATGATAAGTCATATGTATATGTACATTGTACATTTGAGACACTTAGACCGAGCATTTATATTGTACTCACGCTGTGTGAGCGCATCTGATGTCATAATTGTCAGAAACGTTTCTTGTTCCCTGACAGAAACTGGAGAGGGTTTCATGTAGCTTGTTGGACATGTTGTAAAAGCTCTACAATAGTATTATAATAAGAGATACATGTGAAGAGATATGTAGATGTTAAAAAAATTACTTTCTTACAACTATTCATTTAAGAAAATATAGATGATTTACCGGATTAGTATCCCAAAACTCAATATTCTTGATCTTTAGTTTGATGTTGTGTCCAAGTATCTCAGATCGAGAAAATTCCATTTGCGCCTATTGAACACAAAAGAAACATGCTTTGTCTGTCTGTTTGTATCGTATTTTGATGTGCCTGAATGTATTTTTGTAAACCTATCTGACTGTTATCTCATGTATATTACCCCATTGTACTTTAAAATCATCAGTTCGACCCTTTTGGCCACGTCCGTAGACGGGAATTGTGCTGTAAAGGAGCTATCAGTGTACACGCCTAGTTCTATTACCACCTCCTTTGTTGTCAACTCCCTCCTAGAGGTCCTCAATGGCAGTTCTATTTCATCATTTGTTGATGGAAGCATATCTGTTAGGATAAGACTATGTCAATATAAAATCACCTTGCTACAATATTTCCATTCGAATTGGAATTGCATTAAGAAAAAACGCAAAAGATTCTTTAAAAATACAGTTTTGTATCTGGTATGTTTGCTTTTATAGTATTCATTCACATAAATTGTTATTAAACTCAACCTGACCTAACCTTTAATAAAATCTAGTTTGTCATGTCTCTTTAATTTTCCAAACATAAGAACTGTTTCCTGCTCAGAGAAATTGAAATGTTTATTTTGCTCTTTCGGAACCTCCCTCACGTGTATGGCTCCTTTCGTTGAACTCAATATTCCTTCCTAAGAACAAAATAAAAAAAACAACACTCGGAATGTTAGTCTTATAAAAATGTACTTGTGTAACAAATACATGTAGTGTTAGAGATTATGTTAAATCTTCTAGCATTTTTACACGAGTTTCAACATGCAAACATATGGTGAAGATTATTCTCACCAACTGATTGTGTCTATTAAATATTTCGTTTAACATTCAATAGCATTACATTTTCGAAAAAAAAAAAACAAAACAAAAAAAACCAAAACAAACAAAACAAAACAAAACAAAACAAAACACCCCCCCCCCAAAAAACCCCACCAAAAAACAAACGAACAAAAAGACCCCATAAAAATCAACCTATTAAAAAACTTACCAAACATTTAGAATGTAGAATTACAAATTTAAAACAAAATTAATATAGTCTGAATCTACACTTTTTTCCATATAAAATACAATACTGTTCTGCACATCTTTTACACAGCTTATGAGAGGAAAAATATACATTATTTTTTACAGTTAAGCGAAAAGTTTTTAACCTTGTTTAAAAAAAAAAACCCTAACATTTTGTGAAATCTTATAAAGTAATTCGTTATTTTTCATCAAGTATGCATCACTGTAGTTAAGCTTTGCGTCAATTAAAAATAGTTTAAAGAAAAACTTGACACACACCTTTTCCAAAAACATTTTACATTTTTAAAAATAGGACTGAAGTTCAAAATTTTTTTTCAGCATCTGTACAAATGGTAATCGCAAAATAATTAAGTACTTGTATACCATCAAGGGCATAACAAAAGTGAGAATACACATCCAGTTATTCAGCCGGTTAATTTGTTATACATGTAATTGCAATTTTAATCATTAATCTAATCAATTTTTAAGCTACTTTGTGTAATTTACAGTTCTATTCATTGACTAATAAATTATAAACTCATAGTTTGATACGGATGTTTGCAAAATTTAAGTTTAAATACTTTATTTTGAAAATTCCAGAACAAAATTGAATTTTATGGTTTTAATAATTTAAAATTTATTGTGGCATTTTCAGGACTTCAGAAAAGTTTAAAATTTTGGAACTGAAAGATTCATTTTAGGATATTAAAAGCCAAACATAGAAATATTACATTTAATGCCAGCATTTGTAAAAAAAATTATTAAGATGCCTTAACATATTTTCCAGTACATTAGCAAGGAATAACAGTCTAGATAGAAAGTATTTTTAAGTTTTGAGAAAAGACAGGAAACAGAGTTAATAAAAAGTTGTCATGTTTGTTTCATAATTGCAAATTTGGAACTATGGTATAATTATAAAAAAATTAAGCAGGACAATATATAGTTTACCAATCTGCCGCAGTTTGAAAAAGAAGCAGTCCCATTGTGTGATGTCAGTTTGCCTGTCAAGAAACAGTCAGGCCTGGGGCCTGTCCAGACCTCTTCCGTGTCACCGTTTCTTGTGACAATTTGTGCTTTTGGGAGCAGCGTCGATTCTGCCTTAGATAATTGCATATGGTAGTGGTCTCCAAAGGCCGAGACACGAAGCTTTTTAGGCGACGAATCCCTAATCAAATGAGTAAATGCACAATTTTAAACTATGTTATAATTTCTTTACAATTACAATATCTTTTAGAACATCAATAACTTTATATGTTTAAATGTAAAAATTGCCAAAATTCAAACATTGATGCAGAAAATATTTTTTTGTGTATCAATACAGACATGCACACAATATCATTTTTTTAGTCTTAATCTATTTAAATTTGTTTATAAAAGATATTAGAAAATGCATTAACTAATAAACAATCAATAAGCATAGGAAATTTATGTACTCGAATAGTTTTTTAGGTTTGAAATATTAAACAAGCATTTCTTGGCTCCTTGTGCGCTATTAAGGCAGGAAATTTATCTAGATTTATTATTTACCTTTTTCGGTTAGTCTCCATGGCTTTCGGTAAAATGGAAAAGTCCAGGACGTCAAAGGTCTCTTAATAAAAGGAAAATAAACATTTAAGAAGAACATTTCATGATATTTTCTATCAATATGATTCAAGAGAATAGATATTTTGAGCAATCGCTGTTACCTAATTCACTTGGAAAAACGGACTTTATTGTTGACCCTGGAACTATTTTGTTTCCATATATCTGTGAATGATACTCAACATTTGCTTACTTTTGAAAGCATATACATGTATGTAAATATGTCAATAACATTCCTACAATTTTAAAATGTAAAAATAATCCTTTTTCGTTCAATTGTCTCAAATGAAACGATAAATAATTTTATATCAGTGTGAGCAGAAATTCTCATATCGAAAAGATTATTTGTAAAATCGGAAGGTACAACTTCAATTGCAAAAAAGTTTACAGTAATGGTCAGTGAATTTTAGTCTTATTTTTGTGAGAATGGATGGTAAGAAGCTTTAATGAAGCAAAATAACATTATTGTTATATCAAATCACTGTACAGAATGTATGTTAATTTAAGATTGGACCCTCCAAAAAGGAGACAAAACTCATTTTGTTGTATTATTATTAAACTTATACGTGAATTACTGATAATACTCTTAATTGAATTTGTTTGAAACTTATCTAAATGTCACGTTTTTGCAGCAACGCAACAGCAAAACTTAAAATCCGTATACAACTTTAGAATCATTAAGGAGGCTGGATGGTCAACAAATTTACCATCAATTCTTCCTAAAATTTTAAAATAGGAATTGTTAAACTATAAAGTATAATATAGTTAAGAAAAAAAATATACTTTATCTTTTATATTTGCGTCTTTTCCTACATTTATCTATGGAGCTCTTCTTTTAATGGAGATGGATACAGTGTTAGAATAGTCACGACCATCGAGCCCTCTTAAGATTTCTAATGATCTTTGAAAAACTTAAAACATACTACATGTAGGTAGACACATGGATTCCTTCCGATTCAAACAACTAAATTAATCGTCACTAAGCCGATAATGTAACATACGTAAATACTCCCTCTTTCTCTTACACCCTCATTCTTCCTTTCTTTTATTTTGAAGTCAATCATAGACATTTCAATATCCTCCAACATTCGTTACATTTAACAGAGTATTTTAAAGTGAAGGAACTTACCTCAAGAGCATGTACGTATGCTCCACAGAAGAAGAGCACAACTAATGTCAACGTCATTCTAGAGTCAGGGTTGTACAACGATCGACTGCAAAAAGACAGTGTTATATCGAGTTGACGATCTTTTATATAGATAAACACGCCGAAATCTTCTCACTCCTCCTCATTTATCATTAATTTTTCCATGGTTTTTCTATTATCTTTTCATGTAAATGTTGCTTATTAGAATGGTGTCCGGGTCGACACTAAATTGGATAGAAAATTGAAAACCTACGGAGTGCGCAAGTTAAATTTACATGATTTGTCCATAAAGGTATCACTAGAAAGCAAAGAATATTAGTTGGTGTATTCCCTCACAAATGAATTGGTTATTGCATAGAAGTTTATTTGTATGAACCGCATTTTGTGTTTACTTTAATGGAAAATATGATAATTCAATTATCAAAATAATTATTTTAAATACGATGCGTACATATACATTAAGAAATAAGGTTCTATGATTAAAACAATAAATTTCTTACAGCTGGAACACTCTATTAGTAAACAGCTGTTCCGATTAACTACTTTGTAAACATAGGGTTAATGGAATTAAAAAAAACAACACCTGCCTCCCCCCTTTATAAACATTTAATGATCACAAACGTGTAAGATAGCAACAAATACAAATTATCAGTAAACTCTGTTTTGTTTATTCCAATTTATTGATCTTGTGTACATGATTGTTCTTCGGTTAACGGTAGGTCTATCATGCTTCCATTTTAGGTAGTTCTTAGAGAATGGATGAGAAGGGCAAGCATCATTTACCTTTTATAACGTGGATTTATTCGGACTCTATAAAACTATCACTGAACAGAGTTCTCAGTGGGTCCCATCGTCTCAAAGCCACAGTCAAAGTCCACATAGCTCTCTCCAGATGGGAGAAGACCGTAATAATTGGCAGTGGTTTGTGACGATGGTGAGCCACAAAGATTGGGTAGGTATAATAGTGGTGTTGTAGATCTGATATTTAGCCATATCTGGTAATAGCTTAATAGTTTTACAAATAAAAATAAAAATTGATAAGTCGTTTTTAGAGTCCAAAGAATTAGCTGGGTTAAAAAGACAAAAAAAGATAACAAAGGTATCGATATCATTCTACCCCGTGTTCCGAATCTAGAATTGATTGTAAATCCACGGTAACACCGTCAAACTTCTGGCCCACATCAGTAAACAATGTTAGTTAATGAGATAACAACACAACCAGATCAAGGGGATGGGGTGGAAAGTGATGATGATTTGTATATAGATAGCATAGACACCACTGCACACAATCCCCGGGAAAGCACAGACCAGGCATTCGGATCTAAGATCAAGGCCCGAGAGGGTTCCCATTAAATTCAAACTTGATACTGGGTTACAGATTAACATATAACCCGTACGGTTATTTAAGGGTATTGGTTCTCTAAGTAGTCTGAAGCAGCCGTCAGAGCATCTGTATGATTACAGTAAGTACCCTTTAGAAACCCTGGGTGAGCAGAAAATCCGATGAGCGCACAGGGAATCGAGTAAGGGGGGTTGACTTTCTTCATTGTAGAAACCGATTCCGTACCCATACTTGGTCTGAAAGCATGCGTTGGTTCAAAGATTATTAATCTGGTCATGGGATTGAGATCCTCTCTCCGACAAATCCGACGCCAGTAACGCGCAATCATTTAGATAATAAATCTGTCCTCTCGGAGTACAAAGACGTATTCGATGCATCGGACTTTTTTCATGGCGAATGCGATATCTGCATAGACGAAAACGCAACTCCCGTAGTAAATCCTCTGCGACAGAACGCGAGAAACTGCAGATAGACCTTGAGCGCAAGAAGGAACGTGAAGTTATTATTAGGGTCACTGAGCCGACTTAATGGGTCAACTCTCTTGCCATTAATGAAAAACCCGGTTCTGGCAAGCTGCGAATATGCCTTGATTCTCGTGATCTCAATCAAGCAATTTTATGTCCTCACTACCCTATGAAAACTTTAGAGGATTTAATAAGCAATTTGAAGTCCTCACTACACTATGAAAAATTTAGAGGATTTAATTCCGAACTTAACTGGCGCTTGATACTTTTCAAAACTTTGCGCGCGTTCGGGCTATTGGGCTATTAAATTGACCGAAAAGTCCTTACATTTGATACTTTTAACACGCCTTTCGGTAGATACCGATTTCTGCGTATGTCCTTTGGCATCAGATCTGCCCAAGACGAATTTTAGCGCAAAATAGACGAGATCTTTGAAGGATTGCAAGGCGTCACAACACTTGTCCATGATATTCCCCCCAGTATTCTTGCGATGAGTTTGCTAAATTCAGTAAACAGTACGGATTTATTCACGCAACGTCAAGCCCAACATATGCGCAATCTAATGGTCTCGCCGAGAGAACGGTACAAACCGTTAAACACATACTTGGTAAATGTAAGGCTGACCCTTATCTGAGTAACCTTGAATACTTGAATACTCTATTAGAAGGCAATACCTCCCCGGCGCAAGCTTTGATGAGTCGACGTCTTCGATCCATCAACCATCAACTCGAGAACAGTTGCAACCGAAGCCCGGCAATCATGAGCAATTTCGGATCCAGCTTGTCCTTAGTCGACAAAAACAATGTAAATACTATTCGAGACAATCCACAGCACTTAAACCTCTCGAGATGGTTGAAACCGTGAGAATTAAGAAACAAGGCACTCGGGTTCCGTCAACTGTAACTGAACAAGTTAATTCTCGGTCATATACAGTAAGAAAGACTGATGGCCGAGAGTAGCGTCGGAATAGGCGCGATTTAATAAAGTCCCGCGAAGCTATCCTACAGGAATTTGAACCACCTACCATCTTGAGTCGTGACCATAAATCTGCTACCCCATTAGCCATTAAGCAGAGCCCTTTAAGGTCCTAGGCCCACCTTTGGCAATTCCCACTGTAAGTTCAGACAATTTCTCTACGAGTGACCTAACATCTAAAACTTCAGATAGTGCCCCAGCAAGTACTTGTAAATTGTGTATTATGTATGTGCTTGATTGTTTCTTTAAGCATGACACTGCATTCTTTTAAAAAAGGGGATATGTAATAATATTGATTTTGTATTTTGAGATTACCTCTGTTACGTCAAATTAGTCATGCTGTGTTTTATGTGAACCCCGTATTTTGTGATATAGTACTTCCAAAAGTTTCAATAAAAACACACGTGTTTGAGGAACTTAGCGTTCTTATATTTTCCAACGACCGAAAATATAAAGGGTCTTCTTGTAGCTTCTGATACCCTGATTGTTAGTGCTTACCGAAACTGTGGTGTGAATATGTTGTGCATCACTGCTATATTAATCATGGTGAAGTAAAATGTGAACCTAGTTCTCACAAAATCCGGGTACTTTTCATGTCGTTTACTATGCCAAATTCCATAGACTCTCTATTGTTTGGTTATGTATTGAAACCTGAAACGGTAGAGGGACATTTTCAAAACAGAAAATCTGGTCGTTTTTATTCTAGTTGTTTAACGTAGTATCGGTAAAAAGGTATTTCTGATTATCGAAATATTAAGCAAAGAGTGGTGGAAGTAGAAACTTTAGGACAGAGTATAGGTAATGTTTAACGTGAGTCACAATCAAAAAGTAGTTCATGTTAATGAAATCTAACAAAAAAGTTTTAATATTATATTGGATATCTAAATTATAATGTTAAATTGACTTTGAAGGAAATATCCTGGATTTATGCCTGTTTATATATATATATCCCTTTCAAAAATATTAATCACTGGTATGTCTATTGTGTCTCTATACTGCTGTTTAAAGTTGAATAATATCTTTAACAACTTCTAGCTGATAAGGAAATAAAACTGAAAAGTAGAGACAAAAATATTTTCCCGATGAAATCCCACCAGTCGTCGTGTCTCGCAGTAGGATTTATATAGCATCTTAATCCTTCCGTCTGTCTCCGCCCTAGCAAGGATAGAGTTGAAACATCCGCTTTCTTACTAAATCGTGTAAGTAATGATCTTAATTTTTATTCTTTTTATATAACAAAGGTATAATCCCCCGGAAATGCGTTTGATCCAATTTGAAAAATCGAAATGCAGTGATATTCAATATAAGAAACCAAGCTTACATCATTAGATGCTTGTAAGTCCTCTCTGGAGTAATCTGGTTAACTCGTAGATTTATACATGGAAAACATTATAAGGGATTGCACGAGTTATGGAATCTATTTTCTTGTTTTAATGTTTGAAATAAATGTAGTGTATTCTAAAGTGAATATTAAAGAATGTCCTGATCGCTGCGAATGTAGTTTGGTAAAATGTAGCTATGGCAATGGATCAAGTTCAGTTTGTGTTTGGAGAAGTCTTAAAAAGGTTCCTACGGGCTTAAAAAATGACACGTGTACTCTGTAAGTCTTTGTTTTTTTACTTTAAGTGGTATAGGACACCTGCCGATGTCATTGTGGATAAAAATTCATTTATTCAAATTAAAATACTTTCACCGTATAAGTGTTTTCCAATCTTATAATATTTGACCAAAATTACGTTTTAAAAATTTTGGAAAGGTAAAATTTATAAAACCCCCTTCTGGATTCAATCTCAATACTTACAGATTCGTAGTTAACGCTCTAATCCATTGCACTACGCTGTTTGGTATCATTTTTGGGAAAGAAAAATAATGTATAAAATTATGCTTGATGTTATGGTTTATTACGTCAAAAATTGAAATGTCCCATACAATTTTAACCTTATTTTAACCACTCCTTCTTATAAAAGCCATGATTTGGAAAAAAAAGAATCAATGTTAGCTTTTTAATTCCTTTTACATGACAACACATTTATTGTTTCATTTAGAGAAAACATTTGATGAATTTTCATGGATTTTATAGACGTTTTATTTACATATTATAACAATTGCAATGGTTATTAGTTTTGTTTTCCATTAACTTATCGAACGTTTATCATATTATTTTCTTATCTAACATTATTGCAATCCCCAATTGTACTTAAATTTGTTTATTTAAAATTTGCAAATCTCTATCACATCCAAAAAAAAGATTCGACCGCCTTTTAAAAAAAAAGAATGATTTGTGTTTAAAAAACAACACTAACATTTAACACCCAAACTAAAAATATGTAACTCTAGTATAGCTTCATTAAATTAGGCATATTTGAATAACACCATTGAAAAAAGTAGGGTTATAATATAGATTCATTAAATTAGGCATATTTGAATAACACCATTGAAATAACTAAGGTTATAATAGAGATGAACTGCGTTCATCTAACACTACGTTTACATCAGTTAAATTTCCTAACGAAGATATTTATCTTGCATCTATTAAATTAACAGTCAGTGTACATGTATGCAATATTCAAACCTATAGAACCTTAGGATAACTACATGTTGTAAATATCTTATAAAGTTCAATTTGACAGTTTTACTCTTCATATAGGCGAGTTGTGCATTAATAAACATGTTTTTATAAGATAAGTACCATTTCTTAACAAATTAAAGATCATCATATTAAATATACGGTGATTCTTTTTGACAACTAATATACATTTTTATGTGCATATATTGTGTTTATTAGGGACATTAGTTTCAACCAGATTAAAAGTATAGACTACTATACCTTTGAAGACACAGTGCAGCTTAAGGAACTGTAAGTGATGCGAGAGAAATTTTCACTTCTTCATACAGTAAAAATCGTAATAAGGGGAATCATTACCTTTTCTATTTAATATTTTTGACAGGGATTTATCTGTCAACACTCTTTCCGAACTTCGAACAAAAGTCTTCTATCGTCTCCTCAGCCTGAGAGCATTGTGAGTTTATTTTAATTAATTTATATATCATTATCTTTGATAAGTCTATGAACAATTTTTTTAAAAGCCCACCACTTTAAGGTTAATTATTATGATATATAAACGATATAGCACGGGGAATGGGGGAAATTCAAATAAAACATTTGTTCAAATCTAACAAATATTTAGTGCTATTTCCATCTGTTATTCATAATTTTATATGTCAATTATAAAATGTGATTCAGAAGGTTTACATTTGGTATATTTAAAAATGTTAAAGAATTAAATTTACCAAAATACTGAGCGCATTCCCAATAGACCCGTATATGTTGTAGATTAAACGATGTATTGTTTTGATGATAATGATTAAACTAATCTAAATGTGAGATTTGCCTTTAAAAATTCCACATTTCAATAATATCCTGTATGCGTTCTAGATAAATTTAAGTGCAATAACAATCAGACACACTTCAGAACAAAACTTTCTTCTGCTATTTACATTTGAATATGAATATG
Organism: Magallana ariakensis; assembly: GCA_020458035.1. Classification (NCBI taxonomy): domain Eukaryota; kingdom Metazoa; phylum Mollusca; class Bivalvia; order Ostreida; family Ostreidae; genus Magallana; species Magallana ariakensis. Next base: position 47,823,559 of record CM035819.1, on the reverse strand, counting down.
CTAGTTCAGCTGCTCTTAAAGAAATGCAATATATTTTGTCCTTTGGTCTCTGTAAAATGTATCCTTCCCCGATAACCGAATCTCTAAAAATTAAATATTTGTTTAGTGTAGATTGGAATACAAATACTTTCTACGTTTAATTGTTTTCATGATCATGATATCGTTACTCATATTTTAAGATTTTGTTGTTGAACATTGAAAAATGTATATCATTCTTATCAAAATATACCTGGTAGTAAATCACCGGCACCCCAACCCCCCCCCCCCCCCAAAAAAAAAGAAACCCCCCCCCCAAAAAAAAAACTCATCAAAACAAAAACCCAAGTATGTTATTTGAAGCTGACACAATACGCATTATTTCCCTTTTATCATCGACTACAGCCATATTAGTTGTCAATTTCTATTGTTCGACTCATCGCTACACACTCCTTATATAGGCCAAGACTTGCTCTACTAATCATGCTTTGTCGCATTTAGATATTTCATTCATCCGAACTCTTTACAAAGAACGGACAGATTTTTAGAAACGCGTTTGAAGAAAATGACTACTATTGCTTTTGTAAGGAATATCCAATGCTAAAATCCATGCACACATAGTTTAAAAATCTTAAACCCCTGTAGAACGATTCCCTGTGTCATACAGTTACATGCTGGAATTCCCATGGTTACTAATTGTGCCCCATTGTTAGCAGACCTATTTTAGTATTCATATAAAGCAGAATTTATTCAAAAACTTGTACGTAAAAAACATAAATCACTCGCTGAGACCTTCAACTCAACATTCAGGTGTATCGACTACGTATTATCAATCAACAAATGTTACTTCCATACCTACGTCGACTCGATATATCCAAGTGAACTTGAAGATACCACAGAGTCTGTGTCATCTGTTTCATATTTGGATATTTTACTGGAAATGGACATTGATGGTAACCTAACAACAAACCTTAATGATAATTCTGTTTTACTTGATTACGACAAAGAGCACACGGCGGATGTGACCGTTCAGCAGAGGATGTTCACTCCTCCATGGCACCTGATCCTTTTTCTTTTTTAAAGTGGTCCGTGTTCGATTTGCTCCTGTTTTGTAATTTTCCTTTGTTGTTTTTTTTTATTTGAACACTGTTCATTATCACCACATGTCATGTTTATCATCGTCCATGCTAAACCATATACTGTTGTAGATCGTGTGGTTACAGCATGGACTCGTGATTTCTGATAAAAACACAGTACGCTACTTTCTTGAATTTATTATTGCTTATTTACTATTTTGGATATACTACAGCCTGGGTCTATAATATAATTTAAACGTATATGCACGCTGTATGACAACACACGTGTTCGATATTCACGCGAAAGAAGGCAATACTATTTGTGCATTATAATTCGGATACCTCGCCAATTCTTTAATTGAAATATCATACCTTTTTATTTCTTTAAAAAAAATTATTACAAAGCATAGTCAATGCAACCTGAATGCCTCGATCGGATAGCAACCGACCGTACCTTTCTCGACTGGTATATACCCCTGTGGCAGTTGAGGACCGATCGAAACTAATATGGCGACCGAATACTATTATGAATTTGTTAGCTTTAAGATTAACTAATTGCTGTATATTTACAGTTGTAATCTATTTGCTGATGATAAAACATGTACATGTATATTTTGCTTTTTTAGATTTATGAGATACAACCAGATTGACACGGTAGAAAACAAAGCTTTTGAGGGATTAACAAATCTTGAAATTCTGTACGTGTACATTGAGTGAAATTATTATTTCAGTACGATATTTTTCGTAATTTTCGTAAATTTTATACTTTTCAACACTGGATGAGTGAGATTAAATTATTTATATTTCGAGAATATTCCAATTGGTGCAGTTTGAAAATTGCTAAACAGATAGGTGTATTTTCAAATAGTTGATTAAAAAAATTCCACATACATTATGAATGAAAAAATGACAATAACAAATCGTCAACCATCTCAAAAAATAAAAAAAAACGAAATACAAATTCATAGCAGAGCAACAGGGACCTCCAAAAAGATAGAGGTAGGATCAGGTGCCATGGAAAACAAAACATGAACTGTTTTATAATGCTAATTAAAAGAGCGTATCAAAAATGCATTATGTTATCATTATACATGTATTTGGTTTCAACGCAATATGCAAACAATTATCATTTTCCGGTCTCTTTTTAATTATAGAGATTTATCTGAAAACAGTTTATCAGAAATATCTGGAAAGATGCTATCGGATGTACCCAATCTAATAGAACTGTAAGTAATTTTTTCATCAATTTAAAATAAAGTGCATAAACATGAATGCTTACTCGCAAATTTGTGGGTTTTTTTTCTTAGATTGTTGGATGGAAACCAAATTGCCAACGTAGACACACACGCTTTTCAAGGACTTTTGAACTTACAGAAATTGTAAGTTATGTAATTAAAGTTTATAAGCAGAATACACAATATGATGAAATATTTTAATACTTTTCTGTTATAGATAAAAAAATATTGTTATAGTAATTTGAAGTATCTGTCTTCTTTCATTATAAAAACTAGAGTGCAAAACCATTTGGCAAAACACGTTTTAATAGTTTTTGCATATAAAATATAAATTAACAGATAACACTATCAATATATGAATATAAACGGTACACAGGTCATTGAAAAGAAACAATATCGTGATTTTGACTAAGGATACGTTTGTGACACTTCCGACTCTTCATTTTCTGTAAGTATTTGTAAAACACTTTTTAATTATTCAATTAATCCGTCAACAAATTTATTATACTGAGCAGCAAGAAAAATGTCTTTCATTGTTTAGGCAAACTTAGAATATCAACAAACTTTCATTATACGAGCATAAACAATATACTAGTATATTTTTACACAAAATATCTCTTGTAGTTGCTACATGTATCTATTTCAGGCTTAAAAATAATGTAGGATAACATATACAAAGAGTGTATATAATGTTGCATATCATGCTTCTATATAAATTCTGCTTATTATAATAGTCTGAGTTTACTTGTCGCTTTATCTGTAGTACTGCTGAAAAATGAATAAAAATAGGAAGTTTTCTTTGTGAAGGTATATCGAAAAAAATCCATGGAACTGCACGTGTGATTTAGAACAACTAATGATATTTATGCAGACATCAGGAATGCTAGCGTATAATTCAAGAAACGATCTGCGATGCAGCAATCCAAGTCATTTAAGGAGAGTAATTATCATCGACGTTCCATTTGACAATTTGAAATGTGATACGGTAAATGGCAAGTAATTTAACCTTAGTAGTCACAAGCTTCCATCGTATAGGAACATACAATATGACAAAATACATGTAAATGAATCTTGTTTCATTTAAATACAATATTTTAACTCCAAAAACAACAGATGTGTTATAGATTGTTGACGATTGAATAGCCATAATCTAAAGAATGGTTTGCTGTAGCAGTTTTAGCGTTCCACATATTTCGACATCTACTATTTTTGGCATATAAAAATAATGATAATATATAATATATAAAAGTTGTTAGATAGATTAAATGAAAATAAAATATTGAAAACTGTACGAGAGCTGTACTTAAAATTTGTTCATTACAATTTCATTAGACAACTAAGTATTTTTTCTTGAACTTGATCAAACCTTCCTAAATAATACTTAACATTTCAATGCCTGGATTAAATTACATTTAAGGAAAGAGACATAACTAGTTTACAAGTGTTTTGTCAGGTGACACAATACCCGGGGTCAAACATTTCTAGATTTTGTGTCGTTGTTTTACTATTTACATCGTTTACGATAAAATTTATTTCCGGAAAAGAAGACAATGATTTTGTTCGCGCAACACAAATTAGGGCACAAAGCAACACAGCATCAAAATGACATGTATCGTTGAAGAATACTCGAAGTATACTAAAACAGATTGCATATGATTTCAAGGAAGTCAACGTCATCTATTTGAAAGTACGTAAACTACCACTTTATAATTGATTCCTTGTGTGGATCATTGATAACAGTAAGTGGAATTAATATTGATGTTGTAATTACACAAAATATAAAATTTAAAATAGCGAATATTATGTGTCTGGTTTTTTTTTTTACATTTGTAGGAAAAGCAGTTGCCATGGGAAAGAAAGTGATCGTTGCACATTCCGGGTATAAATGAGATGGTACTAAGAAGTTTCTATTTCACAGCATGATTATTATAATTGATTGTAAAATAACATCATGCATTTAATTTTCATGTTTCTTTCGAAAGATAAAAGTAAACGAATGTTTAACCATTCAAAACGTATTCACGGTATACGTATAAGAAACGTGGTTATCAATAAAACCGAGGATTATATTTAAGATTTTTCTCTTTCCTACTTGGTCTATCATCATGCTTCCTTTTAAGAGAGAGTCTAAGAGAAAACCATGCAAAAATTAAAAAAAAAATATTCAAGACACTTTAAAAAATGGCATTTACATTTATATAATCTTCAAGAGGATGATCATAAATATTTGTAGTAAAAAGATAAATGATGGATGTACCCTCCTATTTAAGATATCCTCAAATCTATTTTTAGCTCTCCCCAGTAGGCTAAAATTGAGTACAAAATGAAACTTTTACAACCCCTTACATAATATCAATGTCCACAAAAAAATTCATATAGTTTTGTTGTCTTTAAAGATTTAAAATTATAACTATCCATAAAAAGCATTATTGTGTTCACCATGTGGTTCTTTGGGGGAATCCCAGTAGGTTTTTGAAATAGAGTGAATACCTTGACTTTAATGTATCCAAATGCTAAATAGCTATATGTTTGATACAACGGATAAATAATATTTTTAATTTGTTTATCTAAATCAAAATTATATTGTTTACCATTGTTTCAAAGAAATTTGTTGGATTTACTGTAATTTACAAGATATCCAACTTTGAAAATCAATGGAAAATGTTATGAAATTACCTCCCTTTGTACACTCTTCAGTAAGTGAAGGGGGAAACACCTAGTGTTTACATGGAGGGAAAATGTCGTCTGGTGTTTGTTGCTTTGGCACAGCGACAGATTGTGACAATAATCCGATATATTGTTTGAAAGACTGCGTGAAAACAACATATAACCATCTAAGATACTTGAATGCGAACTCTAAAGGCATAGATCTGCCAGAAAGTTATCTGATCCTGTGCAGAGCGGGGGTGAATGTCATTACTGCAGCACATCTAGAAAGAAAAATTTGCCAGTTTCACAGGGATTTTCTTGGTTTGTATTGGAAGCGGAGCAAACAATCATGTGCACATCCATTTCATGGACATTCCAAAACAAAGCCAGACAGAGGCATCACCCCAGTTATGAGCAGAGAGCTATGGCTGCGTCTGCAACTCTCAGTTCCCATAGGCGAAGGTATATATTTTAAGAATTGTTTCCTTGCATTTACATATTTTTCAAAAACTCCATGCATAGGCTAAGTATATGTATAGGCCTACCTATATTTTGTCTATGTACATGTATGTAAGGGCCCATTGTTATTTGTTATTCATAAGTCTACTTGATTGTATTATAAGCAGGTCTGACAAAATCTCAGGATTTTACTTTTTAGCTTAGGTTGTATGTTGATTCTGGTTCATTCATAAATCTATTATATGATTGTGTACTTAGTCTCAAGATAATTTTTTTTGCAATACATTTTGCTTAATTATTCATAACTTATTGTATATTATCATGATTATTAAATCCTACTTGGTCTATCATCATGCTACCTTTTAATTCGATTTTTTACTCATACTCTTTTATCCGATTGAAAGAGGTATGTTTAAAATTAAGGTATGTTATAATTATAGACACACAGAACTGTGTAACTGAACTATAGAATGTGTATAATTATTTACATAAGAAAAGTTTTATAAGTGTCAAGCAGGTATTTAAACAGATTGGTTTTCACTATTACATTAATTTAAGTAGTTTCGAAAATGGAAAATTATGTAAATATGCTGTATGCATTTGTGATCTATCAAAGGCATTCAATAGACTGTAGAATAAGAGGGTACTTTTTGAATGACAAATTTATTAAATAGTTGATAAAACTATCTTTGAGTTAGAAATAAAGACAAGAAGAAATATAAAAAATCCTTTATCCTATCATAATAGTGTTATTGCTGGTAAACCATGGAAACCTGTACTTCTTTTTTCTTCTAACATTTATAAATTTATATACATAGCGTATCGAACAAAATATTTTAAATTTGAAGACTGTTTGCTTTTGATACAATTTTAAAATAATTGAACAAAACAACGACTTTTTATTTTCATCAATAATTTTTCTTTCTAATATTTTATTATGAACTATATACAGAAAGGATGGCTGATGTTCAAAATGGACTGTTTTCGTACTGGTCAACATATTATGAAAGCATTGAAATCCAGAAAATCACTGAATGGCGTCATTATTTTGATATGTTATTGCCATCTTCAATATTCATAAGGTTATACTATGCATTTTGTTATAGTCTGTCCCAAGATATTTATGCTGCACATTTGGACGATTTTCAATAAAAATACACATACCTGTGAAAGAAGTGCAATTGAAATCGATGATAGGGAAAATTTCCAAGAAAACTTCATTCATACATTATCATTTTTCCCTCGTAAAATTTCACAGGAACGAAAACAGATTTCCTACGGTGATTTATAATGGGGAATGTTGACATCTTTTCTCCATTCGGAAGTACTCGGTACACCTCGCGCAATATTTCAACGTTATCATCCGGGCGTCTTTATCTCCTTAGCAATGGACAAACCCCGTAGACTTTTTATTTTTAGCCGTGTATTGATACCCGACAAGCTAGAGGGGGCGTTTCAAATGGGAAATTTTGGGATTTTTTCATACTATTGAATGAACATCGTCTGAACCAGTAGGTATTTATAAATATCGAATAATTTAAGGAAATATGCGGCAAAAATATCTTGGGACAGACTATAGTTTGGTGTATAATATCGCGTTCAAGTTACGATTATAAATTAAGTTTATTTTTTTCAGATCCAATATAAAAACGATTGTACTTTATCCTGATCTTTTTAGTAATAAATTAGCAAAGAATATGCACAAATAAGAACTTTGCTCTGGATTTTGCATAAAATATTTCATGCCTTTTCTGGTTGTCCAAGTTATCGTTAGTTCTAATAATGGAGTAAATGTGCTCTGTAAAGGGTTATAAACACAGGGTGTGTAATATTTTTACTGTTCATACAACCGACGTTGTTTATAATTAACTTATAACCATCGTTTTAGAAGAGGTGATTTTTCAAATTTTAATAAAATTGACATTACTGAATATAGTTTTTAGCTCACCTGGGCTGAAAGCTCAAGTGAGCTTTTCTGATCAAAATGTGTCCGTTGTCTGTCGTCGTTGGCGTTGGCGTTGGCGTCGGCGTTGGCGTTGTTGTCGTTGTAAACTTCTCACATTTTCATCTTCTTCTCCAGAACCACTGGGCAGATTTCAACCGAACTTGGCACAAAGCATCACTGGGTAAAGGGGATTCAAGTTTGTTCAAATGAAAGGGCCACACCCTCTTTAAAGGGGAGATAATTTAGAATTATTTAAAATTTGTAGGTATTTTTCAAAAATCTTCTTCTCAAAAAGTATTAGGCCAGAAATTCTGTAACTTGTATGAAAGCATCCTCTGGTAGTGTAGATTCAAGTTTGTTCAAATCATGGTCCCCGGGGGTAAGGTGGGGCCACAATGGGGGATGAATTTTTACAAAGGAATATATAGAGAAAATCTTTAAAATCTTCTCAAAAACTATTAGGTCAGAAAAGCTCAAATTTGAGTGGAAGCATCCTCAGATATTGTAGATTCAAGTTTTTTTAAATCATGGTCCCCGGGGGTAGGGTGGGGCCACCATGGGGGAATGAAATTTTACAAAGAAATATATAGAGAAAATCTTTAAAAATCTTCTTCTCAAAAACTATTAGGCCAGAAAAGCTCAAATTTGAGTGGAAGCATCCTAAGATAGTGTAGATTCAAGTTTGATTAAATCATGGTCCCCGGGGGTAGGGTGGGGCCACAATGGGGAGATGAATTTTTACATAATATATAAAGAAAAAAATCTTTAAAAATCTTATTCTCAAAAACTATTAGGCCAGAAAAGCTCAAATTGGAGTGGAAGCATCCTCAAATAGTGTAGATTTAAGTTTGTTTAAATCATGGTCCCCGGGGGTAGGGTGGGGGCTACAATGGGGGATGAATTTTTACATAGGAATATATAGAGAAAATATTTAAAAATCTTCTTCTCAAAAACTATTGGGCCAGAAAAGCTCAAATTTGAGTGGAAGCATCCTAAGATAGTGTAGATTCAAGTTTGATTAAATCATGGTCCCCGGGGGTAGGGTGGGGCCACAATGGGGAGATGAATTTTTACATAATATATATAGAAAAAAATCTTTAAAAATCTTCTTCTCAAAAACTATTAGGCCAGAAAAGCTCAAATTGGAGTGGAAGTATCCTCAGATAGTGTAGATTCAAGTCTGTTCAAATCATGGTCCCCGGGGGTAGGGTGGGGGCCACAATGGGGGATGAATTTTTACATAGGAATATATAGAGAAAATATTTAAAAATCTTCTTCTCAAAAACTATTGGGCCAGAAATGCTCCAATTTGACCACAGGCATCCTCAGATAGTGTAGATTCAAGTTTCTTTAAATCATGGTCCCCGGGGGTAGGGTGGGGCCACAATTGGGGGAGGAATTTTTACATAGGAATATATAGAGAAAATCTTTAAAAATCTTACATCATGGTCCCCGGGGGTAGGGCGGGGCCACAATGGCGGGATGCATTTTTACATAGGAATATATAGAGAAAATCTTTACAAAACTTCTTCTCAAAATGAAAATTTGAGTGGAAGCATCCTCAGATAGTGTAGATTCAAGTTTGATTAAATCATGGTCCCTGGGGGTAGGGTGGGGCCACAATGGAGGATGAATTTTTACATAGGAATATATAGAGAAAATCTTTAAAAATCTTCTTCTCAAAAACTATTAGGCCAGAAAAGCTCAAACTTTTGTGGAGGCATCCTCAGATAGTGTAGATTCAAGTTTGTTTACATCATGGTCCCCGGGGGTAGGGCGGGGCCACAATGGCGGGATGCATTTTTACATAGGAATATATAGAGAAAATCTTTAAAAATATTCTGGGAAAGTTTTCAGTCCAAAAAGTAGTAAATGGTGTGAAAGCACGGGTTGTGAAGATTAAAGTTTGATCAAACCATGATTCTCTAGAGAAAAGTGGGGCCACAAAGTGTGTGTGTGTGTGTGTGTCTGTGTGTGTGTGTGTGTGGGAGGGGGGGGGGGTTATAAAGGAATAGAGAAAAATTTTCTTACAGATACAACAACAAAAGGGGCTATGTATTTACCATAAATACGTGTGGATAAAAATCGGCAGATGTTTTAAATTTTTTGAGCAAGATCTACTGTACTTAGTTGTCAAGATATTTTGATTTTGATACTGTAATGCTAATTTGATCAGATATAAAGAATATTGTTGCTCAGGTGAGCGATGTGGCCCATGGGCCTCTTGTTTTATACTTGACTATGTATTTGTAATAATTAATTACATAAAACTCGTATTTAAGCTCAAAGGTGTCAATGTAATTACAGGTAGTCTGCTGTGTTGGATGTTAGTGTCGTGGGTTTTGAACCAAATACAAAAAGGGAGACAATCGTGAAAAGGGAAACTAGGCCGTAATGAGCAAGAACACACTTCCTCCTTTATTCCCACGATAGGAGCATATAATTTTGTATATTGTAAAACACATTATAATATCTATTGTTTACTTGATTTAACTTACTGGTGGGTTAAGGCAATAAAAAGACAAAATACAAAGTAATAGTTGTTTTGTAACGTTGTCAATATCATAGCTATGTAACTAAACAGTAAATATACTAACTTTTAATACATTTTCGTTGTAAGCCGGTTTCTCTCCACAAAAATAATACCCTTTTGTTATTGAATATTAAAAGGCAAAAAAAAAAAAATAGGTTTAAAAGAAAATGTCAGCAGATAAATAAACATTCATTTTTATAACTTCTTAAGCACTACAGATTGTAATGAACTTAAAGGCATATTGTAAAGTTGCAGATGTATTAGTAAATTATATAAATGCATTAATTAAAAGATCTCACAATAATTAACAATGTGAAATAGTGTGTTATTTCTTCAGCAGAAGAAACGCTAAACGGAAGTTCTAATTATGGTTCATAGTATTGTATTGTTATCTTTGAAATACATTCATTTGAGGAACTCAATATGAAATATTCTTAATTTTAAACTTATCTTTAAAGAATTGTCAGAGTGGACGATATTTTAGGGATCTGCCTTAAGCTAGTATTTGGTCAAGACTTTAGTCCTCATTGAAAAGGTTAAATGGTTTAATGCATTTGATTATTGCAAACATTATTGACAGTGATCTTGTTAATAGGAGTTGTCATGCCTTTCTATCCCTTATAGAAATGCAGAAAAAATCATATCTCTTAATTAAATTTTTCCTGTAAAACTATATGCATATAATAGCTCTCGAATATACGGCTTTTAAATTGCATTATACAGATAGTCTGAATATTATAATCAATTACATACATATCAAATCCATCACAGCACTTGTCCATAATTATGACTTTTGTCATATACAATATCACGACCGTTTTGTACTGTAGATTCTTAATTAAACGCGAGGAATTAATTTCCGCGTAAAATCGCGAGATGCAACCCTCGCAGATTTTAAAATCTCGCTTTTATTTTTCTGACAGTTTAAAACAAAAGGAAATTATAACAAAAAATTGGTGATCGCGATTTTATATTCTCGCGATTTGATACAAAACAGCTGAAACGCGGAATTAAGTACTCGCGTAAAATAAGGAATTTACAGTATTACTTCCCTTTGAAGATAGTATGATTCAAAATAGGAGCAAAATTAATTTTTCATTACAGTCACCATATTTTTATACATTATATAAATACTTCTAAATACAATACAAATCAATAAAAGATATCTTTCCTTTTTCAAAAATAAACCCATTTGCTTTAGACTCTCTATTAATTATATTGCTTTATTACGAGGGTAAATCAAAAATACGAAGATAATGTGGCTGTCTATCAAATATTTTTCATAAAAATCATAACTAACAGATTAATTCATGCAGTAACACTTCTTTTATTGGTATACAAAGTTTCATTCCATTTGATGAATAGGTATTTTTTGTTATCTGATTTTAAAAACAACATGTTTCGTCACCACAGCGCACGGTAACGTTCAAAACATGACGTCGACATGACGCGCGAACAGTAAATAGAAATAACCAATCTTTATATCACGCTAACTCTATTGTGCTTTTCACCTTTAAACTAAAAACAGCACTATATTACTTGACTTCTTATTTGTTCGACAATCATAAGTTAGTTATCAGAAGTTTTCATTTTTTACCGTATGACTTTTAGTTTACAGTATAAAAACCCTGCACGTCAGAAGACGCTATTTATTCTTTGTACCTAATATATAGAGAAATTCTATTTTCTTTCGGGCTGGTTTATGTCCAAAATACAGATACACCACCCCTACAAAATGTATTAAATTTGAACACATATGTGCAAATAATATTTGACATATTATTTGCACCATTAAACATTTTCACAGTCTGTACTGGCTTTTTCCCCGAGTTAAATCCATACTGTTTGTATCTCTCGTTGCGCCTTGACGTCAGCGACGTTAACGTTTTTAGTCAATTTTAAAGAGGACTAACTTTCTTTAGTAACTGATTTCTACTCAACAAAACAATATATCTCGTCATTGTTTGGTACATAAAATTGCAAGACAATACTTAATTTGAGATTTCATTATTATTCAGTTTTAAGCACAATTTGTAGAAATATTACTTTTGACATTATATGGTTTATTGTTGACATTACACAAGTTTTCACTGTGCAATATGACCTCATTTTTGCAGGATTAAATTTTGAATAGTTCTTTGAAATAAAGGAATATATTAATTTTTTGGATTTCAAACTATTTGAAACTAGTGCTAAATTATGTCTAACAAATTTAGTAGTAATATGACTTTAAGTAAAAAAGGTAAAAGTCTTCGTATTATTTTATTGACCCTCGTATAAATGATAAGAAGTACGACAATTTCTAAATTAATATTACTGTTACATAGATTAATAGTTAAATAGCAAATCATACGGAGCTTACTTAAAAAGCATTCGTTTAGAATCATTTTAATGTTTATATATCTGTGTACACCCGTATTCACGTTTCATGATAACGTTTGCGTGGGAAAATAATATAAATAAATAGCAGAGCAGATATAGAGTTAAAGGTTGCACATCCGTTTCGTGACGTTTAAGTACGATCTTTTGGAATAAACAATGAAATAAATAATACTTATATCCATGTCTTCTTCCACGATCATTATGTGCATTTATAACATCCTAGCGTTTTAGGTTTAACCAGAAAGTGATTTTAACCTTTAAAATACAGTGTCGGTCAAACTTTAACAATTTGAAAAAGCGATATTTTAAATTTAGTAAATATTAAATTGCTCTTTTATCTATATAGATATCTAAAGGTGTCCAATATCACTTTTTACTATTGTGCTATTGTTATTGTTGTAAGATTTACACAAACATTGTGAGTGTATCTTAGCTACATACAAACAAAAGTGGTTCATTAAAAAACGGATTATTTGTTTGATGTCAAGCTACAATATTTACAAAAATAAATGGAAGTGTGGAAATACTTGAATTGAGAGTTTCCCATTCGTATTTAGATGTTAATCAAGCATTGATTATACGTTTAATCATGATAACTGATTCGTCTCTTGAACCCTATTAATTATGCGGACATATTATTTAATGAACACATCTGATCTCGGTCAGTACCAGTCTCCATGTCCCACAAAAGACTCAAAAGCACGGCATTTCTTCCTCATCGTCCATAAAATTTAATTGGAAACCTCCGGTTTGTGACTATTTATGAGTGACTAGTTGTATGATGTATATAAAAACCACTTAAAATGACACTTGAGAGGCCGACTGGAGTTAGCATTGCAAATTATATAACAAAGAAGCATTGTATGCACGATCTAAATGTTTTTCCTAATTATATGCTAGTTTTAAAACTCCATTAATCTGCAGGCTCGTAAAGGCAGCAAGACATAACACTATGTTTGAAAAAAATAAGGATTTTATAGAAATGAAACCTTTTTAAGGTTTTTATTTGTACTTTTTCTGTACTATGCTGGCTGTTGCTAAGATATGACAATTGATGCACATGTGTTAGAAGTTTTCATGAATACTTCAATGCTTCAATACTTCAATGGGAGACAATATTCAATGAATCAAGTTGTACAAAATTGGCCGTGCGGTTGAAGTATTCAGTGTATCATCATGAGATTTCGTGGGAAAATAAGATTAAAAAAACAATCACTACATATATTCATTGATGGATTCTAGTTCATCAAAGATTAAAAAATATATATGCTAGTTTTGGCATTTCATTGCAGTTATGAAAATATACAAATTCCCATGATAGTAAACATACTCCAAAAAATGGAGGCAGTGCCTTTAAAATCATATTTCTATTTGTTAAACTAAAATAAAACTGATGATACATGCCTCAAAAAAGAATAGCAACTCAAAAATATTATAGTTAGAATTAACAAATCTGCTTGTATATCCAGAAACAATCGGAACCGACAGAAATCGCACGGCCCAAGAGACCCATAAGCAGGAACACTTTGGACATTATAAGGTTGCTTAAAACTTAGTGGAACAGGTAATTCCCTCCTCTCAGTGAACTGAAAAATTGTAAGAATTGTAACATCGGTCAGGCTGCAACTGTAGAAGAACCATAGTCGGAAACCTACTGAAAAGCAAATACTTACTTACTGTTGGTCAACATGTTAATCCTTTCTTGTTTTCATAAATGTTTATTATTCCCATTTCACAAATGAAAAAAGAGTAAATCCTTTAGTTTTTGGAAATGTGAAATCGGCGATCATAATACGAAAAATCAAGCATGCGAAAGCACTAACAAGATTACAATTGGTAAGATAGACTTCGCAGAAGTCTGAATTTTTAACTATTATATAAATGAATAAGTGCAGTGTTCTAAGGATACAAATTACATTTTACTCTTTTTTTTAAACAATTATTAAGGTTTACCAAGTTAATTGTCTTTATGCTGATGTATTAAATTTTGGTCTTCATTGGTATTCTAGGGGTGGAGAATTTTCTTCTCAGTAGGCACTTTCATATCAGTAGGCATTGACATGTGTTTAATATTGTAATCCATATATTCATCAGTTAAAGCTCAAACTTTATAACAACAGCATTATTTCATTATTAAGTATGGAACATTTATATATTGACACAAAAATATCTTCCATCAGAATATACACTTGACAATCTTACAAAGGTCAGGTATACTCACGTAAACTGTAAACATACACGTAGACGATATTTTTGCTCATTATCAACAAATGGTTACATTTTGTAGTGTTTTCTGGGTTAACCAATTTTAATTTTCTCAATGACACTCAAAATATAAAATGCTTCATGCTTTTTATTGTTCTCGTGCTTCCATAAATTATGTTTGTTGGTATTTCCATGCTTCAATAATCGAAATGTTTTAAGTTACAACAAATGATAATTTATCAACCAAGTGAGGACATTTTTCGGATTGTGAACCTCATTTACGAATCTAGTGCATTATTAACATCATTACAACAACCCAATGAAAAAATGACAATAACAAACCGTCAACCATCTCAAAAATCCATAAAACGAAATACAAATTTAAAGCAGAGCTACACGGACCTCCACAAAGATAGAGGTAGGATCAGGTGCCATGGAGGAGTGAGCATCCTCTGCTGACCGGTCACACCCACCGTGTGCTCTTTGTATATAATATATATATGGAGTGACTTTCGGTTGTTCACATTAAAGCAGAACGACAGCATTTACTTAAAGCTGACCTGGATTCATAAATACGAATTAATTCCCTTTTATCTCCGACTACCGCCATGCCATATTAATTGTCGATTTCCCTTGTTTTGCTCATCGCTACACCCCCCCCCCCCTTATACATTGCCGAAAGCAATAGTCATTCTTCGCCGAATTCATGCATTACATTCATTCGAACACGTTACACTGGACGCACAATTTGAATAAACGCGCATTGAACAAAACAAATATGAAAACCACTCCACTGGTAAGGAATGAAAGACGAAACAAAACAAACTGAAATCCAGGTAAACATGTTTCCGAAATCCTCGATCATTGTAGAACATTCTCCCGTGTCTTTTTGTAACAATATTGTACACGCGCTAACAACACACGGTAGCAGCTTGTGCGGTGACAGGATGAACCTAAGAAAACGGAGTGTTTTGTTTAGAAACTGATAAAAGTAATGTTCCGCTGTTTATACATTTTTGTATTTACTATCACTTATTTACTATATATTTTAGATGTAATGTGGCCATGGTACAATAAGATGCAGACGTTTTGCACTTTGTTTAAATTACACACGTGTTTGATGTGCATGCGAAGTAGGACAGCACAAAAATGTCTGTGCAAGATATTGTGGTACATTGGAAATTCTAAGAATAAACCATCTTTTAGTTTTTATTGATTGTAGTTTCCTTTATTAACCATATTACTACCTTGTGTAGTTCTATCATTGAGAAGTCCGTGCAACCTGAATACTTCTATCGGAATACAACCGACGGTAACTTTCTTGGTCGGTATATATACTCAAGTGACAGTTGATGAGCGATCGAAACTAATATGGCGAAATACTTTTATGAATTCATGTCAGTTTTAAGCATTGATTGCTTATTTTTGGATATCGTCGGTCCTATAACACACCAGGCCGTGCAGACAAATTGAATACAGCGTTAATTAGCGCGGTATGATAATTTGTCAGCACAGCCTGGTGTATTATAGGACCACCGAAATGTGAAAAGTGGCTAAAAATCAATCAATTATCATGTGGGAAAGTTTAAATTATTGGAAAAGCCACTATTACAGCCACAAGCATGAACTTTGATTTTCACTTGTGACGTTGCACTTTAACCGCCTTCAACACTTGTAACTTATCCTTATAAAACTCATCAAAATAATGAAAAATTATCTAACCTTACCTAATTTGAAGTCAAATAATAAGGATTTGCCCACTAATATATGCAATCAAAGACATAAAGCAACCTTTAAAGCATTGTTAATTCTCATTTTATAGAAGACAATTGACGAAGAAACCAATACCTTTATGATGTTACCATGGAAACTGTTAAAGATAATTGGAAAAATGATCAAAAATTATTTTTACGATTTAAATGTTTAAAATGATTTAGTAATGCATTTTAAAAAATTTGAGTGTCATTCGTTGAGTTATAAGCGAGGTACAGAGCTTACAATTATTTGCTATGTATACAAACCTTCTGTTTACATTTTGAATGTTGAAGTAAAAATGTCAGTTTTAGACCAAAAATGAATGTGTGAAACGTTAAAAACTGTTTATCTATGCTTAAATGAATAAAACGATAGACAAATCAGCTTGAGAAAGATTTTTCTTGATTTTTTACTGGTATATTGAACCTATGTTAAAAAAAAACAGGGCACGAGCCTTGTTAACATAACAAAGAATTGTGAGCCCTGTATATCTACGGCTGACTCTCAACCTTTATTGATCATTAAAACTGCATTCCTAAAGCATTGTAAATATTTAAAAGAAAACTCGAAATTTGACCAAATTCGTAACCATGCTCCTTTAATCTTTTCAACCTTATCACTGTCTATGCAATATACGTTTTACTAAGGAAACGGGACACCCGTTGCTATGGTAACAAGGCCAAGAAATACGAAATACTAAAAAATATGGTTGTTTTTATATGCTTTTATTCCCGATTTTAGAGATTTTTAGCATTTTGTTAAAACCTGTTAAATTTTACCTCAATTTTCATAATATACAATAAAACGCTTCGTTATGCAAATCAAATGTGTTGTTGCTATGGAAATTAAAGTTTCATAAAAACACAAAAACTTTTTTTACTTTTAAAAAAGACCATAGCAACGGCGATTGTTTTTAGTAAAATTCATTTTTTGCACCAAAGTTGAGGACATACTTGATTTTTTTTGTCAACAATTGATGTCAAATATTTGTCTATATATGATGTCTTATATTTTATAGTTGATTAGCATTCAGTCAAAAAACCTTTCTTATTTACTTTAGCAACGGTTCTAAAGTATTAATTTAAAAATCGTTATGACACAAGCATAATGGTTGATACAAATATTTTAGATTTGCAACTGAATTTCAAATGAAATTTCAAATTAGATGAAGAAATTATATTTTGAAATTTCCGTTTTGTTACAATGGAAATATGTGTTTCTCCGTTAATATTCATTTTTCTCTTAAAAAATACGGTTTTTTTTTCAATTATATATTTTACCCTGGAACCCCCAAATTATTGCCATTACTCACAGTATGTTCTTCTCTAAATATCCTGCTATGTTGTTTTTTATTTCAATTTTAAAGAATTTGTTATGAAAGCAGTTGAGAAAAAAAAATTGGACACAGTATATACAAAAATGAAGTTAAACTACTTATTTAGCATTGTATCATTTTTTGTAATGTGTTAATTCCTGCGCTTTGTGAGCAGAATATAGATTATTCAGTATAAATTTAAGTCTTTATAAACATTCATGATTTAAACTGTTATAGAATGTTATTTTGCAATGCATATGTAAAAATAAACAGTACATGTTACAAATAGCCAACAATATTCGTATTATACATTACAATTCAAAATTGCAATAAGAGGTATAATATCTTAGCTGTGGTTCCTGAACTTAATTAAAACCTAAAATGTCAATTATTTATTCACATTATTGACACTTTCCTGTAATTTTAAAGCAATTCTATTGGCTCCTAAAACTGATCTCACATTGAAAACGCTTGTACATTAAAATTACCCAATCATTTTAATATTATTATATCGAGATTGTATTTCATTTGTTTACTTCTTCTGCGTTATATGAGCACGAATATATGCCAAAATCAATCAAACTGCGTCTTAACTAAAAAACATTGCGCATATTCACTTTATAAAGGAAAATAAGTGATAACAAGTTTTGGAACTTGAAATGCTTGTATAACGATTAAGGAATGAAGAGTTTTTTCATGAGCGTTAGAACTTATTGTATCCTTTGGTCATTTCTTCTATATGGAGTGTGTTCCATTGGTATGACTGATGGTTGTCCCGCTCGCTGTTATTGCAGTGAGGGAACGTGTAAAACGGTGACTTGCTACGGACCAAACATTCCGACGGGGATACCCAATGATACGTGCATTCTGTAAGTCATAAAATGATTGCCATATCTACTAAATTAACCAATTACCAATAAGTACCTAAAAAATAATGTCTCTGTAAATTTATAAAATTGACGTTTACCTCTTTATCATTCATTATACTATATTTACATCTACCAAGTATGATTCCCTCTATTCCTTACGGAAACTTTACGTTGATACATAACTCTATAGAAACAGCCAAACTGAGATCTACACGCCCTGTTTATTGATTGGCCGAACCCTACAGCTACGTAAGAAAAATTCCCATAGGAGACGATTTGACTGTTTCTTTTAGCTAACGTACTGATGTTCATTAACAGTAATTTTGTGAATTGTATTTACTTTTTACAGTCAATTTATTAATTTGTTAAAAAAAAAAACCAGATTTAAATATAAACAGAATTTTTTTTCTTTGATGATTCATGGAGGTTATGAAGGTAGCGATCATTGCAGAAAATATTTATGTATTTTTTCTGCAATGTCGCCACCTTCATAACCTACATGAATAACAAAAGAAAGCATTTTATTGTTGAAATTAAAACTTTTAATAATTTATTCCTATTCATAAGCCTGTCCGGTCTATATATTCCATCCCGTATTGATATTTTATCAGTTGTCTTTAAAAATTTGAGAAAAGTGGCAAATACGTTCCTAAAATTTGATTTTAATAAATGTATTATATTTGTTTTAAGGAGGCTAATTAGGCCATACACAATTAATGTTTTGATTCTTAGGCCAATATTTTGAAAAACAGATGCGGTCGGGTTGTGATTTGATTTATTTTTATTTCATAAAAAAGGATGTCGTATTTTTTCTTTTATTTCAATAAATGAATGTAAAATCCAGAAAAAGCAATGTTTTAAAGCAAAAAGAAAAAAAAAGTTACCTTGCAATGCATGTATTGGTCTTAGATTTATTAGCTAAAACTAAATAAAATACTGTAAATTCCCTATTTTACACGAGTACTGAATTCCACGATTCAACCGTTTTGCTTCTAATTGAAAGATAATAAAACTGCTGACGCTGAATTTTATCATAGTTCCGTTACGTTTACATGTGTCCGAAAAATAATATTAAAATCCGCGAGATGTACTTCTTTTTCTTACGTTGAATAAGGAATCTACAGAAAGCCCTGTGTTTAAGCATTATGGGATATTTAGTATAGTGCAAGCGGCAGGACTTCTCCTCCTACACGCATTTGTAGTTAATCAATGTTCCTCTTCATATCAAAACTATAAAATCATTGCTGTCGCGATCATCACTTGAACACTGCTTCTTATAACTATATTCGGCAGCCATTTGCATTTTGTTATAATGTAGTATGGATCATAGCGATGTTTGCAATTATGTTCTTTATAGAAGGCAAGCATTTTATTGACTTGAGTATCTAAAATGCTGTCCTTAATCCTGGAATTCGCAGGCAAACAAGAGAAATTTTATTTCATTCATTTAGTGATAAAAATGGGCATTGCGATATTTAAATCAGACGCGCGCGGGCCTGAGAACCATGGAATTAATTTTTGATGGCCATTCCTGAAATGGTTTCTTAACTCAGATGGAAACGACCTGATAGCAAGTAACATAAAGAAGCATGATGGATGCATAAATAAGTATATATGTCAATTAGACGAAACATAAGCAATTTGATGATAAAATATAAGTGTCTCAAATTTAATTCTTTAGAAAAGAACAAAAGACCTAGCGGATTAGAACTTTACAAGCACGATATTTAAACTATTTGCACTGAACTATAATAATTTGACAAAAAATATGATCGACTTCGTGAAGCATTTAAATTGTCATCTAGTGACATTGTGCCCTAAAGAAGAATTTAAATCATTATGTAGTGAGTTACCTTTTATATATATATATATATATATATATATATATATATATATATATATATATATATATATATATATATATATATATATATATATATATATTTATTTTGTTTTGTTTGAACAACTAATATTCAAGAAGACAAGATCATGCTTGCGCATAGTTATTATGCTTCTCCAAGAAGAAGATGTTTTGATATAGTGTAACACATTGTAATGCATACATTCAGCATAGTTTAAACTGACATGTGGTGATAACGAACAACATACTGCAAGAGGACCCAGGAAACATTTTTGGTTACAATAGCAACATACATAACATACATAACTATAGTTTCAGACAGCAAAGAAAGAAATTGTGCGATTCCTTTTTCTTTTTCTTGACTATAATCTCCTATAAAGATACGTTTAAAGACATAAACGAGTATATATCTTTAGATGCAAAAATGTTTACAGATGGCTTGTTGGGTGAAATCATTAAAATCTACAGAAAAACCTATAACACAAGTGCTTTGGTATGGAAAAGTTCATTTGAGGCATTTGGGATTCCTAGGAAGCGGATTTCAATAATGTCCTCCAAACTCTAGGTTTGAGGGTTCAAGTGATATCTAATTGACTAACTTGATCCCCGGACAAGCGTTTTAGATAGTCTATTCATAGGGGTGTTATCCCTTGGTTTTATACAAGAGGAGGCATACTAAAATCACAACCACAACATTCGATTTCCTTAATCATATGTGTACGTAGCACTCGCATATAAACATTTACATAGGCACATTACCTTTATATTTTTTTCTGGAAAAATGAGAAGAAACGCTTGCAAACGGAAACAAACGCATTGAAAAAAACATGTCTTCCAAAAGACGTCGAGGAGAATGATCCAGTAAGGTGTGACAAAGTATTGAGAAGATCCATATAGTCGCGTATCTACATGAAATTTAGTAAATAAAAAAGAAAAGGTCCGACAAGTTTATAAAATCTGATATATTAATTCTTTTAACGATGCTTCTTTAGCAAATAAGCAGATGTTTTCTTATGATGTCACGCAGCGTTATGAACGGGATAATCAGCATTGCTCAATATTCTGCAAACATTTTTTTGTTACGACAGCAACAGACATCACAGTAGTTTCATGGACAAAATATGAAATTAATTTATTTCTTAGTTGGTGTTTCGATTATATTGTTTTAGATGCATAAATGTTCACTTGACGCCCGGTGAGTGAAAATATTAAAACTTACATATGAATATAACGCTTGAATAGCTTGTAAATTCGTGTAGACAAACTCATTTGGTGGTATTTGGTGATATAAAAAAGAAAGATTCCTATGATGTGACCTTAAACTCTGGGTTAATTTATTCTCAGGATTTGAAGGTTTACTTCAGTGATATATGATGAACCAACTTGATCTTTGGGCGTTTCGGATCTTCTAATTCTCACGTAATTAAATTATACAAGGAAAGGACATTCTAAAGTTTCAGCCTCATACTTAACAGTTACTTCTAATAAAGATATTTCCAGGTGTGCTGCTAACACCCCACTTACATGTACGGTCACTATAACACCGTGTTCAAAAGGAATTCGAAGTTTTACTTTTAGGCAGGCGGCACTTCCCTTGGTTTTGCCGGAGTATACATACTATGTATTATTATATAGGGATCAGCAAAATGTTATTGCTGCTTTATCAACAAACTTTAATGTTATTTGCTGCTAAGTGTTGGTGTATCTAGGATTTAAGATAATCCATAAAACTGATAAAGATGTAGTGACTTTGATTACGTCAATGTATTAAAACTACGGTTTTCACAAAATGAAACGAAATGTATTCTGTTCATTATTTTCTGAGCTATTACACTTTTTTGAGTCAGATATTTCTTGAGAGGTTTATTTACAGTGTTGTACTGTATACAACATTGCAGTTTCAAATACAAAATCAGTAGCAATTCTGTGACTTTTTGAGACTTTCTCCTACAGGTATTCACGTGTAATTAGGTTTCTTTCAACAGAAAATATATTATTTTCAACCAACGCATGATGTCTCGAAGAAAGTAGTAATCTTCAGAAATGTAGAATAATGTTGGGATTTGTTGTACTATTTGTATATTCAACATGTATACCGTTCATTTGGCCCAATTTATATTTTGTAAAATTATTCATTCTACGTTTTCTTGACTGTACGGATCTTAAAAACCAGTTGAGTAAGGATTTTGCGCGGTAGGCTGATCGATTCGTATATAGTGCAATGTTCTATCCAAGAAACTTCAGTAATACCAGTCAGAAGCG
Source organism: Magallana ariakensis (assembly GCA_020458035.1). Classification (NCBI taxonomy): domain Eukaryota; kingdom Metazoa; phylum Mollusca; class Bivalvia; order Ostreida; family Ostreidae; genus Magallana; species Magallana ariakensis. Next base: position 47,801,037 of record CM035819.1, on the reverse strand, counting down.
ATCGTATCATCTTTGGTCAAGTGATACAATCGGAATGCACAGATCAATTCCACTGTATGGAATCGTAGAGCCATGCCAGAATTTCAGCCAGAAGACAAAGTCAATGATGAGTAGATCAATGGTATCCAAAGGTCCTACCTACACCTCTAGGCTGATAAATCTCGATGAAGATCTCTTAGTGTTATATAAAGGAACCATTGCCGGAATATTTCAGCCAATAAGAACCACAATAACTGCAGACAGTGGCGAGGCAACAGAAAACCCAAAGCTACCTGACCACATTCAAACCCTATTGGACAATAACGACGGTCTTTCACCAGAAGAAAGAAAACAAGCAAGTTCATTTCCGCCTAGGCATGTCAATGATCAAGGTCACACAAACTTGATTAAACATAAAATCGATACCGGAGATGCAAAGCCAACACGCCACCATCCAATCTGAAGAAAGAAAATTACACTCAGATCGACAGTATGCAGACAAACAACATTATCAGGCTGTATTCAAGTCCTTGAGCAAGTCCAATTGCACTAGTACGGAAGAAGGATGGATTTCTTAGAGTCTGGACTTCAGAAAGTTCAACAATATGTCAGTAAAAGATGCCTACCCGTTGCCAGTAATCGACGAATCGCTAGATGCGCTAGGCGGGTCTAAATAATTGTTTACTTTGGATACGGTGAGCGGTTATTGACAAATAAAAGTTGATGAAAGGGACAAACAGAAGACTGCCTTTACCTCACATAAAGAATTTTTTTTAATTAAATGGTATGCTCTTTGACTTATGCAATGCGGCAGGAAGATTTGGACGACTTTTGCAGAACTTCTGCGCTAGACTGAGACGGGATATGTGTTTGATCTACCTCCACGATATCATCGTATTCAGTTCTACTTTTGAGCAACACCTAGAAAGACTTAACGAGGCCAGTTCTAATTTGTTCTACTCTAGATTTTTTAATATTTTTTTTTTACACATGAATATCTACTGATATAATTGTTATTTTAAAACAAAAAAATCAGACATTTACCACATCTTTTTTTTTTTTTGGGGGGGGGGTCATATCAAAGTTTGTTAATTTTTAACAAAAGACCCTATGGGTTTTTGCTTGAAATATATGAATTTTTCACAGGTTTTTTTTCTTCATTTTTTTTAAACGTTATTGCTAAAAGGCATCAAATGATCAAATAAAAAACTAATTTGTCGGCTCCTGGTTTGTTCCAGGGGTTTATCAAAGTTTTTTTTTTGTATGCTCAATTTCTCAGATTTGTCGGATAATGGCTATTTTTATTTGACAAAAGCGGAAATAGTGATCCTTATAGAATTATTAAAGCATTCAGACATATTTAAGTAATAAAACTATATATAAAATCACATATTAAGGGTCATAAACATAAAATGCATGGTTACTGTCTTGAAATACATGTATTTAGCTATATCAAGGCGGGGTAAGAAAACGTGAGAGAGGGCTAGGCTTGCTGAACATTCTTCACGTTTTCGACTCGAGCTAAAATATAGCTTACACTTCAAAACATTATGTTTATTCTACAATATTATATCAATTTTACGCCACGAACCAGCTATTTTAAATAAATTTTGCTGAATATTTGCAGTTGAATTTATAACGCCATGGCGTCAATCAAGTAAAAAGATGACGTCACAATGCAAATGAAACGCTGCGAGAATGGAATGCGTGCGTACTCAAACTGTACTCGGCATTGTTAAATCAGTATTCAACAGACTTCAATCAAAATAAAGACTACGCCTGAGAAGTAAAACATGCAGTCTTTATAAGCATAGGGTATTGTATCTGGGCAATGTCAAAACGGCAAATTGAGTATGGCGTCAACCAAGTAAAAAGATGACGTCACAATGCAAATGAAACGCTGCGAGAATGCGTGCGTATTCAAACTTCAGTCGGCCTCGTTAAATCAGTATTCAACAGACTTCAAAATGAAGACTATGCCTGAAAAGTAAAACATGCAGTCTTTATAAGCATAGGGTATCGTATCTGGGCCATGTCAAAATGGAAAATTAAGTATGGCGTCAACTAAGTAAAAAGATGACGTCACAATGCAAATGAAACGCTGCGAGAATGCGTGCGTACTCAAACTGTACTCGTCCCCGTTAAATCAGTATTCAACAGACTTCAAAATGAAGACTACGCCTGAGAAGTAAAACATGCAGTCTTTATAAGCATAGGGTATCGTATCTGGGCCATGTCAAAACGGCAAATTGATGACGTCACAATGCATATGAAACGCTGCGAGAATTCATGCGTACTCAAACTTAAGTCGGCCTCGTTAAATCAGTATTCAACAGACTTTAAACTGAAGACCACGCCTGAGAAGTAAAACATGCAGTCTTTATAAGCTTAGGGTATCGTATCTGGGCCATGTCAAAACGGCAAATTGAGTAAAAGCAAAGTGCATAGAATCGTGGCCAACGACAACCAATGTTAAAAACTTACGCTGTTTTCTGGGTATATTCTCTTTCTATAGGATGTTTATGAAGGGATTTGCCTCTATCGCCAATCATTTGCATAGTCTTACGCAAAGAAACAAGAAATTTGTTTGGAGTACCGAGTGTGAAACAGCTTTTCAATATGTGAAATGATTGCTTGTTACATCACCTGTTCTTGCATTACCAGACTTCTTAAAACAATTTTTCTCAGACACGGATGCATCTGTTAGCGGTATCGGCGCTGTGTTAACTCAAATTAAGGATGGTACTGAACGAGTCATTTCCTATGAAAGTAGGTCCTTAACCTAAGCAGAAAGAAGACACGACATTACTACAAAAAACCTTTTAGCGGTTGTTCATTTTATCAAGACGTACATACCCTATTTTTATGTCAGACGTGTCGTTTTGTGCACGGATCATAGAACCTTGAAATGGATTATGAGGTTCAGAGAACTGGAAGGACAATTAACCCGATAGCTGGATACAGTACCAGAGTATGACTTTAAGATTCGTCACCGAGCTGGAAGAATACACTAAAATGCTGACGCGCTATCGAGAATTGATCATGACGCCGTTAAAAAGAACAAATTAGAGAGAAAACCGGTAGCAGTCATCACCATTGCAAAACGTTCAAAATATTTTCAAACGCAACTCTCAGGCAATCCGCGATCCAGAGATTGCTGAAGTGATACAGTTGTTAAAAAACGCACATAGGCCAGGTTTGGAAAAATATTTACACACAGTACAATTTTGAAAGAGTACTGGGCTCGGTTCGACCAGTTGTCGGAAAGAGACGATATATTGTACCGGTATTGGTTTACAAACAACAAAAACAGAGGAGAAAGAACAAAATGCGGTACGAAATTCCATGGGTCAACTATTCAAAAGCAGTGCCATGATGCGCCATCAGGAGAAAATCTTGGTAGGCAGAATACTCTTGCAAAAATAAAGCTAAGCATTTACTGGTCCGGCAAGGACAACGGTGTTGAAATAGTGTTGTGTATCCTGTCATGATTGCGCTAAAAGAAAGAAATACGGTCAATCTCCACATGCGCCAATCTAACTTACCGGAGAAGGAGAACGAGTATCGATGGATATTTTAAGTCCCGTTCTTACCTCAAGCAGAGAGAATAAATACATTTTGCTAATTCACGATTATTTTACTAAGTGGGTTGAAGCTATTCCACTTCCGGACATGGAGGCCAAGACGGTAGCGCAAGCCTTTATAGACAATTACGTTACCAAATACGACACACCTTGAACTCTATATAATGACAAAGGACGGAAGTTCGAATCATGATTATTCAAATAATTGTGCAATATACTGAGAATCAATAAGACTCGTACGACCCCTTACCATCTGCAATCTGATGACATTGTTGAGCACATGAACTACACACTTAACAATATGTTGTCGATGTACATCGATTCAAATCAGAGGAACTTGGATGAAAACCTTCAGCTGGTATGCATGAAATATAGTGGGCTTGTATCTTATTTCTATATAGCTAACAACGTGTCATTCCCATGTGTATAGTATTCATGTATATAACTTATTTTCATATCCAGTCACTCACTGTGATAGAAAACGTGATTGGTAATTTTATTTTCTCATTTAAAATCTTTGTTTAGAAACTTAAGTTATCAATCACATTCAAAATATTACGACTATAAATGATCCGTGTTGATTTCAATAAACATCTAGCATCACACACTCGGCATTACCTCCTTGGTCTTCTATACGGTGCCGTTAATAATATTTGTATATGAACAGAGCGTGGTGTGTTGGAGATATTATTTTTATTTAAATGGTTTTAGAGCGGATACCTTAAACAATTTTGTGAAGAAGGTGTGGTGGTTTGTAGTTATATATTGTTTCACTGATATATGCACCAGACAAAACAATCGATGCATCGTATTCACATTTTAAAAAAAAACAGTTTGTAATCATGCATTACAAACACAGAATATGAACAAAGTTCAACATTACTACAAATGTTTGAGGGTTTTTTTCTATTTATTCAACGATATGAAGCTTTTTTGTTTTTCATTATCATATTTTTCAGAGTTAATTGGTTTAGGATGATGAAAATAGATCTTATGAAATGTGATATGGATGTTGTTCATTGAAAACTGTCTTGCAAGCTAAAAGTTCCATATTAATATGAATATTGAAATTTAACCAATGTATCATGTAGCGTTGCTTTTGGATGTCTAAATTGCAAAAATAAGTATTAAACACGAATAATTAACTTTAACTGGGATATGAAACATTTCCTGATGCAAAAATTCTTTCCTTTGGTTTGTTTTTATATCAACTTTGTGAGTGACGTAAGAATTTTTTTTATATACTCATTAAGGTACCTTCGTTACAACCAGATAAGCGGGATCGACAGCCTTTCAAAGATTATCACAGCTTAAATTTTTGGAAGTAACAAAACATTTATTACTTCTTTTACCTATCCTTTTCCTCTTTTTCAAATTATAGCATACTTACATATACTTGTTTCAGAGAAAATTAAACGAAAATACAAATCAGCTTTGATACAAGAAAAGTGATAAGGATAATTAAAATAAAAAAATATATCCAACACATAAAGATAATTTATGGCAACATAGACCGAAGACCAGGAAGGTAACTGCAAGTGTCTGATGACAGGTGTATTAAAATCAACAGTTTCTTTACTCCTATCAAATTGCATTAATTGATTTGAATTAAATTGCGTATGAATACAATATGCATCATTATTTCTCGAAGAACATGTTTAACTCTCCTTGCTACTGCAACCTGGATCTATACCTGATATTATACCTACGCTGATAAACGTTTCATTGATAAACAGTTTAATGAATGAAAAAATGAGAATAACAAACCGTCAATCATCTCAAAAATCCAGAAACGAAATACAAATTCAAAGCAGAGCAACACGGACCTCCAAAAAGATAGAGGCAGGATCAGGTGCCATGGAGGAATGAGCATCCTCTGCTCACCGGTCAAACCCGCCGTGTGCTCTTTGTCGTAATAGGAAAAAACCCGGAAAAGTCCGTAGACAATTAGGTGAACTGTTATGGTCTAACAATTAGTATGAAAAACGTCAGTCAGCATGCGACCCAGAGAAATATTGTTTTTGCTGACAAGGTCGTTGTATCGACCATAGAACCTACGAAAAGATGACTTCAAACGAGACTGTTGATTGTCCTGTTTGATCAACTTGTTTGTAAGTAGCTTGCCTCGCCTTAGAAACTTTTCATACGAAGAGCATCTCCTTGCGTATCGAATTAACTGAGAGACAAAAACACCATAAGCAGGTGATGAAGGTATATTCAATTTATTAATTTATTATCATACCAAAGGTTATATCCATCGGTTAACAGAATGAAAAATAAAATTGTGTGATTACCATTCATAGCGCTGTACACTATTTTTGTCAGCATACTTCGGCTGTTCGAATCGCTCCTCTGTTAATGAAGCATTACTCGAAGAATAACGCAAATGTTTTTAAAAAAAATAAGACATAGTTGCAAAAATGGAATGAATGTAAAAAAAGGTAAATATAAGAATAGAATCATTAATTTTGAAAGATGTGGTCTGATAATTGCAACAATGTGTTATTCACTTTGTATGCACACACCGTTGCAGATAAAGATATATAACTTTCAAAAATAATGTTTAAATGCTTAAGGACGGCGGACCCAATTCACTTCTACAATAATGATTTTTATGAAAAGGCTATAAGAGTTAGAGAAACTAAAAATGTTGTCAACCCCGATATGGTATTAAAAAGTAACATTGTATGTGTATGTGGGATAATAGTCACAGTTCAATACACATTTTTTTCAAAAATAGGACTGTTTTGTTTCCCATTGATTTGCCAGTCTTTGATTCAGGTGTTTGTATACACCATTCCATGGGCAATGAGGAAGATTTGTACGTTATTTGAATCTTTTGTGGGACACGGAGACTGATACTGACCAAGATCAGATCTGTTAATTGAATAATGTTCTCTCATAATAAAACAGGTTTGAAAGATAAACATTTATCTTGATTAGACGCATGATTTAAAACAAAAATGATTATACACTCCCGTACAGTCAGTACAAGCATATCTTTTACAACATACACCATAGCATAGCATAGCATAGCATTGAAATCTCATAGCATGGCATTGAAATCTCATACCATAGCATTGAAATCTCATAGCATAGCTTACAATCTCATAGATTCTCATTCGTCATATCACATCATAGCATACCATAGCATATCATACAACATGATTTTATTTGGTTTTAATTGCTTTTATTTTAAAGAATAATTGTTCACATTGCATATTAGTGGTAAAGTATGGCCTTTTTATCATTTTACTTTGAATTGTTTGGAACTCTTCTGTGTTTGGAGGCGTTTTTGTTCAAATCTCATAGCATGCCATAGAATAGCATAGCATACCATATCATTAAGCCCTTCATTTTAATTTCTCATAGCATTGCATTAAAATCGCATACCATAGCATAGCATAACATTGTAAAAGATATCCATGAAATGACTGTAGCAATGGTCAATCATTTGGTATATATAGATTTCTACGAAACTGCATCTTAAGCGGGTACAACAATGCATTGCTACCTTCGCATTGGCATAATTATCTGGCACAGTGTTCTTTTATATAACACATGAAGACTAGGAATATAGCTAGGTCAATGCACCAGCGGTGTCTTTAAATATACACAGAAGCATTAGATTTAGAGATGGATTTACAGTTTAAAAGAACAATTCCTGCATTTAAAAATAGTAAAATATATATTCAAATCATGAGATCCAGCTCTGCACACCTCATTTTTTTCTAAACTTTGCAGAGGGTTAGTCACGTCCACAGGATGTGTTTAAATTATTTATTTTAAGTGGAGCACAGCTGAAATGTGTATACAAACCTGATTTTTCAGGATAAAATTTAAAATAAAATTTTGGAAACAAATCAATAGAATAATATAACATTTAAATCTGCAGGCATATGGCGTACTTCGACAATACATTTTGATCTTAATGTGCATGTAAAAAAAACCCTCACCCCCACCCCCAAAAAACCCTAGTCAATCGACGGTTCATTCTTTGTTATCAAAATAAGCTATCCTTTGCAGTGACAATCATCTGGGTTTAAACATTCTAAAATTGTAAGTGGTATATAAAATGTTTCATTGTCATTTTTGTTCCTTTGCCGCAGCTTTCGGTACTTTTAAAGTTGCAACAAATTATTACTGTTATTATTAAACAGAAAAGGAAAATGTATGTAAGGATGTATGTGATGCACCTTGATGAGATGAACTGATATAAATCAAAGATAAGAAAGATGAACATTAAACAAAACATTTAATTGAAAGAATCAAAGAACATATACATGTATAAACAGAAAATATACATAAAATAAATTAACAAATTATATAAAAAAATGAACATTTCAAAATACATGAATTATAATTTTATATTTTCAGTTGCACCGCATTGTACACTGTAAATTTTCTCTGGGGATCTAGTATCAATGGTCCGATTTCCTGGCTGCCCGATACAAGCTTTTGTAACAGTTTCTGTCCTTCAATAGAACTCAGAATTACTAGTAGTTTTTACAATATACAGTAAAATTGAATTAAGGAAGAAGTCTTCTCACTATCAGACATACTTCTATTATTAAAAAATTCAAAAAATGTTGACACAGTCAAACAGATCATATAACCAAAGGATGGTAAAAATAAATGTTGTTATTTGCAGTTATGTTGACATCTGTTTAAGAAAACTATTTTATTAAACAATGGGGGGGGGGGGGGAAATCCACCTTTTTGTTTCACTAATAAAGCTCTTCTTGTTTTATTACTCTGAGGTTTAACTAACTGTCTCAAGATGTGTTTCTTATGAGAGAATTTTTCTTTCTGAGAAAGAGAGAGAGGAATGTTTCCTTTTAATAAGTTATAAACAATCTCACAAATCTTATGAATGCAGTCATTACTGCAATGTTTCAAGACTTGTTTTTTAAAGGCAGAACTACTTTCAGGAGACATTAACACTTGAAACACAGGCATATGAGGCTTCAATCTACATTATATTCACAAGAATAACTTTTAGACACCTTTTTGCTCTCCTTTTTAACTGCTTTCTTAGTCACTTTTTTTTCTTCTTATTATCTGAAGCCATGATGAAAAACTGACAAGAAATTCCTCATTGGTTGTCTTTTATAGGATGATCAAGTTTGTATTCTTCAATGAAATGATAGAATATCATATGTCTGTCAGCTTATACTGCTAAATTGGAATATATATTTAAACTAAAATTCATATCGCTCAGTCCTCGTTTCCTCTAATTTTCTTAAATTTTGAATATATTAGATTATTTTTTAATGCTTCCAATATTAAAATATTTTTGATTTCTACATATTATGAAAACTTTATATAAATATATGAATTCACAGAAAAGTTAATATATTGACAATTTTATAAGATCCTTTTAGTGATTTTTTCAAACAATTCTATGTATGGAATTAGTGCCTAAAAAGCTAATAAAATGTTATTTGAAAGGCAAATCATATTTTTAAAACAAAACAAATTCTGAAACTCAAGTATATTATCATTAGTTCACGTTAGTTAAACAAATCGAACATTAATGTCATTGTTTTAAAAATGCTAAATAGTCTCTTGAATCCAAAGCAATTCTAAATTGGAAAAACATGTGATATTTTCCGCAAAAATATAGTCCTTGTTAGATTCCAAACTTTGATTACTATTTATAAGCCCAATTGTATGTTAGTAAAAAAAAGAAGAAAAATGTGAGATATTTAAATATTCTTTCATCTTGAATTAATGAACATTGGATCAAATTTACTTCTGACAAGTTGAAAACCAGAAACGACTCCTTCCTTAATAATAAAACAAACTTTTACAGTGTAAAATGTTTCAACTAATCTGCATGGTATTGTTACAGTGTTCGAGGCTAAGGGTCACCGCACAATTATCAATCACAAAGCTGGTTTTAGATATGTGTTGTATGGCCGCTATATTTCACTCACACACTCCTAAGATGTCTACAACATTCCATAAAAATTGGAGAAAGGCAGCACTCAGATTACGATATCCAATACTACATTTAGCACCTAAAAACCTTCATTTCCTTGACAGCTATTGACGTTTTAAGGATAGACTTTAAAAGAATAAAAGCAAGAACAAACATACACTGGGAAAAAAGAATAAGAACTAACTACTACACGCGGTTTTTAAAACTTTCATCCAAAAAGAGGCTCATAAGTATCTGATGTTTTAATGCCTTGTCCCTGGTAGTATAGACTGGCTGACGACCACGTCTATCCGCTGCTGTTTTCTCGATTACTACACCATGATGTCTATTTTCGTACTATTTAAGGTTCCTCGACATATCAAAACTTAATTTGATGGATCGATAGAGAATCTTTTTTGAAATAAGATTCCACAAAACAGAGATCAATACCGGCTTTCAGTTATTTTATATTAAAGACAAACAGGGTATTTTAGAGCTTAAAACTTGGTGTTAAATTAAAGTGTAATATAAGTAAATTTATGCCAAAGATCGTTTGGTCAAGCGTTTAATTCTTTAATTTAAAAAAAATATTTCTGAAAACCAAAATTGTAATTATTTCATATCCTTTTAATTTATGGATAACATTTAAAGAATAACATAAAGTCACATAAAGTACGCGGGTAGGTTAAGGCAACTGAGAGTTTAATGATCGCCGATATTATGGTCATTTTAAAAATTGTTTATTTTCATGAAAACAGTGCTAAATATTAATATCAAGTGAATGTATTCAACAAGATATTATATTTTTACTTCGGAATCAAGTCGCTCTTTAAAGCTGCCGTGCCATGGTATCACGTGACAGTTAAAAATAGATCAATTTTGTACCTTAACAAAAAATCAAAAAGTGTAACAGTACCATGAAGTTTATTTGTATGTATGGTACAATAAAATATTGTCATTATTTACCGGAAACCTCCTCAACTTTTTCAATTTCATTGAAAATACTACGTATTTTTCATTTACAACAACAAACCAAAGGATTCTAGCAGCATTTTTCATGTATTTAAGGTCATGTGCTTTTGATATTTGCCAAATTCATCTTTCAGAATATTCGGGGTAGTGTTACACTTTTGTCTTTTTTGTACACACTGACAGAGGAAAGGCCGGTCAAGCCACAAAAATGTCTATCTGCTTACCTTATAACACTCGCTGATAAAACAAAATATCCATGCCTGTATTATCCTGGTTATATCCTAACTGACACTCATCTAAATCTTGGGTATCTGTATTAAATAAGTCTTATTTCGGCATTGTTTACACTGCATTCCGATGATTTGTCTCCCGACATTGATCTTCTCTATTAAACATGCTTGTGACGTCATCAATGTTAACGATACGTTATACAGAGAAATCGAAGATATATTCTGTTAAAAGAGCTTCTAGTGACATATTACGCCTGTAGATTTCATAATTTGGACCAGAGATAAAGTTAAAATTGACAGATTTCTTGAGTAAAATATGACATCATGCTGCTTATTGTGACGTCATATCGATCAGAGGAATTTTTACTCGATTTGTTGCCTTATCATACCCGCGTATTTCTAAACAATGACATTTTAAAAAGAAATTGAAATGAAAATTAATGCGAAATTTTAGTAAAATTGCTATTTATCAAATTTGAACCGATCCCGATTGAAAAAAAACTGATACCGATCACAATTATTTTAAAATTGAAATTTTACAAATAAACTGCAGTTTATTCTGAATAATTGATATATATTATAAAATTAGTAAATGACCAAACCATTTTACAGCTAAACAACCTGAAATTGTTCCAAAATTGTGATTCATTCCTACTTAATGTGATTTCGTTCGGGATAAGTTTCATTATAATCGGGATCGGTTCGATTTTAAGATTTTCCAATTTTTCTTTAATTTCACTATTTCGTTTCAATTCTTGTTGAAATATGATTGTACAGCAATTGTTTAATGTGAAGAACAGTTTGTTTGCCGTTTTTATCCATAGATTTAAAAGATATCTACAAGTCTTGTTTTTCATTTCTATAAATATCTTTAAAAAAGATTACAAAGTTTATATGACCGCCTTTAATATGTATCTATAGATAATTGTATTGTGCAATATTGATACCAAATTTTAGCTCTTGTTCGCAGTTGAACCGATGTTTCCGGTTTCTACTAAAAAATACAAAAAAATGATATAAAATAATCAGAGGCAGATATAGGTGTCATTTTTGTATAATCATTTCTCAAAAATAATTCTTCATCGACCCATCAAATAATGCATTGGTGTGTCGAGCCACATTAAGGTGTAAACGGAAGAGTCTATTACTTAACCCAGTCAGGCAGGTGTAAACGAGGGGCTACTGACAGGGACGTTATAGAACTAAGCGAGTTGAACCAAGGGGTTATTAAACAAAGGGCTCCTCAAGGGAATATTGTATTACTTATCGGGAGTTTATCAAAGGGTTTGCTGTATCTAAAAAAGCTGAGAATTTCAGTTTATTTCAATTAAAGTCATTAACGTACATATCTACGTATCCCCTATCATCATTGTGGCAATAATCCAATCAAAAAGGCAGGGTGGATTTCTATTGCTCACTACACAACAGAAAAACAGCTTTATGAAAAAAAAATCATGCCTGCAATCTGTATGCAAGGCTATTTGTTGTCTTTAATAGTCTTGATAAAACACTAAGCATGCGTGAAGTTCAAAATTCCAATCAATATCTTTTGATACAATTCGCATATTATAATACAGAATATATTTAAGTCTTCATAAACAGTCATTATTTAAAATTGTAGAACATGAACGTTTAAAATACATATTTTATAGAAACAGAACATCCGTGGTATACAATAAAATTCAAAATTGCATAAATACGTCAAATAAAATATTTCAGCTGTGGTTCCAGAACCTAATTAAAACCCGAAATGTCAATAAATTTTATTTATAATACTGACAATTTCCTGTAAGTTTCACAGCAAATTTTATTGGCTGTTCAAGCTAATCCCATATTGAATATGCATATACGTTTAAATTACCAAATCATTTAAATGTTAATTTTATCGAAATTGTATTTCATTTTTGTACCTCTTGTGAGTGATATGATCACTGTATTTGAAAATCAAACTTCGTCTTCACTAAAAAAGATCAAAATACCGCGCATATTCACTTGATTCAAACGAAAGGAAATCAGTGATGACACGTTTTGGAACTTGAAATCCTTGTAGAACGACGTAGGAATGAAGAGTTATTTCATGAGCCTTAAAATGAATGGAACTTATTGTATCCTTTGGTCGTTTCTTTTGTATGCGGTGTGTTCTATTGGTATGACTGATGGTTGTCCCGCTCGCTGTTCTTGCAATGGGTTAACGTGTAAAAGTGTTTATTGCGGGTTCCAAGGCCTGGAAAACTTTCCGACGGGGATACCCAATGATACATGCTCTCTGTAAGTCATTGCCATATTTACTGTATACTTATACTACATGTAAAACTGATGACGATAGTAATAACAAATAAAATGGTTCTCGTAACAAATATAACATTAACCAAAATTACTAATAAGTAACTGAAACATAATGCCTCTGTAAATCGACTTTTACCTATTTTTGAGTTATTGTATTATATTTACATTAACGAGTATGATTCCCTCTTTTTCTTATGGAAACTTTTAGTTGATTCATAGCTCTATAGAAACATCAATTGGTCGCAACCTACAGCGACCCTCGAAAAATTCACGGACTGCATAAAAAAATCATGATGAGACGAATTGGCTGTTTCTTTTATATAACGTACTTATGTACATACACATTAACTGTAATTTTGTGAATTTTACCTATTTTTAACAATCAATTATTTAATTTGTTAAAAAAGATGTAAATATAAACAATAAAATTAGAATAATAAATTATTTAAAGTTATAATTTAAACCAAAAATAAAAATCCTTTCTTTGATGATTCATGTGGGTTAGGAAGGAAGAGATCATTGCAGAAAAAAAATTACATATCCCACGTATTTTTCAAGCGCTAAGCATAGCTGCAGCGCTTTTTTGTCGCCAGATTCCTAAACCTACTTCCACTTTCGTTTTCGCGTTTCCGAAATACCGCCACCTACTGGCGGATGCTGGAGAAGTCATATTCTGGAAAACTCATAACTATGCAGTAGGGAGAACGTAATTCATATCTTTAAGTTATCATGCATCCATATATACATTTATTCTAGCAGTATTATATTGGCAATAAGTTTCATTTTAATATCATTATTATATATCGGAAACGGGTGCTCCAAAACATACCATGATTTCTTTCGAATTTTGAAGGAAAAAATGGATGTTATATGCATTGAGTTGTGTTTTAGGTGTTAAGTAATAATTGGAATAATTCTACGATATGAATAGGTTTTGAGTGTTTTTAAACGGTATAGTCTTGAAATTTCTCGCCCGCCGTACCAAACGTTTCAAATATATAAACTATGATTATTGCTTATTCTATCCGGACGGAAAAAATTAAGTGTCAGTAGACACTAAATTGCTTTCCGTATTTTATTAAAAGTGTTAATTATTGTAAAAGAAAATGTCGCCTAAGCCCTTTCGAACAATGCAATCACCTATTATTTGGTAATGGTGATTTAATTAAAGTTCATTATCGGCATAGGGCACAATACCCACGTTTATCCATAATATTTCGAGCTATATGTAATATGTTTCAGTAATGAACACCATGTTTTATATAAAAATGCAGAATTTTTTATACAAAATTTTTCGATTAACACCTTTTCCACGATAATTTGTGCTGCTTTTTATTTATTTTATTTTAGGTTTCGTTTTCTGTATGCAATATTTCAGGAATATTTTTCTATCAATTTGCATTGATCTGTAATTTGATAATTACCCAAAACCAATTATCTGAATATAATTTATGAAAGGTATGTCGAGTTACTTGAAATACTACAGTAAATATATGTAATAAATCCCGACTCAAATATGATACTTTACATGTATTTTCATATCAATCGATATATTTTTAAGACTTTCTTCCAGGCTTAGCGCTTTCCAGTAATTTCAGTACTTTGATTTCTGCAATGTCGTCACCTTCATTTTACGCATGGATCACAAAAGAAAGCATTTTTTGGTTTAAATTTTAGCTTTAAATAATTGATTGTTATTCACAGACCTTATAGTCCATATCATCCATTCCGTATTGATATTCAAATCATTTTTCTTCAAAAATGTGAGAAAAATCGGCAATTTCTTTCCTAAAATGTGGTCTCTTCTAAAAAAATAGATTAAAATTTTTTTAAGGTGGTTAATTAGGCCATTAAAAATTTATCTCTTGGTTCTCAGACTAATATTTAAAAACCAAGATGCTGCCGGGCGGTGAAATTTATTCTTTTTATTTCTTAAAAAGGATGCTGAAAAATGGTAACCTTGCAATGCATATATCGGTCTTAGATTTATTAGCGTAAACTACATGAATTACTATAAATTCCTTATTTTCACGAGTACTTAATTCTACGATTTATCCGTTTTGCTTAAAATCGAAAAATTAAAAAATTGATAACGCTGAATTTTTATTATAATTCCGTGTCCGAAAAATAAAAGAGATTTTGAAATCCGCGAGATGTATGTCTCGCGATATTACGCGGATATCAATACCTTTATTATATTAACAACCTTTGATAAATTAACAATATACAGAAAGATTTGTGTTTAAGCATTATTGGATATTTAGTATCGTGTAAGCTGCAGGGAATCTCCTCCTATACGCATTTTTAGTTAAACGATGTTCCTCTTCATATCAAAACTATAAAATCATTGCTATCGCGATCATAACTTGAATACCACTCCTCGTAACTATACTCGACGGCTATTTGCATTTTGTTATAATTTAGTCTGGATCATAGCGATGTTTTCAATAATGTTCTTTAAATAAAGCAAGCATTTAATGGTATGAGTATCTAAAATGCGGTCCTTAATCCTGGAATTCGCGGGCAGCTAGAAAAATTTTAGTTCATTCATTGAGAGATAAAAATGGACAATGCACTTTTTAAATCAGATGCGTCCGCGCCTGAGAACAAAGGAATTAATTTCAAGGCCTTGCCTTGATATGCTTTCACAACACATACGAACACGAAATGATAGCAGGATGGCAGGTAGCATGAAGAAGCAGGATGGGTGTATAAAGAAGTATATAAGTCAATTAGACGGAAAATAAGACATTTGCTGAAAATATATGAGTGTCTCAAATTTAATTCACTAGAAAAGAACAAAAGACTTAGCGGATTAGAACTCGGGATCTGCGGTTCACAAGCGCGATACTTTAACTAAGTGCATTGGACTATAATTATTTGAAAAAAAATATGATCGACTTCGTATAGTATTTAAATTGTCATCTAGTGACATTGTGTCATATCAAAGTATTTAAGCCATGATGAAGTAAGCGATCGTAAAGAGATAGATTTATTTTGTTTTGTTTGTACAACTAATATTCAAGAAGACAGGATCATGCTTGCGCATAGTTATTATGCTTCTCCAAAAAGAAGATGTTTTGATATAGTGTAACACATCGTAATGCACTGAATATTCAGCATAGTTTAAAATGACATGTGGTGATAACGAACAACATTCTGCAAGAGGACCCAGAAAACATTTTTGGTTACAATAGCAACATACATAACTATAGTTTCAGACAACAAAGAAAGAAATTGTGTGATTCCTTTTTTTTTCTTGACTATAATCTCCTATAAAGATACGCTTAAAGACATAAACGAGTATATATCTTTAGATGCAAAAATGTTTACGGATGGCTTGTTGGGTGAAATCATTAAAATCTAAAGAAAAACTTATAACACAGGTGCTTTGGTATGGAAAAGTTCATTTGAGGCATTTTGGATACCTAGGAGGCGGATTTCATTAATGTCCTCCTCCAAACTCTAGGTTTGAGGGTTTAAGTGATATCTAATTGACTAACTTGATCCCCGGGCAAACGTTTTAGATCGTCTATTCATAGGGCTGTTTTTCCTTAATTTTATACAAGAGGAGGCATTCTAAAGTCACAACCACAGCATTTGATTTCCTTAATCATATGTGTACGTGGCACTCGCATATAAACATTTACATAGGCACATGACCTTTATATCGTATATATGTAGATCTTCTAATGAAGATATTTACAGGTGTGCTATCACCCCACTAACTTGTTGGTTCACTATAACACCATGTTCAAAAGGAATTCGAATTTTTACTTTAAGGCAGGTGGCACTTCCCTTGGTTTTGCCGGAGTATACATTCTATGTTTTATTATATAGAGACCAGCAAAATGTTATTGCTGTTTTATCAACAAACTTTAATATTACTTGCTGCTAATTGTTGGTGTATCTAGGATTTTAGATAATCAATAAAACTGATAAATTAAACAAGATGTAGTGACTTTGATAACGTAAATGTATTAAAACTACGGTTTTCAAAAAATGAAACGAAATGTATTCTGTTCATTATTTACTGAGCTATTGCACTTTCTTTGTGTCAGACATTTCCTGAGAGGTTTATTTACAGTGTTGTACTGTATACAGCATTGCAGTTTCAAATACAAAATCAGTAGAAAATCTGTGGCTTTTTGAGACTTTCTCCTACAGGTAGTCACGTGTAATTAGGTTTCTTTCAACAGAAAAGATATTATTATCAACCAACGCATGATGTCTCGAAAAAAGTAGTACATGTAATCTTCAGAAATGTAGAATAATGTTGGGATTATTGTACTATATATACATCGAACATGTATGCGGTTCGTTTGGCCCAGTTTGTATTTTGTAAAATTATTAATTGTACGTTTTCTCGACTGTACGGATCTTAAAAACCAGTTAAGTAAGGATTTTGCGCGGTAGGCTAGCCGATTCGGATAAAGTGCAATGTTGTAGGATTTCTATCCAAGAACCTTCAGTAATACCAGGCAGAAGCGATCGTATCATCTTTGGTCAGGTGATACCCTCAGAATGCAAAAGATCAATTCCACTGTATGGAATCGTAGAGCCATGCCAGAGTTTCAGCCAGAAGACAAAGTCAGTGATGAGATCAATGGTATCCAAAGATCCTAGCTACACCTTGAGGCTTATAAATATCTATTAAGATCACTTAGTGTTATATAAAGGAACCATTGCCGGAATATTTAAGCCAATAAGAACCACAATAACTGCAGACAGCGGCGAGGCAACAGAAAACCCAAAGCTACCTGACCACATTCAAACCCTATTGGACAATACTGACGGTCTTTCACCTGAAGAAAGAAAGCAAGCAAGTTTATTTCCGCCTAGGCATGTCAATGATCAAGGTCACACAAACTTGATTAAACATAAAATCGATACCGGAGATGCAAAGCCAACACGCCAACATCCAAGACGCGAGTCTTTCCATCTGAAGAAAGAAAATTACACTCAGATCGACAGTATGCAGACAAACAACATTACCAGGCCGTATTCAAGTCCTTGAGCAAGTACCATTGCACTAGTACGAAAGAAGGATGGATTTCTTAGAGTCTGGACTTCAGAAAGATTAACAATATGTCAGTAAAAGATGCCTACCCATTGCCAGGAATCGACGAATCGCTAGATGCGCTAGGCGGATATAAATAATTGTTTACTTTGATATGATGATGGGTTATTGGCAAATAGAAGTTGATGAAAGTGACAAACAGAAGACTGGCTTTACGAATTAAATGGTATGCTTTTTGACTTATGCAATGCGGCAAGAACATTTGGACGACTTTTGCAGAACGTCTGCGCTGGACTGAGACGGGATATGTGTTTGATCACCTCAACGATATCATCGTATTCAGTTCTACTTTTGAGCAACACCTAGAAAGACTTAACGAGGCCAGTTCTAATTTGTTCGACTCTAGATTTTTTTTTATTATTTTTTTTACCTGAATTTCTACTGATATAATTAGTATTTTAAAACAAAAAATCAGACATTTACTACACCTTTTTTTTGGGGGGGGGGCGGGGGTCATCTGAAAGTTTGATAATTATAAACAGAGGTACCCTATGGGATTTTGCTTGAAATGTATCAATTTTTCACGGTTTTTTTTTTCCATTTTTCTTTATAGTTATTGCTATATTTATTTTTTGCGTCCTGGTTTGTTTCATTGGTTTTATCAAAGTTTTTTTTTTGTATGCCCAATTTCTCAGATTTTTTTGGATAATGTTTTTTTTTTAATTTGACAAAAGCAAAAAATGGTAATCTTGATAGTATTATTAAAGCATTCAGACATATTTAAGTAATAAAAATATATATAACATCACATATTAAGGGTCATAAACATAAAATACATGGTTACTGTCTTGAAATTCATGTATTAAGCTATATCTAGGCGGGGTAATAAAACGTGAGAGAGGGCTAGACTTGCTGAACATTCTTAACGTTTTCAACTCGAGCTTAAATATAGCTGATACTTCAAAACATGTATGTTTATTCTACAATATTATATCAATTTTACGCCCCGAACCAGCTATTTTCGACAATATTTGCTGAATATTTGCAGTTGAAACTATAACGTCATGGCGTCAATCAAGGAAAAAGATGACGTCACAATGCAAATGATACGATGCGAGAATGCGTGCGTACCCAAACTGTTTTCGGCCTCGTTAAATCAGTATTCAACAGACTTCAAAATGAAGACTACGCCTGAGAAGTAAAACATGCAGTCTATATAAGCTTAGGGTATCGTATCTGGGCCATGTCAAAACGGCAAATTGAGTAAAAGCAAAGTGCATAGAATCGTGGCCAACGCCAATTAATGTTTGTAACTAACGCTGTTTTCTTATGGAAGTAGGTCCTTAACCAAAGCAGAAAGAAGACACGACATTACTAGACAAAAACCTTTCAGCGGTTATTCATTATATCAAGACTTACATACCCTATCTTTATGTCAGACGTTTCGTTTTGTGCACGGATCATAGTACCTTGAAATGGATGATGAGGTTCAGAGAACCGGAAGGACAATTAGCCTGATGGCTGGATACAATACCAGAGTATGACTTTAAGATTCGTCACTGAGCTGGAGGAATACACTAAAATACTGACGCGCTATCGAGAATTGATCATGACGCCGTTAAAAAGAACAAATTAGAGGGAAAACCAGTAGCAGTCATCACCATTGCAAAACATTCAAAAGATTTTTAAACGCAACTCTCAGGCAATCCGCGATCCAGAGATTGCTAAAGCGATACAGTGGTTAAAAAACGCACATAGGCCAGATTTGGAAAAATATTTACACATGGTACAGTTTTGATAGCGTACTGGGCTCTGTTCGACCAGTTGTCGGAAAGAGCCGATATATTGTACCGGTATTGGTTTACAAAAAAAAAAAAAAAAAAAAAAGAGGAGAAAGAACAAGGGTGCGGTACGAAATTCCATGGGTCAACTATTCAAAAGCAGTGCCATGATGCGCCATCAGGAGAAAATCTTGGTAGGCAGAATACTCTGCAAAGCTTCTACTGGCCCGCCAAGGACAATGGTGTTGGAAGATGGTGTGCATCCTATCATGATTGCGCTAAAAGAACGAAATACGGTAAATCTCCACATGCGCCAATCTAACTTACCGGAGAAGGAGAACGAATATCGATGGATATTTTACGTCCCGTTCTTACCTCAAGCAGAGAGAATACATACATTTTGCTAATTCAAGATTATTTTACTAAGTGGGTTGAAGCTATTCCACTTCCGGACATGGAGGCCAAGACGGTAGCGCAAGCCTTTATAGACAATTACGTTACCAAATACGACGCACCTAGAACTCTATATACTGACAAAGGACGAAAGTTCGAATCATGATTATTTAAACAATTGTGCAATATACTGAGAATCAATAAGAATCGTACGATCCCTTACCATCTGCAATTTGATGGCATTGTTGAGCACATGAACTGCACACTAATCAATATGTTGTCAATGTACATCGATTCAAATCAGAGGAACTTGGATGAAAACCTTCAGCTGGTATGCATGACATATAGTTGGCTGGTATCTTATTTCTATATAGCTAACAACGTGTCATTCCCATGTGTATAATATTCATGTATATAACTTATTTTCATATCCAGTCACTCACTATGATAGAAAACGTGATTGGTAATTTTATTTTCTCATTTAAAATCTTTGTTTAGAAACTTAAGTTATCAATCACATTCAAAATATTACGACTATAAATGATCCGTGTTGATTTCAATAAACATCTAGCATCACACACTCGGCATTACCTCCTTGGTCTTCTATACGGTGCCGTTAATAATATTTGTATATGAACAGAGCGTGGTGTGTTGGAGATATTATTTTTATTTTAATGGTTTTAGAGCGGATACTTTAAACAATTTAGTGAAGAAGGTGTGGTGGTTTGTAGTTATATATTGTTTCACTGATATATGCACCACACAAAACAATCGATGCATCGTATTCATATACTCCCCCCCCCCCCAGTTTTTAATCATGCATTACAAACACAGAATATGAACACAGTTCAACATTACAACAAATGTTTGAGGGTTTTTTCTATTTAATCAACGATATGAAGCTTTTTTGTTTTAATTATCATATTTGTCAGAGTTAATTCGTTTAGTATAATGAAAATATATCTTCTTATGAAATGTGATATGGATGTTGTTCATTGAAAACTGTCTTGCAAGCTAAAAGTTTCGTGTTAATATAAATATTGAAGTTTAACCATTGTATCATGTAGCGTTGCTTCTGGATGTCTAAATTTCACAAATAAGTAATAAACACGAATATTTAACTTTAACTGAAATATGAAACATATCCTGATGCAATAATTCTTTCCTTTGGTTTGTTTTTATATCAAATTTGTGACTGACATATGGATGTTTTTGTTTAATGTACTCATTAAGAGACTTTCATATCAACCAGATACGTAGGATCGACAGGAATGCCTTTTAAGGATTATCACAGCTTAAAACATTATAAGTAACAAAACATTTATTACTTTTTTACCTACCCTTTATCTCTTGTTACAAATTATATCATACTTACATATACTTGTTTCAGAGAAAATGAAACTAAAATACAAATCAGAAAAGTAATAAGGATAATTAAAATAAAACAATATATATCCAACACACCGTTGAAAAGATTATTAATGGCAACATACACGGAAGACCAGGAAGGTAACTGCAAGTGTGTGATGACAGGTGTATTAAAATCAACACTTTTTTTTCCTCCTATTAAATGCACACATCGTTGCAGATATAGGGCCACATCTTTCAAAAATAATGAGTCAATGCTTAAGGACGGCGGACCCAATTCACTTCTACAATAGTGAGTTTTATAAAAATGTTATAAGATCTAGAGTTAGAGAAACTGAAGATATATAAAAATCAATCAAAAAATAACATGAAAATTAAATTAGATTTTTTGTAGGAACCATTACAAAAATTGTGTATATTACTTTCCTTTTTCATTTGAATATAATGGGGAAACGTTCTTGTAAGAGAAAAAATAATTACTCCTTTTAGGTGTGCGATATATCTGCACAAAGCGAATTAGGTATATATATATATGACATCATGATATTATGATAATCATTTAGTACGGGAAATTAAAATTCTCCATAGAAATAATACAAATATATATTGCGGGAAAGCGCTGTTATCAGCCCATAGGTTAAATTGTTGTCATCCCCGATATGGTTTTAAAAAGTAAAATTGTATGTTTATGTGGTATAAAAGTCACAGTTCAATACACTTTGTTTTTAAAGTAGGAATATTTTGTTTCCCATTGATTTGCCTGTCTTTGTTTCAGGTGTTTGTATTCACAATTCCATGGGCAATGAGGAAGATGTTTATGTTATTTGAGTCTTTTGTGGGACACGGATACTGATACTGACCAAGATCAGATCTGTTTATTGAATAATGGTCTCTCATAATAAAACAGGTTTGAAAGATAAACACTTATCTTGATTAGACGCATAATTTAAAACGAAAATGATTATACACACTCTTAGAAATGGTCGATCATTTGGTATATATGAATTTCTACGAAACTGCATCTTAAGCGGGTACAACAATGCATTGCTACCTTGGCATTGGCATAATTATCTGGCACAGTGTTCTTTATATAACACATGAAGACAAGAAATATAGCTAGGTCAGTGCACCATCGGTGTCTTTAAATATACACAGAAGCGTAGGATTGAGAGATGGATTAAGAGTTTAAAAGAACAATTCTTGCATTTAAAAATAGTGAAATATATATTCATATCATGAGATCCAGCTCTATACACCTCATTTTTTCTTTAAAGATGGTTATTCAAGTCCACAAGATGTGTTTGGATTATTTATTTTAAGAGAAGCACAGCTGAAATGTGTATACCAACGTGATTTTTCAGGATAAAAATGAAAAATAAAATTTTAAAACAAATCAGTAGAATAATATAACATTAAAATCTGCAGGCATATGGTGTACTTCGACAATACAATTTGATCTCAATGTAAAAAAAAACTCACCCCACCGCAAAGAAACACTAGTCAATCGACGGATCATTCTTGGTTATCAAAATAAGATATCCTTTGCAGTGACAATCATCTCGGTTTAAACATTTGAAAAGTGTAAGTGGTATATAAAATGTTTCATTGTCATTTTTGTTTCTTTGCCGCAGCTTTCGGTACTTTTAAAGTTGCAACAAATGTTTATTAAACAGAAAGGGAATGTATGTTATGCACCTTGATGAGATGAACTTATATAAATCAAAGATAAAAAAGATGAACATTAAACAAAACATTTAATTGAAAGAATCAAAGAACATATACATGTATAAACAGAAAATTTACATAAAATGAATTAACAAATTATATTAAAAAAATGAACATTTCAAAATACATGAATTATAATAATACATTATTATTATAAAACAATATTTTTGGTAGCACTATCTAGAGTAATCCCCTGCAAGTTACTAGTATTTTCGGGTGATATCCTTCGCCGATGTGTAGTACAGTTTGTAGTTCATCACATGGTGTACGGAACAGTTTTATATTTTCAGTAGCACCGCATGGTACACTGTAAATTTTCTCTAGGGATATAGTATCAATGGTCCGATTTCCTGGCTGCCCAATACAAGCTTTTGTAACAGTTACTGTCCTTCAATAGACCTCAGTATCAAAAATTACTTCTCATTATCAGACATACTTATTATATAAAAAAAATTAAAAATTTTTAACACAGTCAAACAGATCAAATAACCAAATGATGGTAAAAATAAATGTTGTTATTAGCAGTTATGTTGACACCTGTTTATGAAAACTATTTTATTAAACAATGGGGGAAAAATCCACCTTTTTGTTTCACTAATAAAGCTCTTCTATTTTTATTACTCTGAGGTTTAACTAACTGTCTCAAGATGTGTTTCTTAACAGAGAATTTTTCTTTCTGAGAAGGAGAGAGAGGAATGTTTTCTTTTAATAAGTTATAAACAATCTCACAAATCTTATGAATGCAGTCATTACTGCAATGTTTCAAGACTTGTTTTTTAAAGGCAGAACTACTTTCCGGAGATATTAACATTTGAAACACAGGCATAGGAGGTTTCAATCTACATTCACACGAATCGAATTACTTTTAGACACCTTTTTGCTCTCCTTTTTAACTGCTTTCTTGGTCACTTTTTTTCTTCTTATTATCTGAAGCCTTGATGAAAAACTGACAAGAAATTCCTCATTGGTTGTCTTTTATTTTATTCTTCTATAAAATAGTAGAATATCATTATATATATCAGCTTATACCGCTAAATTGGAATAAATATTTAAACTAAAATTGATATTGCTCAGCCCCCATTTCCTCTAATTTTCTTAAATTTTGAATATATTAGATTATTTTTTTATGCTTCCAATATTAAAATATTTTTGATTTCTACATATTATGAAAACTTTATATAAATATATGAATTGACAGAAAAGTTAATATATTGACAATTTGATAAGATCCGATTTTATTGATTTTTCAAACAAATCTATGTATGGAATTATTGCTTAAAAAGCTAATAAATTGTAATTTGAAAGGCAAATCATATTTTAAAAACAAACATATTCTGAAACTCAAGTATATTATCATTAGTTCACAATAGTTAAACAAATCCAACATTAATGTCATTGTTTTAAAAGTGAATAGGCTCCTGAATCTAAAGCAATTCTGAATTGGAAAAACATGTGATATTTTCCGCAAAAATATGGTCCTTGTTAGACTCCAAACTTTGATTACTATTTATAAGCCCAATTATATGATAGTAAAAAAAAAGAAGAAAAATCTGAGATATTTCAATTTTCTTTCATCTTGAATTAATGAATATTGGATTAAATTTACTTCTGACAAGTTGAAAACCAGAAACGACTCCTTCCTTCTTTTACAATGAAAAATGTTTCTGCATGGTATGGTTACAATGTTCGAGGCTAAGGGTCACCGCACAATTATCAATCACAAAGCTGGTTTTAGATATGTGTGGTATGGCCGCCATAGTTCACTCACACACTCCTAAGATATCTACAACATTCCATAAAAATTGGAAAAGGCAGCACTCAGATTACGATATCCGGTACTACATTCAGCACCTAAAAACCTTCATTTCCTTGACAGCTATTGACGTTTTGTAGATTTAAAAGATATCTACAATTCTTTTTTTTTCATTTCTATAAATATTTTTAAAAATTTACAAAGTTTATATGACCGCCTTTGATATGTATCTATAGATAATTGCATTGTGCATTAATTGATACCAAATTTTAGCTCTTGTTCGCAGCTGAACCGATGTTTTCGGTTTCTACCAAAAAATACAAAAAATTGACATAAAATAATCAGAGGCAGATATAGGTGTCATTTTTGTATAATCATTTCTCAAAATTAATTCTTCATCGACCCATCAAATAATGCATTGGTGTGTCGAGCCACCTTAAGGTGTAAACGGAAGATTCTTTTACTTAACCCAGTCAGGCAAGTGTAAACGAGGGGCTCCTGACAGGGACGTTATGGAACTAAGCGAGTTGAACCAAGGGTTTATAAAACAAAGGGCTCTTCAATGGAATAATGTATTACTTATCAAAGGGTTTCCTGTATCTTAAAAAGCTGAGAATTTCAATTTATTTCAATTTACCCCTATCATCATTATCGCAATAATACCATCAAAAAGGCAGGGTGGAATTATATTGCTCACTACACAACAGAACAACAGCTTTTTGAAAAAAATACTGCCTGTAATCTGTATGCAGGGCTATTTGTTGTCTTTTTTTTTTAGTCTTGATAAAACACTAAGCATGCGTGAATTTCAAAATTCCAATCAATGTCTTTTGATACAATTCGCATGTTATGATACAGAATATATTTAAGTCTTCATAAACAGTCATTATTTAAAATTGTAGAACATGAAGGTTTAAAATACATATTTTATAGAAACAGCATATCTTATAATTTGCCAAGAATAACCGTGTTATACAATAAAATTCAAAATTGCATAAATACGTCAAATAAAATATTTCAGCTGTGGTTCCAGAACCTAATTAAAACCCGAAATGTCAATAACTTTTATTTATAATACTGACAATTTCCTGTAAGTTTCACAGCAAATTTTATTGGCTGTTAAAGCTAATCCCATATTGAAAATGCACATACGTTCAAATTACCAAATCATTAAAATGTTAATTTTATCGAAATTGTATTTCATTTTTGTACGTCTTCTTAGTGATATGAACACTATATTTGAAAATCAAATTTCGTCTTCACTAAAAAAGATCAAAATACCGCGCATATTCACTTGATTCAAACGAAAGGAATTCAGTGATGACACGTTTTGGAACTTGAAATGCTTGTAAAACGACTTAGGAATGAAGAGTTATTTCATGAGCCTTAAAATGAATGGGACTTATTGTATCCTCTCGTCGTTTCTTCTGTATGGGATGTGTTCTTTTGTTATGACTAATGGTTGTCCCGATCAGTGTTCTTGCTATGAGGGAACGTGTAAAAATGTGTTATGCGGGGGAAATGGCCTGGAAAACGTTCCGCCGGGGATACCAAATGATACATGCTATCTGTAAGTCATTGCCATATTTACTATATACTTATACTGCATGTAAAACTGATGACGATAGTAATAACATATAAAATGGTTCTCCTAACAAATATAACATTAACCAAAATAACTAATAAGTAACTAGAACATAATGCCTCTGTAAATTTTTAAAATCGACTTTAACCTATTTTTAATTTATTGTATAATATTTACATTTACCGAGTATGATTCCCTCTTTTTCTTATGGAAACTTTTAGTTGATTAATAGCTCTATAGAAACATCAATTGGTCGCAACCTACAGCGACCCTCGAAAAATTCATGGACTGCACAAAAAAATCATGATGATGTCAGACTCGAATTTCCATATGAGACGATTTGGCTGTTTCTTTTGTCTAACGTACTAATGTCATATACATTTACTGTAATTTTGAGATTTTTACCAATTTTTAACAATCAATCATTTAATTTGTTAAAAAAGGTGTAAATATAAACAATAACATTAGAATAATAAATTATTTAAAGTTATAATTTAAACCAAAAATAAAAATCTTTTCTTTGATGATTCATGTGGGTTACGAAGGAAGAAATCATTGCAGAAAAAAAACTACATATCCCCCGTGTATTTTTCTGCAATGTCGTCACCTTCATATTACGCATGAATCACAAAAGAAAACATTTTTTTGGTTTAAATTTTAGCTTTAAATAATTTGTTATTCACAAACCTTGCAGTCCATGTCTTCCATTCCGTATTGATATTCAAATCATTTTTCTTCAAAAATGTGAGAAAAATCGGCAATTTCTTTCCTAAAATGTGGTCTCATCTTAATAAATGTATTAAACTTATTTTAAGGTGTTTAATTAGGCCATACAAAATTTATCTCTTGGCTCTCAGGCTAATATTTAAAAAAAAAATAAGATGCTGCCGGGCGGTGAAATTTATTCTTTTTATTTCTTAAAAAAGATGCTGAAAAATGGTAACATTGCAATGCATATATCGGTCTTAGATTAAACTAAATGAATTAGTATAAATTCCTTATTTTAACGAGTACTTGATTCTACGATTTAAAATCGAAAAATTAAAAAATTGATAATGGTGAATTTTTATTATAATTCCGTGTCCGAAAAATAAAAGAGAATTTGAAATCCGCAAGATGTATGTCTCGCGATATTACGCGGATATCAATACATTTATTTTATTAACAACCTTTGATAAATTAACAATCTACAGAAAGATTTGTGTTTAAGCATTATGGGATATTTAGTATCGTGTAAGCTGCAGGGAATCTCCTCCTATACGCATTTTTGAGTTAAACGATGTTCCACTTTATATCAAAACTATAAAATCATTGCTATTGCGATCATAACTTGAAAACCACTCCTCGTACCTATACTCAACGGCCAATTTCATTTTGTTATAATTTAGTCTGGATCATAGCGATGTTTTCAATAATGTTCTATAAATAAAGCAAGCATTTAATGGTATGAGTATCTAAAATGCCATCCTCAATCCTGAAATTCGTGGGC
This sequence comes from Magallana ariakensis, assembly GCA_020458035.1. NCBI lineage: Eukaryota > Metazoa > Mollusca > Bivalvia > Ostreida > Ostreidae > Magallana > Magallana ariakensis. Next base: position 47,772,949 of record CM035819.1, on the reverse strand, counting down.
AGCTAGAAATTTTTTAGATCATTCATTTAGAGATAAAAATGCACTTTTTAAATCAGATGCGTCCGGACCTGAGAACAAAGGAATTAATTTCAAGGCCTTGTCTTGATATGCTTTCACAACACATACGAAAACGACATGATAGCAGGATGGCAGTTAGCATGAAGAAGCAGGATGGGTGTATAAAGAAGTATATAAGTCATTTAGACGGAAAATAAGACATTTGCTGAAAATATATGAGTGTCTCAAATTTAATTCCCTAGAAGAGAACAAAAGTATTAGCCAATTAGAACTCGGGATCTGCGGTTCACAAGCGCGATAATTTAACTAAGTGCATTGGACTATGGTTATTTGAAAAAAAAAATATGATCGACTTCGTATAGTATTTAAATTGTAATCTAGTGACATTGTGTCATACAAAGGTATTTAAGCCATAATGAAGTGAGCGATCGAAATAGATAGATTTATTTTGTTTTGTTTGTACAACTAATATTCAAGAAGACAGGATCATGCTTGCGCATAGTTATTATGCTTCTCCAAGAAGAAGATGTTTTGATATAGTGTAACACATCGTAATGCACTGAATATTCAGCATAGTTTAAAATGACATGTGGTGATAACGAACAACATTCTGCAAGTGGACCCAGAAAACATTTTTGGTTACAACTATAGTTGTAACTATAGTTTCAGACAACAAAGAAAAAATTGTGTGATTCCTTTTTTTTCTTGACTATAATCTCCTATAAAGATACGCTTAAAGACATAAACGAGTATATATCTTTAGATGCATAACTGTTTACGGATGGCTTGTTGGGTAAAATCATTAAAATCTAAAGAAAAACTTATAATACAAGTGCTTTGGTATGGAAAAGTTCATTTGAGGCATTTTGGATACCTAGGAGGCGGATTTCATTAATGTCCTCCTCCAAACTCATGGTTTGAGGGTTTAAGTGATATTTAATTGACTAACTTGATCCCCGGGCAAACGTTTTAGATCGTCTATTCATAGGGCTGGTATTTCTTAATTTTATACAAGAGGATGTATACTAAAGTCACAACCACAGCATTTGATTTCCTTAATTATATGTGTACGTGGCACTCGCATATAAACATTTACATAGGCACATGACCTTTATATTTTTTCTAGAAAAATGAGAAGAAACGCGTGCAAATGGAAACAAACGCATTGAAAAAACATGTCTTCCAAAAGACATCGAGAATAATGATCCAGTAAGGTGTGACAAAGTATTGAGAAGAACAATATAGTTGCGTATGTACATGGAATTGAGTAAATAAAAAAGAAAAGGTCCGACAAGTTTATAAAATTTGATATATTAATTCTTTTAACGATGCTTCTTTAGCAAATAAGCAGATGTTTTCTTATGATGTCACGCAGCGTTATGAACGGGATAATCAGCATTGCTCAATATTCTGTAAACATTTTTGTTACGACAGCAGCAGACATCACAGTAGTTTCATGGAAAAAATATGATATTAATTTATTTCTTAGTTGTTGTTTCGATAATATTGTTTTAAATGCATAAATGTTCATTTGACGCCCGGTGAGTGAAACTATTAAAACTTACATATGAAAATAACGTATGAATAGCATGTAAATTCGTGTATACAAACTCATTTGGTGGTATTTGGTGATATAAAAAGAAAGATTCCTATGATGTGTGACCATAAACTCTGGGTCATTTATTCCCAGGATTTGAAGATTTACTTCAATGATATATGATGAACCAACTTGATCTTTGGGCGTTTCGGATCTTATAATTCCCACGTAATTGAATTATACAAGGAAAGTCATTCTAAAGTTTCAGTCTCATACTTAGCAGTTACTTCTAATGAAGATATTTACAGGTGTGCTAACACCTTTACTTGTTGGTTCACTATAACACCATGTTCAAAAGGAATTCAAAGTTTTACTTTAAGGCAGGCGGCACGTCCCTTGGTTTTGCCGGAGTATACATTCTATGTATTATTATATAGAGACCAGCAAAATGTTATTGCTGTTTTATCAACAAACTTTAATATAATTGCTGCTAATTGTTGGTGTATCTAGGATTATAGATAATCCACAAAACTGATAAATTAAACAAGATGTAGTGACTTTGATTACGTAAATGTATTAAAACTACGGTTTTCAAATAATGAAACAAAATGTATTCTGTTCATTATTTACTGAGCTATTGCACTTTCTTTGTGTCAGACATTTCCTGAGAGGTCTATTTACAGTGTTGTACTGTACACAGCATTGCAGTTTAACATAAATTAGTAGAACGTCTGCGGCATTTTGAGACTTTCTCCTAGAGGTGTTTACGTGTAATTAAGTTTGTTTCAACAGAAAAGATATTATTATCAACCAACGCATGATGTCTCGAAAAAAGTAGTACATGTAATCTTCAGAAATGTAGAATAATGTTGGGATTATTGTAATATATATACATTCAACATGTATACGGTTCGTTTGGTCCAGTTTATATTTTGTAAAATTATTTATTGTACGTTTTCTCGACTGTCCAGATCTTAAAAACCAGTTGAGTAAGGATTTTGCGCGGTAGGCTGACCGATTCGTATAAAGTGCAATGTTGTAGGATTTCTATCCAAGAACCTTCAGTAATACCAGTCAGAAGCGATCGTATCATTTTTGGTCGTGATACCCTCAGAATGCAAAAGATCAATTCCACTGTTTCGAATCGTAGAGCCATGCCATAGTTTCAGCCAGGAAACAAAGTCAGTGATGAGATAAATGGTATCCACAGATCCTACCTACACCTCGAGGCTGATAAATCTCGATGAAGACCCCTTAGTGTTATATAAAGGAACCATTGCCGGAATATTTGAGCCAATAAGAACCACAATAACTGCAGACAGCGGCGAGGCAACAGAAAACCCAAAGCTACCTGAATACATTCAAACCTATTGGACAATACTAACGGTCTTTCACCTGAAGAAAGAAAGCAAGCAAGTTTATTTCCGCCTAGGCATGTCAATGATCAAGGTCACACAAACTTGATTAAACATAAAATCGATACCGGAGATGGAAAGCCAACACGCCAACATCCAAGAAGCGAACTTTTCCATCTGAAGAAAGAACATTTCACTCAGATCGACAATATGCAGACAAACAACATTATCAGGCCGTATTCAAGTCATTGAGCAAGTTCCATTGCACTAGTACGGAAGAAGGATGGATTTCTTAGAGTCTGGACTTCAGAAAGTTCAACAATCGACGAATCGCTAGATGCGCTAGGCTGGTCTAAATAATTGATTACTTTGGATATGATGAGCGGTTATTGGCAAATAGAAGTTGATGAGAGTGACAAACAGAAAACTGTCTTTACGTCACATAAAGGATTTTTCGAATTAAATGTTATGCTCTTTGACTTATGCAATGCGGCAGGAAGATTTGGACGACTTTTGCAGAACGTCTGCGCTGGACTGAGACGGGACATGTGTTTGATCACCTCCACGATATCATCGTATTCAGTTCTACTTTTGAGCAACACCCAGAAAGACTTAACGAGGCCGGTTCTAATTTGTTCTACTCTAGATTTTTTAATAATTTTTTTACATTTATTTTTAATGATATAATTATTATTTAAAAAAAAAAAATCAGACATTTACCACATTTTTTTTTTGGGGGGGGGGGGTGGCGGGTCATCTCAAAGTTTTTTAATTTTTAACATAGGACCCTATAGGATTTTTCTTGAAATGTACCAATTTTTCACTTTTTTTTCATTATTTTAAATTTATTGCTAAAAGGCATCAAATGATAAAATAAAAAACTAATTTTTTGCCTCCTGGTTTGTTCCAGGGGTCTTATGAAAGTTTTTTTCTTGTATGCCCAATTTCTCAGATTTGTCTGATAATTTCTAATTTTTATTTGACAAAAGTGGAAATGGTGATTTTTTTATAGTATTATTGAAGCATTCAGACATATTAAAGTAAAAAAACATGTATAACATCACATATTAAGGGTCATAAACATAAAAAAAACCATTGTTACTGTCTGGAAATACGTGTATTAAGCTATATCCAGGCTGGGTAAGAAAACGTGAGAGAGGGCTAGGCTTGCTGAACATTATTTGCGTTTTCGACTAGAGCTTAAATATAGCTTATACTTCAAAACATTTATATTTATTCTACAATATTATATCAATTTTACGCCTCGAACCAGCTATTATGTTAATGTGTTTAAAAAACGCAAAAACATTCATTGACAAACAATTTTACACTGCAACGCCCTGTTCCCCCTTAAACATTCGAAAAGTTTAAGTGGTATATAAAATGTTTCATTGTCACTTTTGTTCCTTTGCCGCAGCTTTCGGTACTTTTAAAGTTGCAACATATGTTTATTAATCAGAAAAGGAAAATATATGTGAGTATGTATGTAATGCACCTTGATAAACTTCTATAAATCAAAGATAACAAAGATGAACATTAAACAAAACATTTATTTGAAAGAATCAAAAAAAACATATATAAACAGAAAATTTACATAAAACGAATTAACAAATTATATGAAATTGAACATTTCAAAATACATGAATTATAATAATGTGTTTATTTTGGTAGCACTATCTATAGTAATCCCCTGCAAGTTACTAGTATTTTGAGGTGAGATCCTTCGCCGATGTAAAGTACAGTTTGTAGTTCATCACATGGTGTACTGAACAGTTTTATATTTTCAGTAGCACCAAATGGTACACTCTAAATTGTCTCTGAGGATCTAGTATCAATGGTCCGATTTCCTGGCTGTCTTATACAAGCTTTTGTAACAGTTACTGTCCTTCAATAAAACTCAGTATCAAGAATTACTAGTAGGTTTTACAATATACAGTAAAATTAAATTAAGGAAGAAGTCTTCTCATTATCAGACATACTTCTTATATTAAGAAATTCAAGAAATGTTGACACAGTCAAACAGATCATACAACCAAAGGATGGTTAAAAATAATTGTTGTTATTTGATTTTTATTTTGACATCTGTTTAAGAAATACATTTTTTATTCTTCAATGAAATGATAGAATATCATGATGTCTATCAGCTTATACTGCTAAATTGGAATTAATATTTAAACTAAAGTTGATATTGCTCAGCACTAATTTCCTCTAATTTTCTTAAATTTTGAATATATTTGATTATTTTTTATGCTTCCAATATGAAAATATTTTTGATTTCTACATATTATGAAAACTTTATATAAATATATATATGAATTGAAATAAAAGTTAATATATTGACAATTTAATAAGATCCGATTTTAGTGATTTTTTTCAAACAATCTATGTATGGAATTAGCGCTTAAAAAAGCTAATAAAAATGTTATTTGAAAGGCAAATCATATTTAAAAAAAACATATTCTGAAACTCAAGTATATTATCATAAGTTCTCATTAGTTTAACAAATCCAACATTAATGTCATTGTTTTAAAAAACCTAAATAGACTCTTGAATCTAAAGCAATTCTGAATTGCAAAAACATGTGATATTTTCAGCACAAATATAGTCCTTGTTTGATTCTAAACTTTGATTACTTTTTTTTAACCAAGTTGCATGATAGTAAAAACAAAGAAAAAAATGTGATGTGCTAATTTCCTTTCATCTTGATTTAATGAACATTTAATCTAATTAACTTTTGACAAGTTGAAAACTAGAAAAGACTCCTTCCTTAATATTATAAATATTAAAACAAACTTTTACAATGTAAAATGTTACAACTAATCTGTTTGGTATTGTTACAATATTCAAGGCTGAGGGTCAACTCACAAGTTTCAATCACAAAGCTGGTTTTAGATATGTGTCGTATGGCCGCCATAGTTTACTCACACACTCCTAAGATAGCTGCATCATTCCAATAAAAATTGGAAAAGGCAACACTCAGATTACGATATCCGGTTCTACATTCAGCACCTAAAAACCTTCATTTCCATGACGGCTATTCACGTTTTGTAGATAGACTTTAAAACAACAAAAGCAAGATCAATCAGACACTGGGAAAAAGAATAACTAAACGCGGTTTTTAAAACTTTCATCCAAAAATAGTCTTTTAAATATCTGATGTTTTTGATGCCATGTCTTTTGTAGTAATAGATTGGCTGACGACCACGTCTATCCGCTGCTGTTTTCTCGATTACTACACAATGCATGCATTTTTCCTTACTATTTAAGGTGAAAACGAGGGGCTCCTGACAGGAATGGAACTAAGCGGGATTTAAAACAAATAGTTCCTCAGGGGAATATTATATTACTTACCGGGGGTTTATCAAAGGGTTTGAATTAAAAAAAAAAGCTGCGAATTTCAGTTTGTTTCAATTTAAAAGCCATTAACGTACATATCTACGTATCTTCTAATCAACATTATGGCAAAAATCCAATCAAAAAGGCAGGGCGAATTTTTATTGCTCCAATTCAAATGTATTTTGATACAATTCGCATATTATAAAACAGAATATATTAACGTCTCCATAAACAGTAATTATTTAAAATGGTAGAACATGGCAGTTTTACAATATATATTTTATAGAAACAACATATTTTATAATATCCCAACAATATCCGTGTTATACAATAAAATTCAAAATTGCATAAATACATCAAATAAAATATTTCAGGTTCCAGAACCTAACTAAAACCCGAAATGTCAATAAATTATATTTATATTACTGAAAATTTCCTGTAATTTTCAAAGCAATTATATTGGCTGTTAAAGCTAACCCTACATTGAAAACGCCTAAACGTTCAAATTACCAAATCAATTATAAGTTAATTTTATCGAGATTGTATTTCATTTTTGTACTATTTGTGAGTGATAGGACTCTATATTCGATAATCAAACTGCGTCTTCACTAAAACATATAAAAACATCGCGCATAATCACTTGATTGAAATGAAAGGAAATCAGTGATGACTCGTTTTGAAACTTGAAAGGCTTGTAGAACGATTTTAGAACGAAAAGTAATTTCATGAGCTTTAAAATGAACGGAACTTATTGTATCCATTGGTCGTTTCTTCTGTATGCGGTGTGTTCTATTGGTATGACTGATGGTTGTCCCGCTCGCTGTTTTTGCAATGTGATAACATGTAAATATGTGGGTTGCTACAGTCAAGGCTTTGAAAACGTTCCGACGGGGATACCCAATGATACATGCTCTCTGTAAGTCATTGCTCTATTTACTCTATACATGTACCACATGTAAAACTGATGACGATAATGATAACTAATTAAGTGATTTACTTAATATAAACTTAACGAATAAGCAGTAAGAAACTGAAACACAATGCCTCTGTATATTCATAAAATTGGCGTTTACCTCTTAATTATTCATTATATATATATATATATATATATATATATATATATATATATATATATATATATATATATATATACCGTGTATGATTCTCTCTACTGTAAAAGTGGTGAAAATTTACACTAGTTTCGCAGTAAGCTCTTAAATTCTCGTAATTCTCGTAATTCACGCATCCGCGTGTTTAATACCCACGCGTATTGTTTGACTCCAGAAAACACGTACTTTACTACCATCGTAAACCACTTTTACAGTATTTCATATGGAAATTTTAGTTGATTCGTAGCTCTATTTAGAAACAGCCATTCTGAAATCTACACGCCCCGTTTATCGATTAGTCGAACCTATAGCAACCTAAAACAATTCACGGACTGCACGAAATAATATAAACAATAAAACTCTTGGGTTATGAAGGTCGCGATTATTGCAGAAAAGATTTACATAAACCAATAATGCGGTTTATGTATTTTTTCTACAATGTCACCACCTTCATGTTATGTATAAATCACAAAAGAAAGCATTTTGTTGATTAAATGTGGCGATCATAACTTGAACACAGCTTCTCATCAAAATATTCGGCGGCCATTCGCATTTTGTCAAAGTTAGTCCGGAACAAAGCGATGTTTGCAATTATGTTCTTTATATAAGGCAAGAATTTCAATGACTCGAGTATCTAAAATGCGGTCCTAAATCCTGGTATTCACAAGCGCACTAAAGAAAATTTATTTTATTCAATTAGTGATAAAAACGACATGATAGCATGATGGCAGGTAACGTAGAGAAGCAGGATGGATGAATAAAGAAGTATATAAGACAATTAGACGAAATATAGGCAATTTGAGTGTATCATATTTAATTCAGTAGATAAAAACAAAAGACCTAGCGGATTAGAGCTCAGGATATGCGGTTCTCAAGCGCGATACTTTAACCACGTGCACTGGACTATGCTTATTTGAAAACAAAAGATCGACGTCGTAAAAGATCTTGTGACATTGTGTCGTATAAAGTATTTATGGCAGGGTGAAGTGAGCGACCTTAAATAGATAAATTTGTTTTGTTTTGTTTGTACTTAAAGCATTCAAGAAGACAGGATCATGCTTGCGCATAGTTATTTTTTGTTAAAACTTAACACATCGTAATGCACTAGATATTCAGCATAGTTTAAAATGACATGTGGTGATAACGGACAACATTCTGCAAGAGGGCCTAGGAAAGATTTTTGGTTACAACAGCAACATACATGTACATAACTGTAGTTTCAGACGACAAAGAAACAAATGATGTTATTAATTTATTCCTTGACTATTGTCTCCTATAAAGGTACGCTAAAAGACATAACCGAGTATATATCTCTAGATACATAAATGTTTGCATATGGGTTGTTGGATGAAATCATTATTATTTACAGACAAATTCATTTGATGGGCTTTTGGGGGATATAAAAAAAGAAATATTCCTATGATGTGTGACCATAAACTCTAGGTCATTTCTTCCAAAGATTTGAAAGATTAAATCAGTGATATATGATGAATCAACTTGATCCTTGGGCGTTTCGGGTATTCTTATCCCAAGATAATTATTTTATAAAAGGAAAGGCATGCTATAGTTTCAGCCTAAACTTAGCAATTGCTTCTAATGAAAATATTAGTACTTTAGAGGTATGCTACAACCCCACTCACCTGTTGGGTCACTATAACGCCGTGTACAAATGGAAGTTTTACTTTTAGCCAGACTTGTTTTGCCGGAGTATACATTCTATGTATTGTTAAATTGTAACTTACTGCAAATTGTTAGTGTACCTAGAACTAAATGTAATCCATGAAACTGATAAATTAAACAAGATGTAGTGACTCTAATTAGGTAAATTTATCTAAACTACCGTTTCCAAGAATTAAAAAAAATGTATTCTGTTCTTATTTACTGAGATATTGCACTTTCTTGTGACACAGCACTGAAAATGTTCAAATACAAAATCAAGAGAAAGTCTACGGCATTTTGAGACTTTTTCCTACAGGTGTAATTAGGTTTGCTTCCAGAGAAAAGATATTATTATCATCCATCGCATGATGTCCTGAAAACAGTGGTAATCTTCAGAAATGAAGAATAATGTTGGGATTTGTTATATTACATAGACATTCAACATGCATACGGTACGTTTGGCCCAGCTTAGATAACGTAAAATTATTCATTATACGTGTTCTCGACTGTACGGATCTTAAAAACAACTAGGATAAGTTTTGCTCGGTAGGCTGAACGATTTGTATGAAGTGCAATGTTGTAGCGTTTCTATCCAAGAAACTTCAGTAATACCAGGCAGAAGCGAGCGGTAAGAGTAATCGACTCTTTCTTATGTACAATATGAAAGATACTTTTATTATCAATGTACTTTAATTTGTAATTATCGTCCACCATTGTGTAAATTTTGAAATCGCATGGATGTCTCTTTTTGTTTGTCATTTGATCATTGTCTATATAAATGCTAATTATTTTGATTTTGAGGGATTCATTACCTTCCTCAGCTCTGAATGAGAGCTGGAGTTTACTGAATAAGCAACGCTGTACAAAGTCCCGAATAAGTCATGGTCAAGGAGCCTGAATAAGGCCGCAACTATTAACCTAAAAATTCTTGGCCAGAATAAGGCTTCAGCTATTTTAACCCTTTCATTTAATCCTTTTACCATTTGGATAGACTTCCAAAAAATTCATAAACAATAACTTGTTTTTTTTATATATATAAATATTTATTCAACACAATACGTTTGGATTCGAGATATTACCTCCGCAGAGGGTCTCTAGATATATAATGCTAAACTTTAAATTTATACATTTTGATTTATTTACAGTAAGATACAATTGCATAAGCGCATTTTTTTTTAAAAACAACGCATACCCTCAGATGACACATGTTCATTTAAGATTCTACATTTTATTTTATATTTGTAAATAAACGTATATTTGTTGCTGGTGAAAATAAATCCAATAACAATCGATTTTCATGGAACATAATTTTTTGGTATTAGTGAAATTTTCCGCCAAACTGGCACTAACAAGTCACATTCAAACATCAAATGTTTTATATTTTCTGGCATGTTGCAATTATTACAATTCCCATCAATGTTTTTATCCCATTTACTTACCGACAGATTTGTGGTCAACAGGTTGTGAAATAATTTATAATTAAACTCTGATATAGATTTATCAAAAAATGACCGAATCTTGTTCTTGTAAATTACATTAAAATAGTACTTATCTTTTTGGAATTCCTTACACCATACATTTTGTTTTGTTTTTGAGATTTCTTTTTTATAAGAATGCTGTAAAAAAAATTAGACTTTTTATTTGAAGTTTCCTCTAGCTTTCCTTAAAAAAAATGCAACTTAGCGAGCGAATTCGTAAAATTTATGGTTCGTAGATCTATTCATGAAGGTGCAACTTTAATGCATTTTTAACTATTAGGTACTCACATAAAAAAGTGTTTGTTGATGCCAAGCATTCTTTAATATCATTCATTGTTTTAAAGCTATTCTCATTAAAAAGGTATTTTACTAATAATAAACCACCTTTAGTCCAAATATTTACCCTTAAAACATATGTTTTTATTGAACCATATATTTTGATTAGCGAAATTGGTTAATGACATATCTTTGCATTCGTTAAAGGCCACAAGAACCTCTTTATAGAACACAGGGAGGGAGTTTAAATTTAAATTCGTCGTATTTTTTAATGCTTGAATTGAACAAAACTGGAATATTGATATTATGTTCAACTACACAAGCGTTTTAAAGTGAAGACTAATAATGTTTTTCGTACCCCCTTCAACGTGTTATGACTGTCAAAGTAAACAGTAGTTGATTTTAGTCAACTAGGCAAACGGCCCCTTTTGTTTTACACAAAGGTGTGAAACCATCGCACAGACAGGAAATCACTCTACGCTTGAACGCACAGAATACACAGGTATGATGCTGGTGGATAATTCATGTAGCGAGTGACCATTAGGAATTCTACCAGTATATCAAACAATTAAACTAACAGTAACTATAAATAATTGTTTCATTGTACTGTTTTCTTAAACTGTTTAACGTGTTTAAGATGTGCCTGTCCCCGCAAAAACCCCCATGTAAAATCTTCAATATAAGGTAAAAAAAGAGAGTTTGCAGTTTAAAAACATAGTATACGAACTAAACTTCACAAAATCAGTGTCAATCATTAGATTAAACATCACAAATTCTTTATTGTAAAACACATATCTTTTTTCTTTACTTGAAATGAAAACTAATAGAACGAAACTTTTCCCCGTTATCACAAAAGGAGCACGTGGTGACGCTCACGAGCTGATTTAATTGACAAGTGTAGCACGTGGACTCAAACACTCAAACTGGAACGGCATGTTTGATTCAATCAAAATGTACCTGTCCATAATCTTTTATGAATACTAATCTTATGAATATTAAAAATAAGTATATTTCATATGAATGACGCAAAAAACACACCCACTCTCTCTCTCTCTCTCTCTCTCTCTCTCTCTCTCTCTCTCTCTCTCTCTCTCTCTCATAAAGATCATAGAGAATCATGGATCATCGACACTCATAATAATTAAAAAGCCTCTTCTGTAACTTAGAAAATTAGAAAGTTATATAGGCAGTGTTGTACGGTTAGACGATGCCGTACGCAATTAAGATTTTTTCTTTTATCTTGAATAGGGGTAAAAACCCCTGAGGGCATGCTGTTTTCTACCCTGGGTTTGTTAATCACTATACACAGGAAATGATCGAAACTAATAATTAATATACCCAAGAAGAGAATGTATATACATGAATAGTTGGGATTTGATTTTTTTAAAAATAATTCGAGATGTATGCATTTACAGTTTACAATGTTGCTTTGTGATGCAAATTGATTACGTCCTTCCATTACACCTTTAATAATCGAGTTAAATACATTAGTAATATACCAAGCATATAAGGTTAGAATAAGAGAACCTTACTTATTCTTCTAACACTGATGTCGACCTGATATTTATCACCGCGACCTTAAATTGCCATAAACCGCTTCGCGAATATTCTTACATGATAGGCGGTTAGCGCGCTGTTTTATAGACCGTGCATTATATCAAACCTTGTCCATGAACAAGTAAATTAAGAACTTTAAATACATACTAAATACAAATGTAATCAATATATTATCGTTTTTTTAAAATACGATTGCAAACTGGCTGAAAAGATTGTTAAAACTCGATCCTAGGGACATAGATCGGCAAAATCATTTCATTAATTTAATTAACCGGTATGCTGTTAACGTAAATTAAACAGAAAAGTTTCAATACTTCTTTACTATCAAAGAAGACTGAATAAAACAAAAGAAATTATAATTCGACTGCCAAGCATACTTATCAATTTTTGAATAGACTACATCAATTTGAATGGATTGTAAAAATACATCGTCAAGTAACTGGATGAAATAGCATTGATGAAATATTTTAAACATACGCTATGAATTCAACATCTTAAAAACATCTCGTATGTCACTTTAGATAGTTCCATTAAATAAAATGATGTAAGTTACGTGTAGCTGTCAATTAATTTTTAGTCGAGGGAGATAACTCGCGTTTCAGTCCGATACTTTTGTTCACCTGTAATCGATCGTCAAGACCGCAGCGGTGTGGACTTGCTGGACGACCTTACCGCGGGGGTACGCGGTTTTACCTGAGACATTTGTCTTAAACCGCGTTGCAATTTGGACCGCGGGGGTGCGCGGAAAATACGGGATCCGCGTTAACGATACTGTAAACTACTTCTATTTTGACTAATTTTCGAGACCCATGAAGCTTTTATAGCTTTGAGTTTTGATTCAAAGTCTGTACTACCAATGCCGCCTTCATTTATGGCAAATTTGGAAATTCATATATAGAAATGCAATTTTCAACTTCTTCCCGCTTATGTCCTTCATAAGTTATTTATAAGATGAAATTCACGGATGAAAATTCCAATTGTTTATCAACGTTATAGAACCATAGCTAGGGCCTATCTAATTTTGAGTCAAGAGATTGGTTACATGATTCGTTTTGATTGAAGGAAAACAAGTTGTTGAATAATGATTACATGCTTAAAAGTTTTTACAATTCATGTTTTAAATATCAAGCTTGTTTTCGGCTTTGGCACTCTGTTTACTATTTATTGAAATATTGTACTTATGTGATATTAAAATTTCTCGGAATTATCAACGCCTAAAATATTCATATTAATCAAGTTTGAGCCATGCTTTTTCGATAAATTCAAACATTCAAACAAGAATTAAAGATCCTTTACATATATAATTATTTGATTGATGCACAATTGACTCCGACTGAAGCGATATTTTCAGCCCATATGTTAAAATTGTTGTCGTCCCTGATATGGTTTAAAACAGTAAAACTGTATGTGTATGTGGGATTTTGGTCACAGTTCATTACACAATTTTTTTAAGTGGAAAGTTTTTGTTTTGTTTTTTGATTAATGAATTGTCAAGCTTCATTTCAGATGTTTGTATACACATTTTAGCTGTGCCCCTCTTAAAATAAATAATCCAAACACATCTTGTAGATGTGACTAAGCCTCTGCAAATAAGAGTTTAGAGAAAACAAGGATGTGTGTAGAGCTGGATCTCATGTTTTGAATGTATATTTCACTTTTGTTTTCGATGCAAAAATTGTTCTTTAATGTTTAAACTCTAATTCCATCTCGAAATCCTAAGCTTATGCGTTCATTTTAAGACACCGGTGGTGCACTGACCTAGCTATATTACTTGTATTCGTGTGTTATATAAAAAACACTGTCCTGGATAATTATGTAAATGCCAATGTGGCGTTGCATTTTTGCACCCGCTTAGGTAGCAAGGGACAGTTTCGGATAAAGTACCCGTCAATATTTTTGTAAAATTGAGAGTTGCTGTACTTGAAGGCTTATGAGTGTCACTAAAATGCATGAAATTATTTTTTAATGATTATCATTAGTTAGAGGGATGTCTCTTGTTGAAATTGACATGCAATATGTAGGCCCCATATGTTAGATACCTGAGAATCAGAAGTAAAATGCGAAACCGCGGCTTTGACTGTTGTGTTGACTTTACACAGTGAAATTGCAAGTGACAGACGGGAGGTAAAATAACACGAAAAGTAGGTGGATGGGACATTGTTAACTATACACCGGTAAGTTTCTGACATGTGATGGTGCAACATGCACCCGGTACAGAAGGTCAACACTTTGCAGGGAATTAGCTGGGGGAGGTCTAAAAAGCTGAAAAATCATGAAAAAGTAGCAAAAAATGAAAGGGTAAAAATTTCATAAAATCCTGTATGTATAAAATTTTACAGGTTTTGACTAGTAATTTTCTTTAGAAATTGGTGATTTGCCCTATAACAAGTGAATTAAAGGTATGTGTGCTCAATGGGAACTGAGGAAATTCTAGTTACAGAGTTCTGAAAACACACATCCCCTGGTTACAATGAATTGTATAAAAAAACTGTCCCGTGCCACCTTAAGATGCTGCTTAGTACAAATCCATATATACCAAATGATCGACCATAGTTTAGAGGGTATATAACGAGTGTTGTTTTAAATTATACGTCTAATCAAGATAAGTGTTTATCTTTCAAACCTATTTTATTATTATTTATATAATAAACACATCTGATCTTGGTCAGTATTAGTCTCCGTGTCCCACAAAAGACTCAAAAGGACGGCATTTCTTCCTCATTGTCCATAGAATTTAATTGGAAACTTCCGGTTTGCGACTATTCTATGAGTGACTAGTTGTATGATATATATAAAACCATTTAATATGATATATATTGTAATAAAACAAATTTTAATCTAATATGTTTCACCCCCATCTTTCTCACACAAAAGAAGGAGACATAGTATTCAATGAAATGAAAATAAAAAAAGTTTTACAAAAATGACCGCGGTGCAAAGGCATGCGGTTTAAATACAGAGAATTTAATCATGCCATTGAGATTTTTGTTGATTTCATAGCGATCTAACTAAACAGTAAACACATTCTGGTTTTAACTTTTTAAGCAATACAGATTAAAATAAAAGCGAATGGTTAAATGGCAGATGTACTAGTAATGTATATAAATGCATTTATTAAAAGATCACACCCTAATTAATTAAGTGAAACATTATGTTATTTTTTCAGCAGAAGTTCAAATTATGGTTCATAGTCTTCAAAGTATTGTATTTTTATCTATGAAATTCATTTGTTTGAGGAATTCAAAATAAGGTTAATGCAAACATTAATATTATTGACAATGATTAAATTGTTTATACAAGTTCTCAATACAACTCTATTCAATAAAAGATATGTTTTGTTTGTCAAAAATAAACATATATGCTCTAGACTTTATTAAATAATTATATTGCTTTTAATAAGTAATAAGACATACGACAATTTCTAAATTATCATCACTATTACATTAATTAATAGTTAAATAGCAAAGCATATTAAGTTTACTAAATATCATTCATTCACAATCATTTAAAGGTTTATACATCTGTGTACATTCCAATTCATGTGTCATGATAAAGTTTGATGTGGAGGAATAATTATAACAAAATGTGCAGAGCATATATAGAATTTAAGGTGGAATCAATTACCTCCGTTTTGTGACGTACCAGTACGATTTTTGGAATATACAATGAAATAAACAATAACTCTATCCATAACTTCTTCCAAGAACGATCTTTATGTGCATGTATAACATCCTAGCGTTATAGGTTTAAACCAGAAAGTCAGTCATTTTTAACATTTAAAATGCAGTGTCGGTCAAATTGTACAATTTGAAAAATAAAACCCGAGATTTTATTCTTAGTAAATATAAATGCTCTTTCATCTGTGTGGATATCTGAAGGTTCCCAATATTACTTTCAAATCATTGTACTATTGTTATTGTTGTAAGATTTACGCAAACAGTGTGAGTGTATCTTAGCTACATACAAACAATAGTGGTTCATTGAAAAAAGATCATTTGTTTGATGTCAAGCTGCAATATTTACAACAAATAAATAGGAGTGTGGAAATACTTAAATTGAGAGTTTCACATTCGTATTTAAATGTTAATCAAACATTGATTATGCGTTTAATCATGATAACTGATTTGTCTCTTGAAACATTTCAATTATGAGGACATATTATTCAATAAATAATTCTGATCTTGGTCAGTAACAGTCTCCGTGTCCCACAAAAGACTCAAAAGGACGGCATTTCTTCCTCATTGTCCACAGAATTTAATTGGAAACTTCCGGTTTGCGAATATTTCATGAGTTACTAGTTGTATGATGTAAATAAAAACCATTTATAATGACACTTAAGAGTCCGACTGGAGTTAGCTTTGAAGGTTATGTGACAAAAAAGCATTCCATGCATGATTTTAGGTTTTTTCTAATTAAATGCTATTTTTCCAAAACTCCATTAATCTGCATGTGCGTAAAGGCAGCAAAACACAGCTCGTATTTTACCAGCAAGATGAGTTGAAAGAAACTAACTGTCACTAGGCAGGGAAAATACAATCTCAAAAATATTCAGCTAGTGTAACGAGGATTCTATAAGGTTAATAAACTGTTCGAATCCAGTTTATGAAATGCTAGGTACAATGTGCCCAAATGTTTTGCAAATGGTATAGTCTAAAACGATGTATTAAAACCAGTATAAAAAAATAAGTGCGCTATTGTGTTTTGGGGGGGAATGCATCATCCCAGCACCATTGTTGATGGACATAAATCATTTTGAGCTTCTTGTTTATAAACTGTGACCAATATTAAAAAAAAAAATTGTATTACGAAAATCGTCGGGATTGTTTTGCGACTAAGCAATAATTTTTTCCACTTTAATGTTTGCCTCTTATTAGCGAGAAAAATGTATTGCCAGGATGTCAAAATCATGTGGGGTTCCTTAAGAGGGTAATCGCTCTTATTTTCTTCGGATTCGTTCTTTCCAAATGTACTAGATTCAAACCCGAAACAATAAAAAAGGTTTGCAATGCTATTTACCAAAAAGCTTGTTTTGTACAACCGTCAAAAAAGAGTCTAATTGTTCCATTTAATAGTAATCAATCATAAAAGGTCTATATTTCATAAGATTTTAATTCATAAGGCAACTCGTTGAATTATAATGTTTGAATTATACAATTTCAATATTTACTTTGCTTATTGTAAGTATTTCAAATACGAGCTAAAAATTAACGCCAGTTGCCTAGTTATAAGCGAGATACAGAGCACACATTTAGTTTTTATGTTAACAAAGCTCGTGCCTTGATTTTGTTTACATAAATTGTACATACTGGTAAAAACTTTATTTTTCTTTAAATTTTTCAATTTGTAAGTTTATTATGAACATGATTCAACAGTTTGTATTGTTCTCACTTCTTATTTTGATTTAAATAATGTATTTGTATTGGTCCTTGCTCACATATCAGAGAATTTGAAGCTCTATATGTATTATACAAGAAAACATTGATGTTGCCATCAATTGTCGCCCGGGAAATAGATGAAGTAAAATATCATGATTTTGTTTGATTTAGACGTGCCTGTAATTCGGATTATTCCTATTTTTGCAAGGTACCAATGCCATCATTTTTGGTGTTCTTTTTTTATATAGTTTAATATGTCAACAACTGTTAATCAAGCAAATGAATCTCCCAGACTGAATGCAATTGATTTCATAGTCCTGTGTTTATAGTTAAGAACTTACTACTTTATGCATATATAAACATAACCCTTGACCTTAGACCTCAAAATCACTCCTGAGTTAACTGTGGAGAACGACTGACCACATATGTATGCAAGATGTGCTAATTATTAGTGGGGATTACTTGTCATGAGCAAGATCAATCATGAGCTTGAGCAAGTTTCAAACCACTGGTGTTTTGGGTGGACATTTTATGTATTTCGCGTATGACTATGTTGACCTTTGCAGTAAAACAGAATAGAATGAATAATACATCTAAAGAGTGAAAAAACGAGTGAAATGGATAAAATGTGTCTGTACTATTTAATATACAAGATATAAACAAGTACAGTATGCAGGTATTTGCTGCTACAAAAATATATAAACATTGCACATTATACTAGTATTTACTGAAAAAACTTAATTTAGCCTCAAGAAAATAAAAAAAAAGAAGATATTTTCTGGCTACAAATAAAACAAATCAAAAAATAAATTGTTTTGGAAGGAACAATTATGTCTGCCAAATTAGTCTAGAACATGTAGTACAAGAAATAATTCAAAGCAAAATAGGAATACACTTTACAATGATTTTTAAAAAAGTGTTGTTTGGCAGTTATCACAACGTCATGTACACAATAGATGAGCATGCACATTACTTAATGTTTTGGAATTTGTTGTCTATGATATCGGCTTCAAAAGAAATTGGAAGAAGACTTGAAATTTGCTCTAAAAACTCATCACTGGATCCAAGGTTTACTTCCTGTTTTATGATCTCGGACAAAGTTGGTCTCCAGATTGTGATCTTTTGATTTGTTTTTTCACAAGTGCTGTACAGTAGTTGAACTCTGCAGGATTTTTTTTCATGCTCCTCTTCTCTTCCACATGTTGGACACTTTTTGTTTACTAATTTCTTGTCATAGCATCCTATAGTATAGAATAAATGAGGATAAGTATATACTAGGTACATGCACCAGTTCTTTATTATCACGTGCAAGGGTGCTTGGGATTAAGGCCATTTTAACAATATACCCATCTCCTTGTGAAGAATAGTTCCATATAAAGATATGGGAATAGGATAAAATATTAAACAATAGTCTTAAAAAAAAACATTCGATCAAGATATCTGTGAGCCAATTCTCACTAGTGATACCCTCGCTCTAATGTGAAAATGCAAAATAAGCAAAGTCGTCATTTAACAGGAAGTTGACGTCTGATTGATACAAAAATATATCCCAACATATGGCATGCCTAAACAAACACTGTAAAAATTTCAAGCATCTGCGATGAATAGTTGCTGAGAAATCTTTGACGAAAATTTGTATGAAAATTTAGGCTTAAAATAAACAGTCGTCATTTAACAGGAAGTTGACGTCCAATTGGTACAAAAATATATCCCACTATATGGCTTGCCTAAACAAATAGTGTGTTAAAATTTCAAGCATCTGCGATGAATTGTTGCTGAGAAATCTTTGACAAAAATTTGTATGAAAATTTAGGCTAAAAATAAACAAAGTCATCATTTAACAGGAAGTTAACGTCCAATTGGTACAAAAATATATTCCACCATATGGCATGCCTAAACAAAAAATGTGTTAAAATTTCAAGCATCTGCGATGAATAGTTGCTGAGAAAAATGCTACAGAAATTTTTGTTACGGACAGACAGACACACAAGGGTTCAACAGTATACCCCCTTCTCCTTCGGAGTGGGGATATAATGAAGTTAAATCTGGATGGCCAATTTGTTGACCCCCAGCCTCCTTAACCAAGACAGGAATTCTTTGTAGTTGTTAGTAAGAATTTTTGTGAGGGTGCAAGTATCTTAAAAAAAGAAACTTGAATACGTCTTTCATATGCTTTGTTGAATTCTCTCTCTCTCTCTCCTCTCTCTCTCTCTCTCTCTATATATATATATATGTAACATAAGTCTTTCATACATTTTAAGATCCAACTTGAACATTGTGCAACTGTCTTGCTTGATAATACAGCAAAACTTGTTTAGCAAGCTTCAAGGGACCATAGAAAAAACTATATTTTAGCCGTAATTCAATATACGCTTTTAGCCAATTCATAACAAAGAGGTTATAAAATAATCAGTCTAGAGTACTTTAAACTATCCTAATTTATAAAATTAATATTACCACCATTTATAAAAAAAAGTCTATATAATCTTTTCACTTCAATTTTTAAGAATATCTGTATACTATTTGAATTTGAGTACATATAAACATCTTAAAAATGCAAGTGTCTTTAACATGTTTAATAAAATCTGCAATGGAAAATGTTCTTTATGTAAATGATAAAATATGTTAAATTTTTGCTAGTGTGGGTCTTAAAATTATTTCATTATAACTGTAAATTTGTTATAGCTGTGTTCATTATATATGGCAATTTGCTGTAAGTTTATACAAGAACTTTGCCAGGACAAGAATGATAATATGTTATAGCTGTAAATTTGCTATATCCGAGTTTGTTATATTCAGGTTTTGGTATATTTGAATTTATTTGCCAATGTGAGTAAATGTACCTCTGGATGGACAGCAATGGTAAACATCAAAATCCATTATGTCTGTTACTGTAATTTTAACAGTTCTTTTGCCATCCATGTCATCTGGAAGGAAGTCATCATCATCCATTACGTCTGTTGAAGTAATGGAAATGCCTTCAACATCTTGGAACTATAAAAATTATTTTGATGATTAAAACAAGAAACTGTGAGCCGATCCTCACTAGTAATACCCCCAACCCCCAACCCCCCATATGTGCATACTTTTAAAAAGTGTCATCATTTAACAGAAAGTTGTTGACATCAGATTACCACGAAAAAAGAATGCCATAAAGTGTCATGCCTATTTTCAAAAAGGATACAAAGGGATTACTGAAAAAGCAATTCTTTACATTTAAAAGGAACTTGTGCAGTAAATGCATGAATTTTTTTTTAACTTACCCTGCATGTTGTTACACGGGATGATGTAAGTTGCTGCTTTCCCATGTAAGTTTTCCGGTACAAGCCACTTATTTCAACGCCATCATTCACTTCAAAGTTCATCTCAGCATTGTCCCCAAATAAGCATACTTTTGCTGTACCAGATGGGTCTTTAACGTTGAGTAATCTTACAGCAAAATGTTCCCGTCTATACTTTACTGGTGATGCCTTAAAAATATATCATGTTAAAGGTCAGTAAGATTGGTACAATTGTGTAAATTCTGTAAAAGTAAATTCTAACAAGAGGTTCAGGGCCACACCATCCACCTGAACAAAAATAGCCATATCAATTGATCAAAACTGCTTTATGCAATCAAATACAAAACATGATTCAATTACAATTTCAACTTTTCTGCTTAAGTTATTTTGCTCTATTTTTCACCATGTAAAAACTCAACCTCCATTGGGGCCCCAAACTACTCCTGGACCTACACTAGCTAAGGATTCTTCCACAAAGTTCCAGCTTATTTGGTAAAATCATTTTAAGAGAAGCAAATTTATTTAAATGCCAACAGGTTTTAATGAATCTTAATCAATTTCTCTTGTAGAAGGGTGTGATCCTTTATTTCATAAAATTTGAATCCCGTTCACCCAAGGATGCTTTGTGCTAAGTTTGGTTAAATTTGGACGCAGACTGACAGATGGACACTGCACAAAAAGTGATTAGAAAAACTCTCTTGAGCTTTCAGCTCATGTGAGCTAAAAACTAAAAAAAAATTAATAATGAAAAAATTTAAAAGGCTCTGGGTAGAAATGTAATTACTATTTTCTAAATATTGAATTCATATCACTTTCTAAATTTTCTAACCAATTAACATAATTAACAATTAACCTTTCTTTTTCAAATCTTGATGATTATGACTAAAAAATTAATAAAACTTGTGGATTTTATATACCAGGGATGGGGTAATTGTAAATAGTTAAGGAGGCAGGTAAGTGGAAATATTGAAATTAACTCCCCTATTTTAGAATCTAGAAACTCAATCTTGTGAATTATAGACATTATTATTTTATATACTGGTACGCTGTACTGCCCAAAAGTTGTACTTACTGAATAAACCTAGATATGCAAATAAAAATTCAGTATAGAGAAAATCTTGTTCAGAGCCAAACATGAATTATATTGGATGAAATTAATGTCAATGAAATTTTTTCTAGAAATTTTAAAGCAAAATCTATAAATGGTGATTCCATTGAACGCTAACATATAAACAAATACCGTACATAACGCTTAGTGCATATCTTGGTGCTGTTTATACATGTATTTGTTCCCAAGATTTTAAAAAAATAAAACTAAAGTAATTGAAATGAATTTAATGACATTTGTCAAAGTAATTGAAAGTAATTAATTACATTTGAAAAAATCCATGTAATTGTAATTGCAAGTAATTGATAAAATTATCAATGTATTTGAAAGTATTTAATTACATTTCAAAGTATTTGACCCCAACCCTGTTATATACCTGTACAATTTTCCCTGTTATTGTTGATCTTTCATCACATGCAGTTGCTTCATTTAGCTTTCTCTTTACCCCAGTTACTGGTGTTTCTTCTGGTAAGAGTGGAATATTTTTTAGCATTTCTTCAGGGACATCAACTCGTGAAGTGAACGCTATCAGACTGCTTGCAACAACCCAATATCTGTTTTCACCTTTGTTGATAGTGTTTATGAACTTGTAGCATCTTCCAACGGAAATATTGTTGAACTTGTGTTTCTGGTAAACTCTTAAATTGTAAAACTTTGTTTTATCTGCACAGACCAAGTTGAAGAACATCATTTGGATGCCATTATTTGTGTACTGTTGAAGTTCTTGTGACTTTTTGAGAACTTTGCACTGCAATGTTTCATTTTGCTCCTGTTAAATAAAAAGTGTACATAATGCTCAATGACAAACAGATTCAAAATGACAACTTTCTTTTCTAAATATAGAAAATATATATACAACATGTGATTGTCAAACAGTATTAAAACTAATCTCTGAATTTATGATTCTGTGAATCATAATGTCCTTTGAAGATTTCTGTAAATACAATAAACAAATATTCGAGTCATAGACTTCAACAACAAAATCTAAAATGCAACTGAATGTCTTTTCCCCTATACATTGAATTACCGTATCAACTATCATTGATTTTCCAATTTTCCAAGTTTTATGAAAAAATGACCATTTGCACAATGTAACTGTTCACAAGATAAAGCATTTAATTTGTTGATTCCAAAAAAAAAAAAAAATCATTGAATACACCAAAAAGAGTCACCAGGAGTTCACTGTAACACAATTGGAAATAAACATATTTATGCAAATAAGATTTTTTCAAAATTATATTTCTCCAGTTTTATAATGAAATTATTCTAAAAGTTAGGATTTCAAAGATAACTTGAAAATCAATGAACATGATCATGATGAAAGCTTAATGCAGTCTTTAACAATAAGAAAAGTACTGTAGTTACTTTCTGTAACTGAATTTACGTAAACGATCATATTCTTCAAGAACTTTATCATGAGGCAAGACTACTTTAGGATCAAAAGAAATTATTCCAAGACCATCCAAAAACTTCACTCTACTTAGAGCTACATACGCCATTCCTCGTTCAAAAACATCTGGTCCAATATCAACACAGACTTTGTCCAGTGACATTCCTTGAACCTTATGTATAGTGCATGCAAAACACAAAATGAGTGGAAATTGCACTCTTACTATGTGTCGTCCATGGATAATAAATTGATGGTACGATTGTTCAATTGGTATTGCATTGCTTCTCTGTGATAATTCTAAAGTAGCATTACTACGATTGTTCATTTGATTATCAAACAGCACATTAACAGATACAATTTTACCACTTAAAGATCTAGTGAAAGATTCTACGTAACCCATTGCACCATTGACCAAACCGTTTTGTGTATTTAGATTTCTTATCAACATGACTCTTGAATTTATGGAAAGCTGAACATGTGATGGTAAACCACCTGCAGCATTGTCATCTTGTGGTATGAATGAATTGGGAACATCATTTCCTGCATTCGGATCATTTGATGCAAAGTAGTGGGTTGCATGCAATGTTTCAAGATTGTTACTCAACAGATTTTGCCTATATTCATTATAGGAATTTACTTTTGCCCTAGTTGGAAAAACCCTCAAAGCAGTCTCATATCCATTTGCATTAGGGTTAATCAATCTTTTTTTTAATATGGAGATGTCAGTATTTGTCAACATACCAACTCTAGCTCTATTTAACAAAGAGGCATAAAGATTATCATCTCGTTGACGCATGTTTTCCTTCAGAAAAATTGGCTTAAATAATTCCCACAAGATGGTGTTTTCAAATATAAATGATGCTTTAACAGGTCGAAGTTGAAAAAAATCACCAATAGCTATTACATTTAATCCTCCAAAGGGTAATTCACATTGCTTAATATCACTTAATCGTCTACTGATATAAGTGAGCATACTGCTACTGACCATACTGATTTCATCTATAATTAGTGTATGAATAGTTACATACATATTTCTCAGCTTTGACAAACAAAACGGTGATAATGGTTGATATTCTCCATAATTAGACACAGGAATCATAAATGCAGAATGTATTGTTTGACCAGCAATGACATTAGCAGCAGTGCCAGTAGGTGCACAGACAAAAACAGGTTTAGCCCCAGAAATGCGAGATGTGTAAAGTTCTAAATATGCAATTATTACTTTCGATAAAAAAGATTTACCAGTGCCTGCACCACCAGTTATAAATAAATGAAATGAATTTTTCTGGTTTGTTTGAAAATGATTTTTAATCATACCAAGAGAAAATAACTGAGTCTCTGACAACTTACTAACACATGCTTCATATTCTGCAAATGACATTGAACACTGTAAAGAATGCATATGCAATTGTTCTTGTGAAGTAAATGGTAAATATGATGTAGCTGAACCATCAGTTTGTTTAACATTCGACACTTCACTTATATCATTTGAGTACAAATTTTCAAAAGACTGCACTCTAGCATTAGTTTCTTGAAAGTTAAAATCAAACTGACTGTTTTCTAGTTCCTGTTCACACATCTGAATGCGACGCATAATAGTTTCTATTTTTTCAACAAATGAAAATTTTTCATATGGAACAGAAACATTAAAAAGATGTCGTTTGGCAACAAATGCTTCTTTTGCACATGTGAAATTACAAGTCAATTCCTTTTCATCTCGATGAGGAAGTAACATCAGTAGTAAACTGTAAAAGTAATCATCACTGTGTATTGGCAAATTAGTAAATCTTACTACGTTTGGATTTTTTTTAGGTCTCATGTATAAATCATACTTTTGAATGTAAATTCTTTCACTTGCATTGGTGCGCGAATGCTTTTTTAAGGGTTGAGCTTTTACATATAATGATGCAAATTTAAAATAGGACATTGCTTCAATACTCGAAGGTCTATTTTGATAATAATCTAACATATTGGAATGAAATATATCTGTGCTATTATTTTCAAGTGATGCTATTTCTTGAGCTCCTTTTAGAAGTCGAAACCTTTTTTCTGGTAATCTAGTATTTAAATTTACAAAGGAGCGGCTAGTGTGAAGCAAATTTAAATCACCTAGACGATATGCTGCCTCTTGAGAGCTAAGACGACGGTGTTTAAGAACACATAATCCAATTTGCAATAATTTTTTGTGCTTTTCTAAGTCTGGATTTTGTTTAAACACATTTAGAATCAGGTTGCCTAATGCAGACCTTAAATCTTCTGGCTCAGATTTGCACAAATAACTGCAAACATAGTATGCCACTCCCTCTGCATTACAGACAAGTTGGACATCCATATTAGCACGCCAATGTCGTAATATAACAGGATTGTATGGATTAATCATGGTTGACTGTTTATTCCTTTTAAGAACGTAAAATTTACCTTTGTTTGATTTAGACATGTCTATATTTTGTACAATTTTTGTGTCAGGTGATACCGGATGTGGAAAGTGAAATCTACATCTTGTTTGTCGATTCTGGCAATAAGTAGTATGAGAGTGTGTTTGAAACTTAGTGACATACTTACACAATTCTGAATCATTTTTTGGAATATTTGCATGTATTGTTTTATCAATATATGTCACAAAAAATTGTTTATTATTTTCTGTAACTTCTGTTGGAAAATCTTTCACCCATAAAAACATATGCATGTGAGGACTTCCTCTATTCTGGAATTCTATTCTACCAAAATAATCTTGAATGTGTCCAAATGGCTGGTCTTTCCCTAATATCACATCATTCAACAAATATTTGAAACGACGATTAAAACACAAAGCTGTCATCAAAGGATCATCCTTCATAAAAGATGAGAAACTTCCATGTCTGAATGCTTCCTCATAGGTCAAGTTTTTAAGGCACATTCCAAGTTCGGTCCAATGATTGTCATCAGCAGACAAGGTCAAAAAGATTGTAGGGGGTCCAAGACATCGAACCATTGACAGTAAATTATAAAGTGCATTTTTGAAGTAAGCAATAGTCCCTTTTATGTTCTTCATGAACATGTATGAATTTTCCAACACATCAGAAGCCTGGCTACTATGTCTTATGTCAGCGGCTGTAAATCTGTCGTCTCTACTTTTACACATACGCATATGAACCCCTATTTCACTTTTAAGCAAAGACACATTGTAAGAAACACACGAGTGTAACAAATATGTTAAGTTATATCTAAACTCTGCATGTCTATTATATAACCTATATTTGAAATACATGGAGGGATTAACATGGATATCTCTATTATGTCTTAAACCATTAACTCCATATGGAAAGAGCCAGGGAAATGCCATTTCTTCCCCTGATGTTAAATCAAAAATGTTAACAGGTTGATGGGTAGAGCTTGAAACCTTAATAACCCCCTTTCTTATAAAGGATGAAGCATTGAGTATAGGTGTATTTACATCTAAAGGTGTCAAAGAGGAATAATTAAAATTGCTATCTAAATGAGATGACGATTCATACTCATTTAACAATTCATTATTTAGATGAGCAAGTATGTCAAAACTTTCATCAAGTTTGATTTCCTTATAGAGTGGGTTGTTTTCAATAAGCCACATAAGAGCATCTTTCAAATTTTTGCAACTGATGAAGTGTTTATTAGTGACGGCTGGTTCACTATGTAAAAAATGCACAGATAATGTTGCATTTTCTTCAAAATGTCTGGGCAACTGATCAGCTATTTCCTGTACATTCATTGGCAAGTTTAGCACCAATCCCTTCTCAGCATACTGGCCACCGGGTAAAATATGAATTGACAAAAAAACTTGAATAAGGGAAATCATGCGTTTCTCTAGTATTGATGGTTTTCTCAGTTCTGTTGGTACACGACCATTATCAAGGTTGTTAAGCTTAGTACTCAACGGACACGTTTTATTTTGTTTAATTCTACCATGACAATAACGACAGAGAACATCATCATATGACAAGTTTAACATTTTTGCAGTAGCTGTAATTTGTTTCAAGTTAACTATCTGATCAGGAAATAAAATTCTATCACAACACTTGCAAAAACTGGATGGTTTTTGTCGAATATGAAGTTCATATTCTGAATTGTGCAAATCACAGTTTAAGAATTCCACTGATGGTTCTAATGTTTCTATTGTGCAAGTGTAACCTACATTAGTCATATTAATGACATTAGTTGTGTTGTTTTCATTTGCGACATCAGAAGTACTTGGAAATGTTTCTACACATGTACTTACAAATATTTCATCTTGAGATATGCGTTTTCTTTTACGACAGGTGCTTTTTTTCAACTTAAGACTTTTTTTTGTCCGTTTTGCATATGAATGGAAAAAGTGTGGCTCAGGTTGCTGATGTACTTCATAATTAAAAATAACTGGGCTTAACTCATATGAGAATCCACCATAATCACGGTTTAAAAAATCAAGTATGCTGTGAATACTGTCAAAGTAAAGCAAAACTGCATTTCCTGTTTCATCCAACAAACCATTTTCATTTCTTTGATGTGAATCAAAAATAGCATACCTGTCATTTTCAAGATCACATATCATTGAAATTGTCAATCCCCTAGCTGTAAACATTAAGTAAGGACTTATGATTGACGCCTGATACATTGAATTTTCAAGAGTATTTTGTCCGAATTCATATTCATTATTGCCACCTACCCTACCGAAAAAAATATCGGTTTGAATTTCATAATTAGGAGAGTGCATGCTATGCGGCATCCAATCTCGAAGAGACCGTGGTAAATCATTGTGTGTAAGATATCCCGAAACACCCCGTACTCTGGCAATATATGCGTACAAAGAGGTACCTTCGTTCACTAGATTATCTATATCACTAGAGGTAACATCGTTTACCAATGTTTGTGGGGGGGGGGGGGGGTACAGACGTCTCGGCCCAACGACACCTCAGCCCAGGGCAGTTGACACCTCGGCCCAGACGGGTCGGCCCAAATCTATTGACACCTCGGCCCATGTAAAAGACACCTCGGCCCAATGAAAATTTCGGTTAAAAATGTTTAAATTAAAAAAAAAACATTGGCAGATAATTACTGTATCTATTCATTTTTGTGGTTATAATAATGTAGCTTCATCAATTAATTTTAATTTCGTATGAACATTCTTTAATTTCGTGCTACTTAAAAAGTACTAAATCTACATGTACTGTAGCTGACGTGCTGAGCTGACCACAGGTGCGTATCTACGGTTTGTGTCTTTCAATTTCAATTTAGCTAAATATTTCTGATCAAAGTAATATAAGAATAATATATAGTTCCTTAAGAAATACTTTTCTCTTATATTGGAGAACTGGGTTGTTCAATATCCAGGGTATATGTCCCATATATCAACAATGATTCTTAAATCATTTGATAGACAGTCAAACCTATGTTCTTGTACTCATTAAGACCGTATTAATTCAGCAAAAAAAAAAAGGAAAAGAAATAGGATTACTTTTTTTATTGATCATAATAAATATTGAAAAATAAATAGAAAACAAAATGTATGCATAGAAAACAAAAACATATACAAAGAAACATCGTCTATGTTCCATTGATTGGTTATCGTCTCATAATTAACTGCTCGTAATTAAATCCTCATTGTCACCCCTGACACGCGTTTGAGACTCCAAAGGAGACTGCCACATCCTCTTGTTTGTTTTACTATTAGCACTTAATTGTCGTCATTTTTATAATTTTAATTTCTTGATTGCTTAACAATTAGCACTTAATGGCCTCGTTACTGCTAATAATTCAATTTCTTATACAAGTATTTGATATGTAATATTTTAATAATTCCAGCATATTTAATTACAAAACTAAATATAAAAATTATATGTGTGTGTGTGTAACAAAATAAAATAAAAACATGAAAATCATTTTAATTTTATTTCAATTTTGCTTGAGCCGAGATGTCTTTTAAGTGAGCCGAGGTGTCTCAAATCTTGGGCCGACCCGTCTTGGCCGAGGTGTCCTGGGGCCGAGGTGTCGTAGGGCCGAGGTGTCGTTGGGCCGACATGTCTGTATTTCTTTGTGGGTGATCCCTCGACATGCCACTTAAAACTACAAGAGCTAAAAATGCAATTGCTGTGCATTGTAGTCCATTGAAAGGACAAAACTTTTCAATTCCTTGATGAATCCTACCCATTACATGTCTTACCATTTTGTCTGCGTCGATCTGACAGATCCCACCAACTCGATTTGCCGCCAAATTCTTCTGAAAACAATGGAAAGTAGTCTTGGTCATCAAACAGCTTCGGTCTACGATGTGATAAAGGCATGCGTCTGAATGATCGAGACTAGTCGAGAAGATTTACGGAAAACTTCTATTCGGATGAAAATCGAACAAAAAAACAATAACGTTTTAAACTTAATTGATTCCTCAAGTAACTGTTTACTGCACAAAATAAAGTTAAGAATCGGATATATGTATCATCTATAATCAAAAATATATTTGACTTATTGTATATGTATATATATAAAACACAAAATGGGTGGAACGTAAATTTTTATGCAATAAGTAAAATTTAGTTTTCTAAAAATAGGGACCTGTCGTTTTGTCCTTAGTAAATGATAAGCAACTTTATATATTGCATAAAAAACATTCACGTTTTGAATGGTGTACTTTATGGAAGTTAATATAGAAGATATTTCGTAATTTCAAAGGGAAAGAACCTTCTAATGTACAATCTATGTAATGTATAGTTAACCTTTAATTCTGAATAACTTCTCCCTCGTCAATACCATACGGCAAAACTTAAACTTATATGTATAGAGCAGCCCGGTCCTCCGGGCTGCAATAACTAAACTACCGACATTGAAACTTTGGCTGAGAATTTGAATACCTAGAATAGGTTAAGCATTGTAAATACATGTATTAACATTTGAAAAATGAAATTTACAGAAAATCGTCATCATAATTGTTTAGAGTTCGTCAGCTTGGCTTTTACGATACTTGACTGAGAGGTGTTGACGTTAAAATAAGGAATGTAGTTTTCCTGTTCTTTTTAACATACTTTAAAAAAGTTAGAGAAGTTGCTTCAAAATCAAATTTATATTTTTTAAATTTATTTAAATGTGATGCTTCCTGCTTGAAAAAATATTTGTAGCCTAAAAATACTATAGTCAAAATTAACATGCTTGTTCTGAGCAGGAACATGGATGTATTTTATGGAAAACAAAAATGGAAGCAGGTCGACCAGAATCTAAATGACGAAAGTATATATTAGGTATAAACTCATAGGTAAAAGTCAAGAAAAATAGCATCATATTATCATTAAATACGTAATATTTTGACACAAAAATCCCTTCATTTCATCAAAAGACAAACTTGATAAAAAAATAAAGCTAACATAAGTTGTGCTTGTTTGTATTTCCGTGCTTTAAAAATCAAAATGATTTAAGTTACAACAAATAATAAGTAACCAAAAAAGGGAGAAAAATTTTCGGAATTAGAATTTAACCTCTTCTACGAATCTACTTGCACAGTCAACTTAGGGTATATTAAATATGTTTTAAAAAAATACTCGTGTACCTCTGTATACCAATAAATTGACTGTTCAAATTGCACCCTCCCTCCCTTTAAAAAAAATAACGACACGAGAAAAGTTTTACTTTTGACCTTTTCATTCAAATTAATGAGATTGGTCTGTGTCGACTCTAATGACTTTTATAAGCTTCATTTCCTTACTGGTAAAAACATTGTGCAGAAAATAACTACCGCAATGGGTAGGCACATGATTGTGTTTAACGTTTCACAGAAAAAAACCATTCGCTTATATTTATGATTTATTTGAAATGTAATTAATCTTATTATTTTTGTCTGGACTGTATAATGTGAGTTTATGAAGACATTAAACAGCAAATAGCATCATTTCATGTTGTTGCAAATTTCTTTATTGCATTGCCATTCGGTGACGAGAAATGATGCAAGTTTGCTTGGCAAATAGAACTATACGCAGTTGGTGCTATCCACTGTTGAAATAAATTCTACTACGGATTCCTAAAGATTTCATTGCATTGTATTATTCTGGTTATAGGAAATATCGTTACATGCAAAGATCATAACAATTAAGGGTTGATTGATCGTAAAGAAAATGGGTTCCGTAAAGATCAAAGTGACGCCTAGCATTATTCTTAATTGATAAATGACAGAGATCTCTGTCTCAGTAAACTGTGGTATTTAAGTAACTATAATCATTCAAGAGAAAAGAAAACAAAAAGAAAAGAATATTTAATAGGCTTGTATCATCGTAAAGATCCCTTATCGAACGCGCACAATTTGTAAATTGATACAAACAAATGTATTTGTAAGCAGTATATAGATTATTCAGCATATAATTAAGTCTTCAAAAACAGTCAATATTTACAGTTAGAACATTTTATTTTTCAACACATATGTTGTATAAATAACATCAATATCCGTGTAAACGAAACGAATGCATCAGAAAAAATATTCAGCTGTGATTAAGAACGTCATTAAAACCAATCCTATTGGCTCTTTAAACCAATCCCATATTGAAAACATATATAGGTTTAACTTCCTAAACATTTAAGTTTTATTCATATCGAAATTGTATTTCAATTTGTTTTCATAGGTGTGCTTAATGACAAAAGCATTATATGCGAAAATCGACAATTGTGTATTCCCTGAAAAAAACCCCCCAAAAAACAAAAACAAAACAAACCACCACATATAATGAGTTAATGAAAGGCAGTGTATAACACATTTTGGAACTCGAATACTCGTATAACGATTTGAGAATGGCAAACAATGTCATGAACCGTAAAGTAACAGGAACGTATTATATCCTTTGGAGTTTTCTTCTGTGTGCGGTGTTTTCTTTTGGTATGACTGATGGTTGTCCTGCTTTATGTTCGTGCGTAGGGGAAACATGTAAATATGTGAGTTGCTGGAGGAAAGGTCTGAAAAACATTCCGCCGGGGATACCAAATGATACATGCTCTCTGTAAGTCATTGGCATATTATCAGTGTGCTAATACTAAATCTAACGACTTAAACTGATAATGTTAATGATAACAAATAGAATAATTTTATCAAGTAGTATGAATTTTACTCAACTTGCTGCAAAATGGTGCCAGTGTAAATTATGAAATTAACTTTATATTTTTATATCGTATTCTTTTAACTTTCAATCATGTTTAATTATCAATAACCCTGTCCAGGCAATATATACTAATTCCGGATTGATATATAAATATTTACATTTGCAAATATGCTTCCTATTATAAAACCTATAGCGAAAACGGGCAATTATGTGTGAACCTTTTTTGACATCATAATGATTACCACAGGTACTTATCGTTTGACGGTTGCATTATTGTAAACATAAAAATCAAGGTATCTTAATTTAATTCTGAACGCTTTGTCTTTCTTCAAATGTAAATATAAGAAATAAAAAGCAATGTTAAAAGGTTCACCGGAATATGAACTTGGTTTACACGTGATCAAGTCTTTCAAGAAGCGCTTCGAGTTTCACAGGATTTGATCACGTGACCAACCATGTTCATATTCCGGTGATTTTTTTCACCTGTGTTTACTTAAATGAAAAATAGGACGTTCGCATTTGGCAATTTCACTCCAAAAGTCGTTCTTCTCTAAAAATAAATAAATTTAAATTAATAAATTGTTATAGTGTTCGAGAAAAAAGGCAGGATTAGGTTTAAATTTGCGCATAATTATTAATTCGTCCTCAATAGATCAATTAACACATTGAAATTTAAAACAGGGACACATGTCCTGTTCGTTAAGGGCACATAAACTTATTTCTTGCGCAGTCAACGTTTGTCAGAATGTTTAAACTGTGTGAAGGACGCTCTGAATGTGTGCATATCTTACAGATGCCGGAAACGATTCTATATGAATTTTATATGAGGGCGAATTACAGTTAGGCCTATTGAAAATAAACTAATGAATTAGCACTTGATTATGTTTGCATAGTGAGCTTAATGTTATAGTCACATTATAACGGATAATGCTCAAGGGCGTCTAACAAATGGAAATTACGACAAATCCGTTAGTTATTCGTTCATAAATGTCGACGTCCCTTTTGTAAAATGATATCTAGGTAAATATATTGTTTATAAAACAGGTAATATAATAAAAAAATAAGTAATTGTGTAACGAAGAATATTGACCAGGGTTGAAAATTGACCTTGGGGTAATTTTTTTTACGTTAAATACATACTGATCCAGGGTTGCTTTTTCAAAGTTGAAAATTGAGACCAATAGCCGTGAAATTTATACCCGGGGTCATTTTCAACAGCTTGAAAATATTGTCCCCAATTTTATAACATTTAATCTAATTTTAATTTGTTTTCGGATCTTCGCTGTGATTCAGGTGGTTCGTACCTGTACATCTAAAATAAGAAAAGGTCAATTAAAATCTTGCAAAAACATATGCATAAAAATGTAACACACAAAAGAAATAAATAATGAAGGATTACAACAAACAATAATATACTTGTATCTTAAGGAACAAATTATTGTAATATATTAACAAAAAATTATGACCTGGGCATTTTAAGGGATATATTTGTCAAAGTTATTTAGAATAGTGGTTTACAGTAATACACTCAACAAAACTTCTAAGTGTTCATCAATAGCACAGGTAAAATAAAACAACACCAATTGAAATCATTTACCATTGACGAAACGTCAAAACATAAAGTTGGTATGTTTCTCTGCATGCTTAATATGATTGTCATTATTTTGCGATTGATTTAAGTCTTTGGTGATTGTTTAAAAAGAAAACCACTTTACATGGTCAAAATGGTCACTGCAAACACAGCCGGAGCCGTTGGAATATTGGTGTCTGCATTGTTTCCACAACAGATCGTATTCACTTTAAATATTAACCAATCCGACGGAAACGTTATTTTGATATAATTTTTCTATTTCGTAAGCGTTATATCATTTTCATCGGCAACTTAAAACAACCCAAAAAGCTCTAAGCAAAATTCAACCAAACCGGGAGTGTTTGTGATATTTAGCAAAGGTCAACATCTCGGGTCGCAAACTGGCGTCAAGGTCAATGCAACGTTCTTAACAATTTGAAAGTAAAGTGGAAATCAGTCACCCTGACGGCGAGACAAATAAATGTGCTTATTTCATATATGAAATACATTACATGTTGGGAACACTTAGAAGTTTTGGTGAGTGTATATGATTATTGCCATATTTATATGTATCTGTTCACATATACTTCGCATAAACAATATTAGTTTAAACCAATAACCAATGAAGGTTCACAAAATAAAAGTCCAACGCTTTTATGTCATATTAGTAGAAAAGAGCACATGGTCAATGTAAATATTTCTTGTTAAAGACTAATTTATTTATTGTCTCACAAAATAAATCGCATCTAGTAACCATATTGAGAAAATACTAATAATTTTATAAAACAAAAATATACATCAAGCTCAGTATGTATGTCAGCAGTAACCATAATTATCATCACTATTGTAAGCTGCTAAGACAAGAGAATATAGATAGACAATATGCTTTTAATGGTACCAAAACATTCTGTGTACCAACAGTTTTATGTTATTTGTATACATGGATTTTATATTTAAATTTAACAAATTATTAACCATTGGTTTGTGTGTTACATAAGTAATGATAATTACATTTAATTCAAGATGATTTATCAATAACCAAAGCACTCTGTTTTCCACCGATTAAAAAAACTTAGAATTAAAATTAGTTAAAAATATTCAAAACAAAACCTGCTAAAGTATTTTTTTTTAAATCATTGTTTTTTGGGTTTTTTTTTTAATTAATAGAATTTAGAGTTTGTTGTTACTTTTTTTCTTTGATTATTAATGATTTATATGGTTTTTAATAAATTTGACCGAAATTTGAAACGGTGAGCCGAATGTTGTAAAATAAAATCTTCCCAACCAATTCATAGAATACGTTATAATACATCTGTTTCTGAAAAGAGGTTCATATCGCATAGACTCTTATCTCTTTTGAAACGGTAATCAGGATTGTGAAAGTCAATCCAATGTTTATACAATATGATTCTTTATTTTCTGTCTTTAATTTATATGTTTGATTTTTAGGGATGCTAATTAACCCATGTCCTTGTAAAGACGCTGATGCTAGGTTACTCGTAAAAAACATCTGCCGATTTATTACAAGGCACGTTGCGATTGAGAGTTGCTTTTGTGTATTGCCAGTCGGTTCTAGTAACACGGTATCGTTTTTTTCTGAGTGCGTTTTATATTTTTAGACTATTTAGATAGTTTTATTGGAATATTTGCAAAACAGTTCTGCTGTACGGTAATTGTTTTTGAGACTCTTGCCAACCCATTACTTACGTTAATTTTATTAACGTAAGTAGAGCATTCTTGTAAATACAATGTTTTCGTACCCCAACCAATGCATGCGTTTTGTTTTTTTTACATAAAATCAGTTCCCAAAATTAAAGACTTAAACAAGTCCTGATTGACATAAAATTGCTGAGACTGTCTTTTATTAATAGGATTTCGCACTTATGAATTCGAAATGAACCTCCTGGAGATAGGCTTGATTCTCTTTTGTTGAACAAAACATGCTTGTATGCATGCCCTTAAAAAAGACCTAATCTGTTACATGTACAATTATAACACAAAACATTCAAATCTGGACATGTAGATTAACCAGCATATGCCTAAACAAAATTAAATGTTCCATTGTTTTTGGATTTTGCCTAACAACATGCGTTTTTATATCAGATTGTATTTAACCATTCATTGAAATAGAAAATAAAATATTCTTTGGGATATTTTTAATAGTTGCCGTCTTGTTAAAAATCTTCAACAGGTTCTGTTTTATCTTGTTTCGTTTGCAAGACCGAAATATCCAAAAGATTGTCTAATTCTTTAAATCGTTCTTGAAATAAATTTGTAATTGTATTTAGATTTGTTTTTGCTCGGCTGATAATGAATCGTAACACACTTTTCCATGCGAACCTAAATAAAATAGAAACGCGTTAATAACTGTTGACTCTGGTAAAATATGGCATTGAGCCAATTGACAAAAATTAGTGAACCTAAATTTACATTTTCAGTACCATCTCTTTTAAATTTTTCAAGTTTTATAAAAGATGACAAAATTAAGGTAGACAAACAATGGGTTCTACCTTTTTATGCTATTTCAGCATTGAGTTGAGAAGCGTCAATAAATTGTTTGGATCCTGGACATACCGTGCGTTTATACACTGTAGACGTTGATTGCGTCCAGGGAATCGCTTTGGTCCCGGGTGTTGAAAAGCATCCCGGGCTTTGTTTGCGTCCAGGGCAATGAACAGACGATGCTGTTGAGGCCTGTTGCTTTAGCTTTGTGGCCCAATGGTGTCCGATATGTCGTAGATGGCTCTCCCGTGGCGTGGCTAGGACAAGTTGGAAACCCTAATTCCACCATTTTATCATAACGATCCTACTACTATATCGTAAAGGTCCACTAGTGTGTCGTATGGAAGGCTTATGATATTTATTAAATTGATCCTAGAGATCTTATTTCCCAACATGCCCACACCTGGCGAGTGCCCTAGCAAAGGTGGTACTATGTAAAGTCTTCTCCTCTACATAGGGAGTAGCCCGTATCCCAATCTGTATAGGCTAATCTCATGACTTAATTTACAAATTTCTCCATACCCTATCTATATAACGCATGTACTTTAACCAATTTTTATTGAATTTCCGTTGTGATAGCATTATTATCAATCACAAAACTGGTTTTCAGGAAGTGTCGTTAGGTCAACCTTAGTTAATTCACACAATTCTAAGACATCTATTACATCACCCTAAAAATGAAAAAAAAACCACGATATTCGGTACTAAATTCAGCACCTAAAAGCCTTTATTACCCCGACAGCTATTGCCGTTTTGTAGGAAGTCTTTAACATCAAAAGCAAGACCAAAAAGACACTGGGGGAAAAAGAATAAAAACTAACCAAACGCAGATAAATATAGGATATCTTTCTCTTGCCCTGCAGCTGGTAGCAATAGCCGGGATGATGCTCCTGCATACCCAGTAGTTTGTTGTAGGGGAACATCGTCAATGCAAGTAAAATTCATGAACTATATCGAGTCTACTCTTTCATTGTCAAAAAAAACAGAGTTTTGTTTTATATTGTCTTGTATCTCGAAACAATTTAAATGTGTTGTCACTAATAATATTAAAATCACCTGTATTTTTTGTTAGGACGATGTAATTTAATAACACAATGAACAAATATTTTTCTCTCAAAACACATTTTTATTCATACTACTGATCCTGGTTATTTTTTTCACTATTCAATAAATATAATGGTTTATTGGTTTTGTTTGTTTTTATCTTGTGGAAAGAAAATACATTTCTTATGATAGAGGATCATGATCTTAAGAATCAGATGACGTCTCGTTGCAAGGCGAAGATCATTTGGTCAAACTCTATGCTATGCATTACTTCTTATCTGATGATCTGCATCAGGCAACTCCACGTAATCCGACTCTTTTGATCAAGTTACCATTGTAATAATATAACTAACACTTAGCATCTGCATTATCTTATTTGATATGTTAATTACAAAATTATCCACACAGACCAATAAGTCATTTTTTAGATCTTAAATACATATAGCTGTTACTAAAAATTAAATAACTAATTTGATTTTGATCATTAAAAAAGTGGTCGGTAGTAAAAAAAATTGCCTCTTTCATAATTTTAGTTCTTCATTTTTTTGGGGTCAATTACATGATTATATTACGGCGGGATGGAAGGGCCAGATGAAAAAAAATAAATCTTATTTGTTCAGATGAATTTTTACGGCGGCGTGGATGGCCACATAAAAACGCAAATAAATCTTATATATTCGGACGAATAAGGATTTGTTCGACGAATTAGGATTTGTTCGGACGAAAACGTTATTTGTTTATATTATAAGTAATTTTAGATTCTGATCTGGCAATGATGTAGATGAAAGCGGGGGGGGGGGGGGTATGTGATCAAGCCACCCCTTTCCTTCCAATGATAAAGTGTTACTCATAAGTGTTATATTAATTGACATTTATACAATATCTGACATATTCTGCTGTCATGCTCAATTCTCAAAATCTATCATAATTTTGCATGTTTTTAAATATCAAAACTCGGTAGTCACGCATAGTCACCGATTTTCTTCATGCTTCGTATTCTAATACCTTAGTATTGGTATATAAAAATGCAAGACAACCTTGAACTGTTGCCACGGAGACCGGTTGTCATGGTAACAGAGGCACATGATTGAAAAATGGCCGTTTTTAGCTATTTTGGAGACATAAAGCATTAATGATTGGAATGACCAAACATGTTCTCAACTTTCATGTAATATCAGATGAAGCTGCATTTTAGCAAAATAAATGGCCGTTGCAATGAAGTTTTGAACATTTAAGTACTTCTTAATTATTTTCTTAAGTTTCTATATTTCCTTAGCAATTGCAATTTAACGTTGCTCAATAATTCTTGAATATATTTGATATATAAGTTAACCTGTTTCCCACAAATAACAACATAAACTGGTTCTAAATAATATTGTATTAAAAACAAGCATTTTCGTTCTACAGAATCACTATGGTTTTCTATTATTTTTTTTTTAATTTTTAACCTTGTTACCATAGTAATAGTATGTTTCAATTTTTATATGACGTGCATATTTTAGATACAGCTATACATCTATGAGTCTTGTTAAATAATAACTTCTATGGTATTTAAAAAATGTTTTCAAAATAATTTCGCTTTCTGTGGAAACGTTCTTTAGATGTTGATTCGCCTAACAATGGTTTTCTATAATTTAGAAATTGATCAATTAGTTAATTCAAAATTTTACATTTCATAATTTTGATAAGCTGAAATAACTTTCTATATTGCTTTAAGGTTGAAGTTACCATGGCAACGGTAACCCTTAGAAACAAATTTATGTTATCTAGCTACTAATTACATTAATATATATGTATCATTGTATGAAATATAAAGTTAATTAATAAATATGCGTGCCGGAACTCCTATATACAATTTTGATTTTTATTCAGAATTGATCTTAAAAACTAAATTTATGAATTTATAAATTGGCTAAGCAAAGTGAAGGAATTCAAAAGATTAAGATTCATTCATTATTACAATTTTGTATCATTAAAGGTGCGATTGCAACGCTTAATGATATAAAGTTTGTATCATTAGCGGTTAAGGGTGTCGATATTTGCTTGTTTCATTAAGCGTTAAGGCTGCTGTGCATTTGTGACGATTAATGATACAATTCTATCATTAAGCGGCGATTTAACATCAACAGTTGGATATGTCAACTGTTAATGCAAGAATTTATAGCATTGCAACGCTTAATGCTATTTATATCATTAAGCGGCGTTGTATCATTAACGGTTGTTACATGGCGCTGCGGCTGTATGCCAACAAGATGCTAGAAACTACAATGTAGTCTGAAATATTGTTAGGGTGATTTTTTAAGAATCTGTTATTTGCAATTAATCTGTATAGGCTATACAATTTCCAATATCTTGGTGGTATACCTAAAATCTGTTAGTCAACAAGTTTAGCGCCAAAACGTTTTTATCTACATTGGATTCCTATGGAAACAGCTATGCAATTCGAAACTCATCGTCTTTTTCGCAACTGGTAAAATTGCCGCCCACGTAATTTGTCTGGGTAAAATTTAATTAAAAAAAAAAAATAATTGAATAATATTACATTAAAATCTGCTGGCATATGGTGAACTTCGACAATACAATTTGATCTCAATGTAACAAAAAAAAACCAAAAAAAAAAAAAAACAAACAAACAAAAAAAAAACCAAAAAAACAAAAAAACAAAACAAAACAAAACCTAGTCACAAGACGGTTCATTCATAGTTATCAACATGCGGCTTTCCTTTGTCAAGTTAACAAATTTAAATGTAAGTGGCAAGTTTATCAAACAAAAAAGGAAAATGTATGTGTGGATGTATGTTATACTCCTTGATGAACTTATATAAATGAAAGATAAAAAAAAAATAAACATTAAACAATAAAACTTTTAATTGCAAAATCAAAGAACATACATAAACAGAAAATATACATAAAATGAATTAACAAGTTATAAAAAATGAATATTTTAAAATATATGAATTGAATTAATGTATTTATTTTGGCAGCACTAATCTAGGTTACTTGTATTTTCGGGTGATATCCCTCGCCGATGTATAGTACAGTTTGTAGTTCATCACATGGTGTACGGAACAGTTTTATATTTTCAGTAGCACCGCATTGTACACTGTAAATTTTCTCTGGAGATCTAGTATCAATGGTCCGAGTTCCTGGATTCCCGATATAAGCTTTTGTAACAGTTACTTCCCTTCAATAGAACTGAGTATCAAGAATTACTAGTACATGTAGTTTTCACGATATACAGAAAAATTAAATTAATATTATAAAAATTTAAACAGACTTTTACAATGTAAAATGTTTCAAATAATCTGTCTTATATTATGCTACAATGTTCAAAGCTGATCATGAGTATCAATCACAAAACTGGTTTAAGAGATATGTCGTAGGGCCGCCATTGTTCACTCACACACTCATACAACATATAAATAAAATTGGAAAAAGGCACCACTCAGAATGCGATATCTGGTCCTACATTCAGCACACAAAACCCCTTCATTTCCCTGACAGCTATTAACGTTTTGTAGTGAGACTAAAAAACAAAAACAAAAGCAAGACCAAAAAGACACTGGTGAAAAAGAATAAAAACTAGAGACGAGCTCGTTGCAAAGCAACAATGAGGTCTTCCGTTGCAGCTTCCTGTCGGAAAAGGATTGTCAATCAGTCTGATTAAAAGCACCCTCTTCTCCTTACAAGGTCTAACAGGTATTGATAGGGGGTCATCTTCAACCGACCT
Source organism: Magallana ariakensis (assembly GCA_020458035.1). Classification (NCBI taxonomy): domain Eukaryota; kingdom Metazoa; phylum Mollusca; class Bivalvia; order Ostreida; family Ostreidae; genus Magallana; species Magallana ariakensis. Next base: position 47,731,562 of record CM035819.1, on the reverse strand, counting down.
AAAATTCTGACCAATCAGGGCTTTAGAAAATGTATTGGAATTTTTTAAATGGAGACAGGCAAATTATTTAATCCTGCTTTCTATGTAACCCCCAGACTGAGTATTGAAGAGTTGCACCTCTCATTAACAGATAAAGTCATGTATTTGGTAAATGAGATATTTATTTAGGTTATGTGCAAATATAGAGGTCATGTGAAGATGAATTGTTATCGATACCTATCAGACCCTGATGAGTGTAAGCAGAAGGGTGGTAATTTTAATCAGACAGGATTGTCAATATGATAAAAGTAAGTTCAGAAAATCAAAAATAAACGATGACGGCTTCTCCAACTTGAGGGTGCGCTGTACGAGAGGTGCTCAGTGGGAGTGACAACTCTCCGTATAACGTTTGGCCATGCAAGCCTAGCGTCGTTTTTGCTTCTTGGCAAGAAAGAAGCATTTATTTTTCAAACGACCTTGAACTTGCATAACTGACCCTGGGTCAAGTTTATGACACATCCTCAAGTCATCAGCAATCTTTAAATGAAAAAGCAATATCCAATGTTTCTCCTTAAAAACCGTATAAAGCAGACACAAGTTATGAAATTTCTTCCAATGACCTTGAACTTCACGAAATAACCTTGAAACAAAATTATAACACACACTTAGGTCATAAGAAATCTTTGTGTAAACTAAGATCTTTCAATGTTCGGAGGGCGCCTTGTTTAGAACGCTACATTACAGAAATAATTTGTTCACTTAAGGTATACTCCGCGCCCTGCCGCCGGAAATCGGTGTCACTAGTGCTTAATTTGGCGCCGGAATCCTCAAGGGATTACCCGTCCCCCGAAGAATCCGGGCTCACCTAATGAGCACAGGTCAACACTTAGGTCATAAGCAATCTTTGTGTGAAGTAAGAACTTTCAATGTTTGGAGGGCGTCTTGTTTAGAACGCTACATTACAGAAATAATTTGTTCATTTAAGGTCTACTCCGCGCTCTGGCGCCGGAAATCGGTGTCACTAGTGCCTAATTTGGCGCCGGAATCCTCAAGGAATTACCCGTCCCCCGAGGAATCCGGGCTCACCTAATGAGCAGAAGTCCTTGTTTGGGCGCAGGCGCCTTGTTTAGAACGCTACATTACAGAAATAATTTGTTCACTTAAGGTCTACTCCGCGCCCTGGCGCCGGAAATCGTTGTCACTAGTGCCTAATTTGGTGTCGGAATCCTCGAGGGTACACCCGTCCCCGAGGAATCCGGGCTCACCTTATGAGCACAAGTCCTAGTTTGGGTGCAAGGCGGCCTAATAATTTCAGTTGTTTAACATCGGGATCGGAAAACGCTTGAAAAATAGTCGATAATTTTAACTAATTTTTTGTTAGTGCGTTATAGTAAGTGCTGGCTAGCTTGACTCTGGTAGTGAACTATCGTGGTACGAAACAAGAAATCTGTCGACACTTGCAGTACTTTGATGATTTCTATGGCGACCGACTGCGTTGCATAATGTAGTCGTATTTCATAACTTCTTAATCCGAAAACAGTTTTCCTTTGACTTAAAACTTTAAAGTATAATATATTATTCCGTTCATATCTGTAGAAGTTTAGCGTGTTCAACAGGTTGATTTATTATATAGCAACATTATCCGATTACGATTTCGCACCTTCATGTACATGTATAATGTGAAGATGATTGACTTCGAATAATAGCCTTATTGTTTAACAATTGGACACTGTAGTGAAAGCACACTTCGATACTCAATAATATTCGATAACCTTCGATACATTGTTACTCAATTACATAACATTTGATGAAATGCAGCCATAAACATAACCCGGCTGCATGGGGCTATAGATGTTCTCAGCTGTGTGCGCTGAAGTGACACAAGATTTTCGGTCGCACGCTGCGACTGAATTAACACAGACTGACCGAATAAACAAACGGGTGGGAAAGTGAAAATGTTACACATAAGAAGAAGTCGCCAAAAAATGATTTCCGTCAAATCTGATTATCTTTTTGCCAATTAAAAAAAAAATCCGAATGCCTCAATTCAGGACATCCTTTTATCGTGCCAGCACCTACCGCAAACATGAAAAATGGAACTTTGATCATAATAAACTACCTTGTGCGCAATCGTATTAATCATTGCTAAATCAACTGTACATGTAAAAAAAATTATCTTTTCATCTTAAACCAATATCATAGTTGAAATCATAATAAAAGAAAATAGTTGTGTACAAAAGTCTGAAACATGCACGCGTGATAAGGTACATGTAGAAGAATACAAACCTGTCCACTCGCGCGGGATCTCCTCCGCCATGTGCGAGGGATGATCATTATTTTAAAAGTTTTAATATTTGTGAGTTGTTTGTTGATTTAAAACAATATTTGTACAGATTTAAAATCATTTTAGACCTACAAACCAACCATTAATTTAAGTCTGACGAAGTTTCCGATTTGTAGTAATATCGCCGTTATAAATTTTCAGAACGTCTTCTTAATTTAGTTTAATTAAATAAAAACAAGATGGACAAACACTTATAACATGAAGAAATTAAAACAAATCTTGTATTTTATTTACGGGTATATAAACTAAAACAATTCTAGAGTTCGCGGCTAAATAACCTCATATATGAGAGACGCAACTGTCGTGTATTAGATAACCGCTGACCGCTAGTTAGCCCCGTCGCGACCATGGTGACCGATTTTCTAGGCCGCGGGTGAGGGATAGCTTACGTAACGGTACACACACAGCTCTGATTCAAGGTAGATTTTAAATGCATGCAGTATGAAAACTCAAATGTAATACATAGATTTATTTTAAATCCGTACTTTGTGTTTTACTACAAAGGAAGAAGAATGTTTTGTTTTCCGATTCTCGTTTTAGGGATTGTGCACTATAAGAACTTAACAAAACTGACATAAACTCCTAAAAAAAATCTATTCTAAAAAACATTTCCAGTATAAACCAGCATACTTTCTGTGGTAACTTTATGCCAGTTACACGCACATAGACTTTCGTTAACTTGCCAAATTAAACGAGGTACATGTTAACATGTAAAACTTTTTACACTCAAACAACACAAATCACCAACAAAATAACATTGTAACGACCTTTGTGAGATCCCAACAAACAACTTTTCCAGCGACAGCCATATCGAAATCCTAACCGTTTTTGAGTTATTAAGCAAAAACTTTCAAGCGCTATTGGCCCTTAATTTTTATTGGTATCAAATGAAAGCCCTTAACATTCTGCACAACTTTTATTCTACATGTCTTAACAAAATATTTTTCGTTAAAAAGATATAAAGAAAAATATGTCTAAATTTTCGCACTTTTTTGAATCCTATTTTTTGACCCCTACCTTTTCCTAAATAACAAACGTAATCGAAAAACAAAAATCGATGTGCACAACTTCAATGTCTCTGTTATTCAAATTCGCTGGATTCCCATTCCCTGCTATCATAGTCTCGGAGCCTTTGTCTGGAAACCAAAGGCCCTAAAAATTTTTAAAAGTGGAATAACTCGTTAACGGAAGAGGAATTTTAAAGTTTATGAAATGTTTTAGATAGTGTTTTGTGTTTTGTAATGTCTATAAGCCCTGAAAATTTGAGCAAAAACCGTTCAGAAAAGAGCAAGATATAAAGCCTCAAAGTTCGCGTCTAGGAAGAAAAAAAAAGAAAAATAAGAATAATCTTACAAGCAAAATAATAGTAAGGTCTTCCGTTTCCAACGGAAGACCTTAACTAACTAAACGCGTTTTTTCAAACTTATTTAAAAAGAGGCTTTTCAATATCTGATGTTTAGATGCCATGTCCCTGATAGTAATAGACTGACTGACAACGTCTATCCGCTGCTGTTTTCTCAATTACTACAACATGCATGACTTTTTCCTTACTATTTAAGGTGTAAACGAGGGGCTTCTGACAGGAATGGAACTAAGCGGGATTTAAAACAAAGAGCTCCTCAAGGGAATATTATATTACTTACCGGGGGTTTATATCAGGGTTTGAAGTAAAAATAAAAGCTGAGAATGTTAGTTTGTTTCAATTTAAAAGTCATTAACGTACATATATACGTATCTTCTATCAACATTATGGCAATAATCCAATCAAAAAGGCAGGGTGAATTTCTATTGCTCACTACACAAGAGAACAACAGTTGTATGAAAAAATCATGCCTGCAATCTGTATGCTGAGCTACATTGTATCTGTTGTCTTTTTTAATAGTCTTGATAAAACACTTATCATGCGTGAAGTTCACAAATTCCAATTCATATCTTTTGATACAATTTGCATAATATAAAACAGAATATATCAAATTCCTCATGAATAGTTATTATTTAAAATGTTAGAACATGACAGTTTGCAATATATTTTTTTATAGAAACAGCATATTTTATAATTTGCCAAATTGTTGCAGAATTATAATAACGTTTACAAAAAAATCCTAGATTTGCTCTTTTTATACAAATTAAATTAAGAAAACAGATTTTTAAATTTCTGTTTAGTAACCATGGAAACGCTCTAAAACTACGCGTTTCTCCATGAATATTTTTCTTTCTTTTGAAAAATGACAACTATTTTGAATAGAATATTCTTCTCTGGAAACCCCTTGTTGTGCACATTACTCACAATATGTTCTCAAATTAGCATTAAAATGCCATTTTTACATCTTTACCCTCTGTTACCATGGCAACGGGACCACACAGCAACAAATAAACGGTGTTAGGTTTATTAACTCATCAAAGTCTATCAAATTGTAAAGTATGAAGAAAATCCGTGACTATGCGTGGCCACCGAATTTTGATTCTTACATAGAATCGATCTTAAGGTGTAAACGAGGGGCTCATGACAGGAACGTTATAGAACTAAGCAGAGTGAACCAAGGGGATTTAAAACAAAGGGCTTCTTAAGGGAATATTATATTACTTACTGGGGGTTTATCAAAGGGTTTGAAATAAATTAAAACGAAAAGCTCGAATTTCAGTTTGTTTCAATTTAAAAGTCATTAGCGTACATATCTACGTATCTACTATTAACATTATGGCAATAATCCAATCAAAAAGGCAGGGTGAATTTCTATTGCTCACTACACAAGAGAACAACAGTTGTATGAAAAAATCATGCCTGCAATCTGTATGCAGAGCTACATTGTATCTGTTGTCTTTTTTAATAGTCTTGATAAAACACTTATCATGCGTGAAGTTCACAAATTCCAATTCATATCTTTTGATACAATTTGCATAATATAAAACAGAATATATCAAATTCCTCATGAATAGTTATTATTTAAAATGTTAGAACATGACAGTTTGCAATATATTTTTTTATAGAAACAGCATATTTTATAATTTGCCAACAATATCCGTGTTATACAATAAAATTTCAAACGGCATAAATACATCAATTAATATACTCTAGGTTCCAGAACCTTATTAAAAACCGAAATGTCGATAAATTATATTTATTTTACTGACAATTTCCTGTAATTTTTAAAGCAATTATTTTGGCTGTTAAAGCTAATTCCACATTGAAAACGCCTATACGTTCAAATTATCAAATCATTTATATGTTAATTTTATCGATATTGTATTACATTGTTGTACTACTTGTGAGTGATATGAACACTATATTCATAAATCAAACTGCGTCTTCACTAAGAAAATAAGTAAAACACCGCGAATATTCACTTGATTAGAATGAAAGAAAATCAGTGAAGACACGTTTTGGAACTTGTAGAACGATTTAGGAACGAACAATTATTTCACCAACCTTAAAATGAATGAAACTTATTGTATCCTCTGGTCGTTTCTTCTGTATGCGGTGTGTTCTATTAATGTGTGTTCTATTACTAATGGTTGTCCCTCTCGCTGTTATTGCTTTTTGACAACGTGTAAAAAAGTCAATTGCTTGGGACTAGGCTTTGAAAACGTCCCGACGGGGATACCCAATGATAGATGCTATCTGTAAGTAATTGGCATATTTTGAGGATAATGATAATCTATTTAGTAATTTACGTAACGAATGTGAAGTTAACTAATTACCAATAAGTAACTGATATATAATGCCTGTGTCAAGCTTTTAAAATTGACTGATATATCTTTTATCAATAATCATATTAAGATAACTTAAGGGCATTGTCAACGAAATGCTCTAGATATTAAAAAAAAAATGCACCTGCATTTTCTATTTAATACAATGATTTAAAGTTACCTCTCTTCATAGTTTTCCTAATGTGGATTAATATCCCGCAATATGAGCTTTTTAAAAATATTATGACAAATGTCGGTGTTTCCGAGGTAAATGAAATAAAAAATACCAATTTGAAAGTACAGCAAACATCGTAAGAACATTTTTTAATGACCATTCGTATTCCTTAAAGCGTTACTATTGAGAGTGATCAGTCAGACACCGGGGGTAGGGGGGAAGGGATGGATGTGGATCAGACCTACCTGACTATCTTCAACAAACTGACCATAAAAATATTGCCGCATGGATCCACTCAATTTAATTGCCCGTGGTATGTCACTGATGCATGCACAGGTCTTTTTGAACGAAAGGTGTTAATTGATTAATCATTGGACCAATCACTCAGGTTAGCTGTAATAGAAACTTTTTCAGAAAGTATAAAACAGACAAAACTATTTAAGTAAGAAATAAATTTTGAACATTAAGTAGTGATTTATTGAAATAAACTGTAATAGTGCATTGAATACAAAAAGAGAAGGTTTAATTTTCATTCTGTCATATTCAACCCACATACAAAAGATATTTATCTTTTGTTACGAAAGCCCATTGAGCTCATTTTGAGAAGTAATTTTTCTTATCGCGCATGAGCGCAAAACTTTCGCAAATAAACGAGTTACTTTTGCAAATGAACGCAAAATTTTCGCGAATTAACGCGTTAGTTCGCGAATAAACGCAAACATTTAATATAAATATTGTCATTTAATACAAGAACCCTTATGAAGAACAATGATTGAAAACGAACACATTTGTATTTTAAATTGATAGTCATTATTCAAAAATATTATATCATCCTTTTTACATTGATTTATCAAAACAAAATTATCTTTTTTATATATAGATATAAATAAATCCGATAAAACTTCATAAAACTGTTAAATGTTAGATATTCCAAATAGATAAGGAGGTAGATCATCATTTTTCATTTGTTCGCCGACCGTGTTCGAACAGGCATTCATTTATTCCTTTTTTTTCTAAAATTAATATAAATTCAATCGTGGGAAATTTTTAATTTTGCAAACATACTGATTCCTATAAAAAGTTAGTACATTTGTTCACAGAAAAATTGAATAAATGTTTTTAAAAAAAAGTATTAAACAATTGAGATTTTCCATACGTCAATTTCATTTTATAAAATTCACAAAGAAGACAGGGTGTCAGAAGTTAAGAAATACTTTACTTTAAATAAATTGCTGAGTACATGGAAGGATACAAGAACAAAACGATATAAAGTAAAAATTGTTCCCCTTTATAAATGTTTGTGTATGTCATATGTAATTGAGCTGTGAACTCTGATTCTAGACTTTGTACGGTGATTTTTATATGTATCTAACAATGTATCATGTGCATATTTTATTTTTATTTTTAATCACTCGCCGTTATTGAAATCATGACTGTTGATTTCATATTGTCCCTTAAAATTTTTGTTATGTTACTTTTTATATTAATATTGTTCAAAATCTGTTTACAAGTATACACGTTTTGAGTCACTTGTCATCACACATGTCCGGTTTCATCTCTGGTCATCTGTTTATAGTGCCGTTATTAACCTTTGTATATGAACTGAGTTACCCCTGCAAATGTTATTGTCATTTGAATTAAGACAACGTGGTTTTATTTGACTCTTTCAGTTTAGCAGTAAAAATCGTGCCTCGTGGTTATAGTTTATTTTAAAATCCAGGTACTTGTAGTTAAATTTAAAGTCTAGACGTTTATTGATTTTAAACCCTATCTTCATTAATTGGTGGGTAAAATAATTTCTAGAAATATATGTGACAATGGAAATATTGTCGCAATGTTGCACTGAAAAAAGAAAATAACAAAATGTCAACCATCTCAAAAAACCATAAAGCAAAATAAAGAAAGCAACACGGATCTCTAAAAAGGCAATTTTAAAATGCTTAGTAGTGCCCGCCCCCCACTTCTACCGTGACCAACGCATTTTAATAATTTATTTTCGGGGTCATTTTTGGATAATAAGTAATTAAGTTTTTGGATAATAAGTAATTAATCATATATTTAAACAAATTTTTGATTTATCATTTGATGTTTCGGAGACGCTTTCTATCTATCTATCTATCTATCTATCTATCTATCTATCTATCTATCTATCTATCTATCTATCTATCTATCTATCTATAAGCGCAAACGCAGAACTGAACAAAAACAGTACATGTACATATTTTGTATTTTGTGCGAAAAAACACCGGAGACACGAAATCAGATATTTGATGCTGAATTACTTTGCAAAACGACGCATGATTAAAAAAAGGTATTTGTAAGTAATATATTGCCAAAAAATAACCCAGACTTGTCACAACAAGGCCAAATGATTTTATCCTGAATGGATTCCCTCTTTCACAAAAATATACATACAGTTATTTAAAAAAAACGAGCGTCAAGCAAGGTTCAGAATGGATTATAAGTGTATCCAATTACTTAAAAAAAACGAAGTTTAAATCTCGTCTACATACGAAATTAGAATATTAATTAAACTTGTATGAAAATTGTGATTGGTATTACAATAATGATTTTATGTGTCGATTATTAAGAAAATAATATGTAATTAATTGTAAGCTTGATTATCTTTTATAAGATATGTTGAATTTTGATTTTTATTCTAAAAAGACTACAATAATTTATCAAATTTTAAAAGTTGAGTATTATAGGAAGCTATGAATAACAATTTTCAACTGACTCCTTATGTTAAACAACTACCTCATCCGTTTTATTTTAGACATTTATGACATCTCTCTCTTTCTCTCTCTCTCTCTCTCTCTCTCTCTCTCTCTCTCTCTCTCTCTTTCTCGCTCTCTCTCTCATAAGTAATCAGCCATGCCAACAAGATTTCTTCAGATATTGCATACTATTTTGATAAAATTGTTGCCAGTTTATCTGTTGACTATAAATGAATGCACTTAATTGTGTGTTTACAAAAAAAAACCCAAAATGATGAATAATTAATGCCTGCTGGAAACTAGTCAAATAAATCAGGTCTGAGTCGCACTTCTCCGATAAATTTAACCATTCAACCAACCTTAGATATAATGGTTGAAGAGTTGCATCTAATGCCCCCAAATCGTTATCAACAGCCTTTTTAAAGCAATCAACACGTGTGCATAACGCCTATAAGTGACCATGTGTACTCATTATGGGAGTTAACTGGTCATAGGCTTCTAGTGACTGTAGTCATTTATAAACAATATTTCTTATATTTCAAGTTTTAAAAAAGTCAAATAAAATGAATTAAGTTTAAATATTACACTGTGCTGCGGTCCACTGTCACATTTTAGTTCTAAGTAGATTTAGATTACATTTGTATATAAATAATGTTTTCAATAAACTGTACTTAAATGGTTTCTTGGCATTTATTTTTGAAGTAGCGATTATTGTTATCGAGAATTCTTGAAGCAGTATTTAACTGTAGCTTTTTTCCGATGGACATTATTGCAATTATTACCTTGATTACAAAGTTAAAATGATTAATTATTGCACACTGTTGTATTTAGATTTTATTATTTTTAAATGAGCTTTGTCTGTTCTAAATAATGTTGAGGTTTCCGTGTGTTTATATTTAAAATAAAAAAGTGATGTCTTAGTCTCTGGTACACACACCGGAAAGTTGATTTGACCATTGGAAATGTGCAGAAAAATTCCTCTTAAATATATTCTGCAAGTCTGCCTAGCTATATAATATTTCCTTTTTGGGTTGTTGTATGTCTGTTTATTAAGTATAATTACCTGTTTATATCGTATGTTCATATGATAGAATATTTTTGAATCATGAAGAAGATGAACCTCAGAATGGATATATTGTCACCTAAATGTTCATTCATTGCATGACAGTCACTGGATGTACTTTACCGGTCAGACTTATTAGTCAATGCTGAGATCAGCGCAACATTTTTCCTCTCAAATTATTCAAACTTTAAATGTAATTACATAAGTCCAATAATACATATTTTAAAATTTTTTTAACGAGCATTCATCGGAAACACCAAGATCATATTTATCCTAAATGTTACAAACACATGCATGAGTACAGAGGAAAACAAGTATTCCTTTTAAAGGAATGATCGGCATGTAATATCTTTGGGTAGCTCTTAAAGCATTACGCTACATGCAATAAACTATAAATAGCACCGTTGTGGTGATTTACGAAATAGCAATACATGAATAAGCTTTACTTTTAGTAGGCGAATTATACTTCCGACAAATATTCTTACGCATACATTATGTTAAGAAAAACGTGATATGAATCATTATGTACTGTAGATTTATATCCGCGTAAAATCGCGAGAAGCACATCTCGCGGATTTTAAAATCTCGCTTTTATTTTTCAGACACATGTTAACTAAGTGGAACTATGATAAAAATTCGGCGTTTGCAGTTTTATATTCTCGCGATTTGATGCAAAATGGTTGAATCGCGGAATTAAGTACCCGCGTAAATTAAGGAATTTACAGTATGTAACTGTATAAATGTTCTATTTTCAAAGCAAACGCATAAGAGTAATGTTTATAGTAATCTACGTGGAATTTAAGATTTAAATGAGGTTGTCATTGCATAGTAAATAAAGTAGTGCAAGGCGCATTGCTTGCGAAAATAGTAAAATTTGCCAGATGCCTCATATGGACACAACTGTGATCGGCCGAAGTCGATCACAAAAACAAGAAGTCATTTATATGAACTCAAGTCTGTGTTTATCAATTCTTTGTATGTATAAGTTTTCCTTCTTAGATTTTTTTTTTAAACTACCAAGCCTATCTTTATCAATTTATATGTATTTTACTCATGTAGGAACCTTTATGGCAATCGGATAAGTAAGATCGACAGCAACGCCTTTCAGGGGTTATCACAGCTTCAAGAACTGTAAGTCAGTAACTCTAATATATTATTCCTTAGAGTTAATATCCCGCCTATTTGTTTACAACATAAAAATGTTTATTGCATGGTTCTAATTCACAGTCCTAATCCACTGCCAGAAGTCTTGCAAAGATGATCAAGTAGTTTTTGTAAAGAAATGTGAAATATAAATTGATTAATTATTAGTGAACTTAAACAATCACGTCAGCAGGTAAGATATAGATACGGCCCGAACGATGCTTCTCTTATTTATTTTATCATTTAACTAAGAATTTAAAACAATGCAATACATTGTAATATGGTTGTTAAACCTTTGCTATTGATACACCAAATGTGTTTTTGTCAACCATTTTTGAACAACAAACACATATCATTTCACTTATAGAGTATTCTGTACATTCCGGTTAAAATGATCAAAACCCTTTAGTTACAATGGTCATTTTTAAACAATGCATCATAATATTTTCAAAATTTCTATTAAAATGTAAAATATGTAAAATTAAACGATAACATTTAATAATATTGATTTGTGAAGATTATGAAAAAGTATCTGTTATGCCAGATTGATTAAATAAAATACGGTTTCGAAGATACGACTGCTCATTAAGTGTTCTTTAAGGTAGCTTTGTTTTTGAACTTATAGCAATAACTCGTTTTATTGTACATCGGTGTATCATGCTTTTACAGCTGTATTGTCGCATTTTAGTAGATTTCTTTTGTATATAATGAATCTCAATTGCCCAAAATATATAAACAGTGCATATACTAGAGAAATATTAAAAACATGTTAAATAAAAAAGTGTTTGGCTTGAAATATGAGTTTTTGACCAGAACATATCATTTTAATGTGTGTACATAAACTAACAAAATCACAGGGAGAAAAGAATCATTCCCTGATATTTCTAAACATACCAGGTTTAAAAAGCATACATTCAAGTAAATTAAAAAAAATAATGACTGAGAAAAATGCAAGATGGTGAGTAACCTGTCATATTATAAATTCTAGAAAATGGAGGCAGAGGTCGATTGAGAAAAACTGCTGCCAATGTTTACGAATAATAAAGACTAGAATATGGATGTGTGGAATAATGAGCAAAAATCGATTTAAAACTATCATATAAGATTTAAAACAGTTGTCGTACTCTGGCAACCAAACATTAAACAATTTATCAAAATATTTTGCACGATATTAAGCAATCAAAGAGCAGATACAATATTTTTATACCCTCTCCAAACAAAAGTCTTTAAAGTTCAAAATTGCACATACACACAGCATATGAAATGCAATTTTAACACCTATTTTAGCTAAAATTCATCTATTCAATTTTTATTAACTTTTTGTTAACTTTTTGAACAACAGTGCCAAACATGTTGACATTATTAAGATGTATTTGGTCAACGTGAATATTTTTGTCAGATACCAGGGGTATGACTATGGTCTAAAAAAAGGAATGACCGACCATAAAAAGGCTTTGTGTATTGTTATAAGAGTGTGTTGTGGGCTGTTTGACTGATTTTGCGCCATTTCACCTTCGTGTAAATCTGTTGCAACCTTGCAGGATTGGTTGTCATATTGTAGTTTGATTATGACTTAGTCGAAAAGATATGGGTATCACGCGTAAAAGCTGTGTGACTGTTTTTGCATCATTGTCAATGCATATGCATTTAAACATTCAACATTGGCACGATTATCTTCTAAATAAACATCTGCTAGTATGGTACTTGCTTGTCAAACGTTGATTTCATGCTCAATTGCAACGTCTTTCTATTTACGACTTCACAATTTGACAGCCATTATAAGTCATAAATTGTCAGCATAGGTTGACCAACAAAAAATGTTTCTTCCCTCAGTCTAAAGTCGTGTTTGTGTCTGCCCTTGTGCAAAATTAGATAACGCAACTGAGCTTTTTTGGTTCTTCATTTAATTATTAAAATTGTATTAAGTAGACCATCAGTAAAGCATCTTCGAGTTAAAGTTTTATTATAAATGACATACCTGTATTTAGTGAAGAATGATAGTCGTTGACCAGAAATAATGGTTGATATTATGACTTGATCAAGAGTTGTTTGTTTATTTATGGAAACCAGAATAGACCAAACCATATCTTGCCTTCATATGAATGGCGACCCTTTCTTTTTTGTCGAATGTGAATGATTTTTTTTGGCATTTCTTGATTTTAAAAATGAATAAAAAAAAATTAATAAAACAAACAGTCACAACCAACAAATAACAATTTTTGTCTACTGTCACTTTACGTTTGATCTCTTTAACAACTTGTAGAAAAACTGCACCTTTTTTTTAAAAATTGTACCAGAAACACGTTAAGGGTATTTTTTTATATCAAGACATTTATTTCGTCGTGATGACAGGCCGAAAAAGTTAAGAAGTCTACAACGTTTTAGTAATATCGTAAAATTATTATTCATCATTGTTTAGGAATATTAGCTCATAGAATCTCACCCTTGTAGAGGTAGTCGATCTTAATATCAACAATCAATATTATGCAGATTAATTTTTTTAGGTGGAGCTTGTTCTGAGTAAAATACCTAGGGAAAACCATGGGTATTGCATTTTTCAGATTTTTTGTATTTTTGTCTAATAATTCAAATGCCGGCGGAGTTTTAACATAGCATCTCATTGAAAAGTTCGTCTCTGTAATAACGCTCTTAATTTCAAGTTTTTGTTTTGTTTTGTTTGTCTGTTTTATTTTTTGAGGGGGATGGGCACTGTGTTTGTCCAAAATTTTCATATTTAAGAAAATTGAACCTTAGCTACGCTCAAAATCTGTTTTATTTGAAAGCATTTACAAATTGTTGAAGCACTTTGATTTTTATCAGAATTTATAAGTTATCAAGGCTATTGAATTGTTTTTATTTTTGTTTGTCTCACCACGAACATGAAAAAACAACACATATTGAAAGAACTATTTTTATTTCCTAATAAATAAAATGATTATGAAGTTTCGTAAAAAGAAAAAAAATATATATTAAACCGTGGCTTGTTCTTCCTTTATAATAATATTTTATTTTAAAAAGCCACAGATCAAAAAACAAAGTAATGAATGCACAAAATTAAAACATTTAAATGTTATTCTAATAAAATGAACGTTAACTTTTTGTTTTTGAAACTTCTTTCTCATCATATTTTATGATCTATAATTGTGTTTTACTCATAAATCATTATACAGTGGCCTCCTGGTATAACGAGCTCGGATATTACAAGGTACCGCTTACAAAGAGAAGATCTTTTGGTCCCAAATTATTTCTGAATTATTTCCTTTAAAAAGATCTTATAATCATGTAGAGACTTGGTGATAATCAGTAAGTAGGATCAACAACAACACCGTTCAGAGGTTATCTCAGCTTCAAAGACTGTAAGACTAGTTGTTCAATTTTAAAATCCTACCTTAATAATGTATTGTCTTTACGTTTTTCTCAGCAAAGTCAAACTAAATGTGTTCAGTCTGCGCTGTGACGCCATGTTCCATACATAAAACAATTTTTGTCTTCGGAAATAGCCGAAGAAAGGAATGTGATTCCGTGAAATTTTATTTTATTACTTCTTTCAATGCTTATCATTTCATATGTTGATGAATTAATTTTTTACCGCTTCATTCAGTATCTTAAGTGGAAACATGACACTAATTACGTGACTACCATTGCAATGCTGCTTCGACGTGCTAACACTATTTTAATGTCATAATTGATTTGATTATGATGCTATGATGTCATTCATCCATTATAATGTCAAACATGCTTTGTTAGATCTTTATCCCATATTTCACGGCTCTAAAGTAGTCATTTTCACAACATGAGTTGGGAAAATTTAATATTTTCAATTTCAGAAATGCAAATATACAAAATCATAAGCGGTTAAGCAGGCTTTATACACTACTTTTTGAAGACGTAGTAAGCAAAAAAGTAAATCTGTAAGCATGACTGATTTATACTGGGGCGAACTGTAAGTGACCGCTATTTTGAAAAAAATGTTAAATTTGAATAGATTTAATTTGATCATTGGAAATTTAAAATTGTTCACATGTAAGGTGGTTTGCGACACCTTTATTTTGTGACGTATTATTTATCGAAATGAACAATAAAATCAAGTAAAATTTTATAAATATTTTCTTTTCCAAAGTTGGCATCTTACAGCGTAGTATTAGTGCAGTAGATTAGAGGGTTCACTACGGATTTGTAAGTCATGATTTTGAATCCCGCTGGGGATTATAAAATTTTTACCTTTCCAAAAAATTTTAAAACGTATTTTGGTAAATTATTCTGAAATAAACCGGTGAAAGTATTTCAATTATAATGTACTTTAATCCACATTAATACCGACAGATGTCCCATACCGCCTTAAGGGGGTGGGATAATGGCTTTCAAATTTCTCCCGGGTTGGGATGCATAAATCCTATAAATTAGTTTTACCATTTAAATACTTGACTTCGTTTTGCATAAAAGTGAATATATTTACTTATATTAGCCTATAATGAACTATGAATGTATTTATAATTCCATAACAATATTAAGGAAATTTTCTTCAACTCAGTAACTGAAAAGTCCCCAATAAAAAAATGGCGTTTATTTGTAATGATTTTCATTCATTTTTATGTCACATTCACACCGCTGGTACAGTGACCTAGATATATTCTTAGTCTTCATGTGTTAAGAACACTGTGCCGGATAATTATGCCAATACCACGGTAGCATTACGTTGTTGTACCCGCTTAAGATGCAGTTTCGTACCAATCCATATATACTAAATGATCGACCATTGCTAAGAGAATATATGTATAACCATGTTTGTTTTAAATTATGCGTTTAATCGAGATAAGTGGTTATCTTTCAAACCTGTTTTATTATGAGAGAACATTATTCAATAAACACATCTGTTCTGTGTCAGTATCAGCCTCCGTGTCCCACAAAGTACTCAAATAACATACAAATCTTCCTCATTATCTATAGAAATGAATTGGAAACTTTCCATCTGTGACTGGTTCGTGAATGGCAATGCTGTCTATAAAAACATTTATAACGACACTTAATTAAGGGACCGACTGGAATAAGCTTTTTATACTACATATAATAAAAAAATATCATTCACCCCCTTCCTCAAAAAAAGAAAAAAGGGAGACATAGTATTCAATGAAATGAACCGACATGACCGAATTGATCACAGAATTTAATCGTGCCATTGAGATTTCATAGTAAAGTTAGCTTGAATACACAATCACTTACTTCAATAATTCAGGAATTGTACTATATCAGAGAATGTACAAATATATAGTAGATCTGGCATTTTTATGCGATTATTATGAAAATATAGATTAAATATTCTAGGCATCTGATCCTACCTCCAATGTAATGGAGGTCCGTGTTTGCTCAAGGTTTGTATTTTGACCATCACAAACAAACCAAATCATCAACGTTTCGTTTTTCCACTATTTTGACATTTTCCCGATTTTTGACATTTACCTCGATTTTGACATGCCCAATTGTGACAAGCAGCACACGGCGTGTGCAACCGGTCAGCAGAGGATGCTTACTCCACCTAGGCACCTCATCCTATCTCTATCTTTTTTTGAGGTTCTTGTTGCTCTGCCTTGAATTTGTATTTCGTTTTATGGATTTTTGAGATTGTTGACGGTTTGTTATTGTCATTTATTTATCTAGCCAAATAACTTGTATTAGGATATGTC
Organism: Magallana ariakensis; assembly: GCA_020458035.1. NCBI lineage: Eukaryota > Metazoa > Mollusca > Bivalvia > Ostreida > Ostreidae > Magallana > Magallana ariakensis. The sequence goes on along the minus strand of CM035819.1, from coordinate 47,714,773 downwards.
CTTGTATTATAACTGGTGCTTTGATATCGTTTACTTCTCCAATTTGTGAATGAATGTTATGTAAATGACGTAATAATAAATATTTATTTCAAGTTGTAACATCTAATAAGTGCATTAAACAAAGTTCACTAAACATATTGTTTGAGTACACCTTGTTTAATTCATTTACATGGATTCACCTTGGCACAGCTTTTGTTTCACCATCATGATGTTTTGAAAGTGTCACATTCCTGCCACTAGGTATATAAATTGTTATCTTAAAAATGTTCAGCTAGTGTAATTACGATGATAAGGTCAATAAATTTTACTTAAGTTATAGATTCAATTCCAAAATAGTGTATTTAAATTTATAACTGTTCATAAATGTATTGCGCTAGCAAGCATGTGTTTTTCTGGGAGCTGCGTAATCCCAACACCTTTGTCTTAAGCATACATCATTTAAATTGAAACTTAAGAAAATTGTTAAAATGTTTAAAAAATTAAGTATTTTGATAAATTTTACATTCCGGTCCGGACTGCAAACGCCCCATTTTAAGATATTCATTATAACGTGGTGTCTTAAGCTTTTTCAGTATGTAAACAAAAAGTCGACACAAAAGCTTTGACGGCATGCTGGTAGGGACCATGGGTTAACGCATTCGGAGACAAAAGAACTAAAAACCCCAGAGACATAAAATATGTTTCTGGGTTAAAGCATTCTTAGACAAAAGAACTAAAAAAACCAGAGACATAAGATATGTTTTGAGGAGTCTTCGAAAGGGACGATCTTTTCGTTCTATTTTATTTATTCTCTGATCAGGTGTATAATTGATGATCTATATGTTTATTGATATCGTTTACATTTATTCTTTCGTAATGAAAGGAAGGAATAAATTATTTTTCTAACGTCATAAAAGTATTTTCAAAATATTCGATTTCTTAAAAAAAAACAACAACTTGTTTTAAGGCAGTCCTATACTCGGCACTAAATGTGCTTAATCATTAAAAGATTAGATTTAAATGATAAATATACGTTCTAGCAATGCATGAACAGAACAAAATATATATCTTTACATGCTAGTTTTTTGTGATCGGCTTCGGCCGATCACAGTTGTGTCCATATGAGGCATCCGGCAGATTTTACTATTTGCGCACGCATTGCGCCTTGCACTACTTTTTTTACTATGCAATGACAACCTCATTTAAATGTTTAATTATACATAGATTACTAAAATTGTTGTTCTTATCCGTTTGCCTTAAAAATACATCATTCATATAGTTACATACATAATGATTCAAATCATGTTTTTCTTCACATATGCGTAAGAATATTTATCGGAAGAATAATTCGCCTACTAAAAGTAAAGCTTATTCATGCCTTGCTATTTCGGAAATCAACAAAACGGTGCTATATAGCATAAAGCATGTAGCGTAATGCTTTCCTACAAGCTTATCTTTTAAAAAGATTGGTAAGCTAGCGCTGCAGCCATCATAAAACACAAAAGCAGATTTCTAAAACATTGGTTTAAATTTTTAAATCGATTAATTAACAACAGGAAGGCACAGTGGTGTACTGGGATTGAGCTGAGTGGGGTCTCAATTTAGAATTGTGAATCTTGAGTGGGGTTCACATCGGCAATGGCATAGCTCATTGACTGTGCCTTACTCATTATGTATCTACTGTAATTTGAATTTCGAGGTGAACATTTTCAAGAACCATTGGCAATCGTATCTTCTCGGGCCTTTCCGGCAAGCTCGGAAAACATATCCGATGTTGTTTTCCGAGCTTGAAGATAGTTAAGATAAAGCTAACTATTTATTATAAAATTTTAAAAAAAAGCTTGGCATTATAAGACCTAAGATACTGTTACTTTGATATTTACAATTAAACAACTTCTTGTGATGATGATAAAACGAAATTCAAGTAGTACAATATTCCCAGAATCCTCTACTATGGAGTCAAGCATGCGTATTCCAATGAAAAAGACTAAGGTAGTTGCTAGCGCTCGAGGGCGCTAGCAATAACATTAACAGATCTGACCAATGATTTTACATGCCGATCATTCCTTTAAAAGGAATACTTGTTTATATATCACTTCTCAGACGGGAGTACACTCTTTCGAAAATTATTGACAATGATGAAATTTGCCAGACGTCCGTTTTTCTTAAAAAAAATGACCAATTTTGGGGAATTCAGAACTAGACATACACAATAGAATATAAACATTAATTAAAACCATATCTCATAAATATTTTTCGAAAATTGTGTAAGTAAGTACGCTTTATGGGCCTGATGTATCAAAATAGAATGCAAAAAACTGCGATGCATGTATTGTATTTGGTCATTTTTTACTATTTTATGGACTCAAACCTAAATTATTGGTATTTATTCTATAGAATGACATCTTAGAAAAAAAATATTTGGTAAAATAAATGATTTATTGACAGATTATTTTTCACGCTATAAGCTCTGAACCAAGTAGACCCTGAAGAAAAGTTCCGAAAGAATCAATTTTTGCTACAGATTTTGCTGAGATGTGTCAACAGTGTTAGATATCATTTAAACATTCAATAATTGACGATTGATTTAATTCAAAATAGCTTCTGTCTCTAAATTTAAACAAGTGTTAATAAAAGAAAAATAAAAATTCGGGTGGAGGGAGTCAAAACAGATAAGATATAAGCATACCTGAGATACTGGTTAAACAGAAATTTCGTTTTTCATTTTACTTTAACAAAATCGAGTTTTTCAATCAATTAAACAATTCTATCTCTCTTAGAATACATACATTTACGTTCTAATTGCTTATTAATGCCATTGTTTACAACAGCGATGTAGAGCAAAATCAACACCGGATATCTAAAACGCTATGTAAAAGTCGAACCAATATTGTAAAATCCGTATCATGACATAGTGCGATACTCGGACTACTTTAATGCCATTCTGTTACTATTTCCCCCATGCTGTTACTATCACTTACTTTTCCCGTGCAAATTTACACATGCGTGAATCGTTTGTAAATAGGCATAAGAAAATATTCATTTCATTTTTACATTAAACAACCTTAGTAATCAAATAATACCAATAAATAATATGTACCATTTGTCGAAAATTGTCTTTTATTTGGCTCAGCATATTGACAAACTTTGGTTTTTGTGGTCTCATCTCGATGAGCTCTCTAAGCTTTGATTATCTGTTTTAATCTTATCATAGATGATATAGTAGTAAAACACTATGAAAGGAATTTCATAAAAATATCTAGAGTAGAAATCGATGTCCAATTTTGTTTGATTGTAAAAGTCATTCAACAACCTCGGAATAATTAAAACTGGAGCATTCATGCATTTGAGGATGCATGATTATGGAAAGCAATAATGGAGGCAAGTCAGATGAAATCTTTGATTCGGAATGTCTACGATGCATATATATATATATATATATATATATATATATATATATATATATATATATATATATATATATATATATATATATATAGGATGTTATCTCCTAGGATATCTGTTTAACAATCATTCGGGACATTTGTATATTGACACAAAAATATGTTCTCGCCATAAGAGTTCACAAAAAGGCTAGCCAAAAATAAAGTTAAATGTAGTAAAATATAAATGTACACGTAATTGATATACAGTCATAAACATTAAAAAAAATTGCAGGTAGATTTCGGAATTTTTGTTCGAGTCGTGTTTTTACGAGTTCTGAACTCAAATTTGTTTTTGTCTGTTTTAAGATTAAATACAGTGATAAAATTGAAACAAGTATTGCTGGGATGCATTTAGATATTTTACTAAGTTTTAAATAAATCATATTACACCACAAGTAGACAAATGGAGTCGCTTCGGCTGTATTCAAAAAAGATACTAGAAACTAAAATGTAGTCTGAAATATTGTTAAGGTGATTTTGTAACAATCTGTAATTTGTAATCAATCTGTATAAACTATGAGATTACCAATACCTTGGTGGAATACCTAAAACTTGATAGTCAACAAGTTTAGCGCCAAAACCTTTTTTATCTACATTGGATTCCTATGGAAACAGCTATGCTATTCGAAACTCATCGGCTTTTTCGTAACTGGTAAAATTGCTGCCTACGTGATTTGTCAGGATAAAATTTAATTTTGAAAAAAAATAATAGAATAATATAACATTAAAACCTGCAGGCATATGGTGTACTTCTACAATACAATTTGATCTCAATGTAACCAAACAAAAATATAAAAAAAACTAGTCAAACGACGGTTCATTCATAGTTATCAAGATACAGCTTTCCTTTGTAATGCTAATCAAGGTTAACAAATTTGAATTTTGTAAGTGGCAAGTTTATCAAACAAAAAAGAAAAATGTATGTGTGGATGTATGGTACACTCCTTGATGAACTTAATATATAATTCAAAGATAACAAAAATGAACATTTAACAAAAAAACATTTAATTACAAAATCAAAGAACATAGATAAACAGAAAATATACATAAAATGAATTAACAAGTTATAAAAAATGAATATTTTAAAATATATGAATTGAATTAATGTATTTATTTTGGCAGCACTATCTAGGGTAATCCACTGCAGGTTACTAGTATTTTCGGGTGATATCCCTCGCCGATGTATAGTACAGTTTGTAGTTCATCACATGGTGTACTGAACAGTTTTATATTTTCAGTAGCACCGCATGGTACACTGTAAATTTTCTCTGGGGATCTAGTATCAATGGTCCGAGTTCCTGGATTCCCGATATAAGCGTTTGTAACAGTTACTTCCCTTCAATAGAACTGAGTATCAAGAATTACTAGTACATGTAGTTTTCACGATATACAGTAAAATTAAATTAATATTATAAAAATTTAAACAGCCTTTTACAATGTAAAATGTTTCAAATAATCTGTCTTGTATTATGCTACAATGTTCAAAGTTGATCATGAGTATCAATCACAAAACTGGTTTAAGAGATATGTCGTAGGGCCGCCATTGTTCACTCACACACTCCTACAACATTACAATAAAAATTGGAAAAAGGCACCACTTAGAATACGATGTCCGGTCCTACATTCAGCACACAAAACCCCTTCATTTCCCTGACAGCTATTGACGTTTTGTAGTGAGACTAAAAAACAAAAACAAAAGCAAGACCAAAAAGACACTGGTGAAAAAGAATAAAAACTAACTAAACGCGTTTTTTCAAACTTATTTAAAAAAGAGGCTTTTCAATATCTGATGTTTTGATGCCATGTCCCTGGAAGTAATAGACTGACTGACAACGTCTATCCGCTGCTGTTTTCTCAATTACTACAGCATGCAAGCCTTTTCCCTTACTATTTAAGGTGTAAACGAGGGACAGAGTGAACCAAGGGGATTTAAAACAAAAGGCTTCTTAAGGGAATATTATATTACTTACCGGGGGTTTATCAAAGGGTTTGAAATAAATTAAAACGAAAAGCTGGAATTTCAGTTTGTTTCAATTTAAAAGTCATTAGCGTACATATCTACGTATCTACTATTAACATTATGGCAATAATCCAATTAAAAAGGCAGGGTGAATTTCTATTGCTCACTCCACAAGAGAACAACAGTTGTATGAAAAAATCATGCCTGCAATCTGTATGCAGAGCTTCATTGTATTTGTTGTCTTTTTTAATAGTCTTGATAAAACACTTATCATGCGTGAAGTTCACAAATTCCAATTCATATCTTTTGATACAATTTGCATAATATAAAACAGAATATATTAAATTCTTCATGAATAGTTATTATTTAAAATGGTAGAACATGACAGTTTACAATATATATTTTATAGAAACAACACATTTTATAATTTACCAATAATATATGTGTTATACAATAAAATTTCAAATGGCATAAATACATCAATTAATATACTCTAGGTTCCAGAACCTAATTAAAAAGCGAAATGTCGATAAATTATATTTATATTACTGACAATTTCCTGTAATTTTTAAAGCAATTATTTTGGCTGTTAAAGCTAATTCCACATTGAAAACGCCTATACGTTCAAATTATCAAATCATTTATATGTTAATTTTATCGATATTGTATTTCATTTTTGTACTACTTGTGAGTGATATGAACACTATATTCAAAAATCAAACTGCGTCTTCACTAAGAAAATAAATAAAACACCGCGAATATTCACTTGATTAGAATGAAAGAAAATCAGTGAAGACACGTTTTGGAACTTGTAGAACGATTTAGGAACGAACAATTATTTTACCAACCTTAAAATGAATGAAACTTATTGTATCCTCTGGTTGGTTCTTCTGTATGCGGTGTGTTCTATTAAAGTGTGTTCTATAACTAATGGTTGTCCCTCTCGCTGTTATTGCTATTTGACAACGTGTAAAAAAGTCAATTGCTTGGGACTAGGCTTTGAAAACGTCCCGACGGGGATACCCAATGATACATGCTATCTGTAAGTAATTGGCATATTTTGACGATAATGATAATCTATTTAGTAATTTACGTAACGAATGTGAAGTTAACTAATTACCAATAAGTAACTGATATATAATGCTTGTGTCAAGCTTTTAAAATTGACTGATATATCTTTTATCAATAATCATATTATAATAACTTAAGGGTATTGTCAACGAAATGCTCTAGATATAAAAAAAAAAATGCACCTGCATTTTCTATTTTATACAATGATTTAAAGTTACCTCTCTTCATAGTTTTCCTAATGTGGATTAATATCCCGCAATATGAGCTTTTTAAAAATATTATGACAAAAAGTAGTGTTTCCGAGGTAAATGAAAAAAAAAACATCGTAAGAAAAATTTTCAATGACCATTCGTATTCCTTAAAACGTTACTATTGAGAGTGATCAGTCAGACACCGGGGGTAGGGGGGAAGGGATGGATGTGGATCAGACCTACCTGACTATCTTCAACAAACTGACAATAAAATGTATTGCCGCATGGATCCACTCAATTTAATTGCCCGTGGTATGTCACTGATGCATGAACAGGTCTTTTTGAACGAAAGGTGTTAATTGATTAATCATTGGACCAATCACTCAGGTCAGCTGTAATAGAAACTTTTTCAGAAAGTATAAAACAGACAAAACTATTTAAGTAAGAAATAAATTTTGAACATTAAGTAGTGATTTATTGAAATAAACTGTTAAAGTGCATTGAATGCAAAAAGAGAAGGTTTAATTTTCATTCTGTCACATTCAACCCACATACAAAAGATATTTATCTTTTGTTACGAACGCCCATTGAGCTCATTTTCGGAAGTAATTTTTCTTATCGCGCATGAGTGCAAAACTTTCGCAAATAAACGAGTTACTTTCGCAAATGAACGCAAAATTTTCGCGAATTAACGTGTTAGTTCGCGAATAAACGCAAAAATTTAATATAAATATTGTCATTTAAAACAAGAACCCTTATGAAGAACAATGATTGAAAATGAACACATTTGTATTTTAAATTGATAGTTATTATTCAAAATTATTATATCATCCTTTTTACATTGATTTATGAAAACAAAATTATCTTTTTTATATATAGATATAAATAAATCCGATAAAACTTCATAAAACTGTTAAATGTTAAATATTCCAAATAGATAAGGAGGTAGATCATCATTTTTCATTTGTTCACCGACCCTGTGTTCTAACAGGCATTCATTAATTTCTTTTTTTTTCTAAAATTAATATAAATTCAAACGTGGGAAATTGTTAATTTTGCAAACATACTGATTCCTACAAAAAGTTAGTACATTTGTTCACAAAAAAATTCAATAAATGTTTTAAAAAAAGTAATAAACAATTGGAATTTTCCATACGTCAATTTCCTTTTATAAAATTCACAAAGAAGACAGAGTGTCAGAAGTTAAGAAATACTTTACTTTAAATAAATTAAATTGCTGAGAACATGGCAGGATACAGAACAAAACGATATAAAAAATTGTTAAAAATTGTTCCCCTTTATATATATATATATATATATATATATATATATATATATATATATATATATATATATATATATATATATATATATATATATATATAACAAAAACAGTACATGTACATAATTTGAATTTTGTGCGAATAAACACCGGCAACACAAAATCAGATATTTGATGCTGTATCAATTACAAAACGACGCATGATTGAAAAAAGGTATTTGTAAGTAATTTATCGCCAAAAAATAACACCAAACTTGTCACAACAAGGCCAAATGATTATATCCTGAATAGATTCCCTCTTTCACAAAACTATACATACAGTTATTTAAAAAAAACGAGCATCAAGGAAGGTTCAGAATGAATTATAAGTGTATCCAATGACTTGAAAAAAACCCCCGAAGTTTAAATCTCGTTTACATACGAAATTAGAATATTAATTAAACTTGTAGGAAAATTGTGATTGGTATTACAAAAATGATTTTATGTGTCGATTATTAAAAAAATAATATGTAATAAATTGTAAGCTTGATTATCTTTAATAAGATATGTTGAATTTTGATTTTTATTCTAAAAAAAACTACAATTTATCAAATTTTAAAAGTTGAGTATTATAGAAAGCTATGAATAACAATTTTCAACTGACTCCTTATGTTAAACAACTCCTCTGTCATAATGAATAAGTTCATTTTTAAAGCGTATTTTAGACATTTATGACATCTCTCTCTCTCTCTCTCTCTCTCTCTCTCTCTCTCTCTCTCTCTCTCTCTCTCTCTCTCTCTCTCTATCATAAGTAATCAGCCATGCCAACAAGATTTCTTCAGATATTCCATACTATTTTGATAAAATTGTTGCCAGTTTACCTGTTGCCTATAAATGAATGCACTTAATTGTGTGTTTACAAAAAAACCCAAAATGATGAAACATTAATGCCTGCTTGAAACTAGTCAAATAAATCAGGCCTGAGTCGCACTTCTCCGATAAATTCAACCATTCAACCAACCTTAAATATAATGGTTGAAGAGTTGCATCTAATGCCCCCAAATAGTTATCAACAGCCTTTTTAAAGCAATCAACACGTGTGCATAACGCCTAAAAGTGACCATGTGTACTCATTACGGAAGTTAACTGGTCATAGGCTTCTAGTGATTGTAATCATTTATAAACAATATTTCTTATATTTCAAGATTTAAAAAAGTCAAATAAAATGAAATAAGTTTAAATATTACACCTGTGCTGAGGTCTACTGTCACATTTTAGTTCTAAGTAGATTTAGATTACATTTGTATATAAATAACGTTTTCAATAAACTGTACTTAAATGGTTTCTTGGCATTTATTTTTGAAGTAGTAATTATTGTTATCGAGAATTCTTGAAGCAGTATTTAACTGTAGCTTTTTTCCGATGGACATTATTGCAATTACTACCTTGATTACAAATTTAAAATGATTAATTATTGCACACTGTTGTATTTAGATTTTAGATAAATTGATGAGCTTTGTCTGTTCTAAATAATGTTGGGGTTTCCGTGTGTTTATATTTATAATAAAAAAGTGATGTCTTAGTCTCTGGTACACACATCGGAAAGTTGATTTAATCATCGGAAATGTGCAAAAAATCCTTTTAAATATATTCTGCAAGTCTGCCTAGCTATATAATATTTCTTTTTTTGGTTGTTGTATGTCTGTTTATTAAGTGTAATTACATGTACCTGTTTATATCGTATTTTCATATGATAGAATATTTTTGAATCATGAAGAAGATGAACCTCAGAATGGATATATTGTCACCTAAATGTTCATTCATTGCATGACAGTCACTGGATGTACTTTACTGGACAGACTTATTAGTCAATGCTGAGATCAGCGCAACATTTTTTCTCTCAAATTATTCAAATTTTAAATGTAATTACATAGGTCCAATAATACATATTTTAAATTTTTTTAACGAGCATTCATCAGAAACGTCAATTTCACATTTATCCTAAATGTTACAAACACAAGCATGAGTACAGAGGAAAGCAAGTATTCCTTTTAAAGGAATGATCGGCATGGAATATCATTGGCTAGCTTTGAAAGCATTACGCTACATGCAATAAACTATAAATAACACCGTTGTGGTGATTTCCGAAATAGCAATACATGAATAAGCTTTACCTTTAGAAAGCGAATTATACTTCCGACAAATATTCTTACGCATACATTATGTGAAAAAAACGTGATTTGAATCATTATGTATGTAACTGTATAAATGTTATATTTTCAAGGCAAACGCATAAAAGTAACGTTTGTAGTAATCTACGTGAAATTTAAGATTTAAATGAGGTTGTCATTGCATAGTAAATAAAGTATGCAAGGCGCATTGCGTGCGCAAATAGTAAAATTTGCCGGATGCCTCATATGGACACAACTGTGATCGGCCGAAGTCGATCACAAAAACAAGAAGTAATTTATATGAACCCAAGTGTGTGTTTATTAATTCTTTGTAATTATAATATTTTTTCTTCTTCGATTTTTATTTTAAACTACCAAGGCTATCTTTATCATTTTATATGTATTTTACTCATGTAGGAACCTTTATGGCAATCGCATAAGTAAGATCGACAGCAACGCCTTTCAGGGGTTATCACAGCTTCAAGAACTGTAAATCAGTAACTCTAATGTATTATTCCTTAGAATTAATATCCTGCCTATTTGTTTACAATATAGAAATGTTTATTGCATGGTTCTAATCCATGGACATAATCCACTGCCAAAAATCTTGCAAAGATGATCAAGTATTTTTTTTTAAATAAATGTGAAATATATATTGATTAATTATTAGTGAACTTAAACAATCACGTCAGCAGGTAAGGTATAAATACGGCCAGAACCATGCTTCTCTTATTTATTTTTTCATTTAACTAAGAATTTAAAAAATGCAATACATTGTAATATGGTTGTTCAACATTTGCTATTGATACACCAAATGTGTTTTTGTCAACAAGTTTTGAACAACAAACACATATCATGTCACTTATAGAGTATTCTGTACATTCCGGTTAAAATGATCATAACCCTTTAGGTCATTTCTAAAAAATGCATCCCCATATTTTCAATATTTCTATTAAAATGTAAAATATGTAAAATCAAACGATAACATTTAATAATATTGATTTGTGAAGATTATGAAAAAGTATGTTATGCCAGATTGATTAAATAAAATACGGTTTCGAAGATATGACTGTTCATTAAGTGTTATAATAACTCGTTTTATTGTACATCGGCGCATCATGCTTTTACAGCTGTATTGTCGCTTTTTAGTAGATTTCTTTTGTATTTAATGAATCTCAAATACCAAAAATATATATACAGTGCATATACTAGAGATATATTAAAACATGTTAAATAAAAAAGTGTTTGGCTTGAAATATGAGTTTTTGAATAGAACATATCATTTTAAAGTGTGTACATAAACTAACAAAATCACAGGGAGAAAAGAATTATTTCCTGATGTTTTTAAACATACCAGGTTTAAAAAGCATACATTCAAGTAAATTAAAAAAAAAATATACATGACTGAGAAAAATACAAGATGGTGTGTAACCTGTCATATTTTGAAATCTGGAAAATGGATGCAATAACGGTTTGTTATTGTCATTTTTTCATGCAAAGGTCGATTGAGAAAAACTGCTGCCAATGTTTACGAATAATAAAGACTAGAATATGCATATGTGAAATAATGAGCAAAAATAGATTTAAAACTATCATATGAGTTTTAAAACTGTTGTCGTACACTGGCAACCAAACATTTAACAATTTATCAAAATATTTTGCACGATATTAAGCAATCAAAAGCAGCTACAATATTGTTATAACCTCTCCAAACAAAACTCTTTAAAGTTCAAAATTGCACATACATACAGCACACGAAATGCAATTTTAACACCTATTTTAGCAAAAATGCATATATTCTTTTTTTATTAACTTTTTGTTAACTTTTTGAACAACAGTGCCAACAAATGTTGACATTATTAAGATGTATTGGTCAACGTGAATATTTTTGTCAGATACTAGGGGTATGACTGTGGTATAAAAAAGGGAATAACCGACTATGCAAAGGCTTTGTGTATTGTTGTAAGAGTGTGTTGTGGGCTGTTTGATTGATTTTGCGCTATTTCACCTTCGTGTAAATTTGTTGCAACCTCGCAGGATTAGTTGTCCTATTGTAGTTTGATTATGACTTAGTCGAAAAGATATGGGTATCACGAGTAAAGGCTGTGTGACTGTTTTGCATCATTGACAATGCATATGCATTTAAACATTCAACATTGCCACGATTTTCTTCTAAATAAACACCTGCTAGTATGGTACTTGCTTGTCAAACGTTGATTTCATGTACAATTGCAACTTCTTTCTATTTACGACTTCACAATTTGAGAGTCATTAAAAGTGATAGATTGTCATCATAAGTTGTCCAACAAAGAAATGCTTCTTCACTCAGTCTAACGTCGTGTTTGTGTCTGCCCTTGTGCAACATTACATAACGCAACTGAGCTTTTTGGTGTCTTCATTTAATTATTAAAATTGTATTAAGTAGACCACCAGTAGAGCATCTTAGAGTTGAAATTTTATTATAAATAACATACCTGTAGTGAGTGAAGAACGAGAGTCGTTGTCCAGAACTAATAGTTGATATTGTGACTTGATCAAGAGTTGTTTGTTTATTTATGTAAACCAGAGTAGACCAAACCATGTCTTGCCTGCATACGAATAGTGTCCCTTTCTTTCTTGTCAAATGTGAACTTTTTTTTGGCATTTCTTAATATGTAAAAAAAATAAAAAATAAAAAATTAAACAAACAGTCACAACCAACGACTAACATTTTTGTCTACTGTCACTTTACTTTTGAACTCTTTAACAAATTGTAGAAAAACTCAATCTTTTCAAAATGGTACCCTATACACCTTAACGGTATTTTTTATATCAATGACATTTCGTCGTGATGACAGGCCGAAAAAGCTAAATCTACAGCGTTTTAGTTATATCATAAATTTATTATTTATCATTTTGTAGGAGTATTAGCTCATATAATCTCACCATTGTAGAGGTAGCCGATCTTAATAACAAAAATCAATATTATGCAGATGAAATATTTTGGATGGAGCTTGTTGTGAGTAAAATTCCTACGGATAACCATGCAGATTGAATTGTTCTGATTTTTTGTATTTTTGTCTAATTAATTCAAATGCCGGTGGAGTTTTAGCACAGCATGTCATTGAAAAAGTTTGTCGCTGTAATAACGCTCTTAATTTCAAGTTTTTGCTTTGTTTTTGCTTTGTTTTGTTTGTTTGTTTGTTTGTTTTATTTTCTGAGGGGGATATGAACTTTGTTTATCAAAACTTTTGCTTTTTGTAAAAAATTAACCTTAGCTATGCTCAAAATATTTGTTAATTAAAAGCATGCACAAATCGTTGGAGCACTTTGATTATTATCAGAATTTATAAGTTATCAAAGCTATTGAATTGTTTTTAATTTTGTTAGTCTCACCACGAACATTAAAAAACCACATCTTTTGAAAGAACTATTTTTATTTCCTGATAAATAAAATGATTATGAAGTTTCGTAAAAAGTAAAAAAAATATTAAACCGTGGGTTTTTCTTCCTTTATGATAATATTTTATTTTAAAAATCCACAAATAAAAAAACAAAGCAATGGATGCACAAAATTAAAACATTTGTATGTAAAAAGTACTGATAGGCGGAAGCATGATTGCAAGTTGTCAAATGTCATAATGTTATTATAACTATTTTCTCCTTAAGAATTAGTTTGATAAAAGAACACAGTACTAAATATGGGGGTCAAATTTCTACGGAGAAAACTGACCTAGAGTCAGTATCTTATGACATGTAGGGTCCTTTTTCTACAGTAGAAAACCATTCCAGACCTGTAGATCTACGACTCCAATACCTTGAAAACTGACCCCCAAAGAATTTTGAACTCGCTTATATACTACATAGAAATTATAGAAATTTCAGACGATACGTGTCGCATTCATGTTTGGCGAATGTCCGGGAAGGGGGGGGGGGGGCAGCGAAAGCATATGACAGATTAGACAGAACTAAGTAGGCGCCTCCCGTTTAACCCTTTTACATAACTAACATCAGTTTGAACAAAGCGATTACTGTGTTCATCTTGAAGTACTTGTCAGCTTGCCTTGTGGAGGCACTTCGCTAAGCCGTTTTAGGGTTGTGCCCCCCCCCCCCCCCCTCCGAGGAATATGCATTATGATGTGCTCGCATGCGCTTCTTTTTTGCATTATGCTCCCTTTGCTGAATAGGCCCCATTATTATATATAGTAAATGATTTTATAGACAAACCTAAGTAATGACTAATTATTGCAAATTTTTAGAAGAAAAATCCCAGAAGACAGATGTGAAATTCAGACAAATAAAGCGGTTTTTTAGTATCTTTTCTATTTACTACACTGAATGTCTGACAACCAAACAAATTACCGTCACACCAACAGACTTATGTAACAGGTACATATAAGACAGCGACTCGCGTGTAAATTCGGAATTTTGGATTTATCACGATTGCGCTAACGTTACGCTCAATGTCTAATAACTTTAACTTCAAACTCCGCATCGCCACCATTAAATGCTCAATAAAGTTGTGTAAGTACAGACAAGCAGCATCGATTTTTAAAGGGGATTGGACAGTCTAATCAGAAATCAGGACAAGCAAAAAAAAAGGAAAACATTTTTCGCCAATTTTTAAAATCCTAATGCGTGAGGATGTGGGGATTTAGGATTTTTTTTCCATAATTTTTTATCTGCTTCCAGAGACGTGGGGGGGGGGGGGGGGGCTCCTTATAAATTCAATTTTCTACTTGTAAAATTTAAAATGTTCCCATGGGAGGAGAGGTTTGGAATTCGACTGGGTTGTTTCAACCATAAACATTGTGGCCAGCTCTTGTAATTAAAAGCTGGCAAACAAATAAACAAACAGAAACACTTTTTTGAATGAGGACTTTTGGTCTCGTATTTGGCTTGACCCCAAATTTTGGCCTGACCTCAAATTTGGCCTATATAAAAATGTTGTTCTCAATTTTATTTTCATATTTTATTTACATAATTTATTTGATGATTTTATTGATTTTTACTGATTTAAGTACAATAGACATGAAACATTAACCCTAGATGCCTTTTGGTGTCTTATAGTGATAGTTCTATTGAAACATATTAATGACTGCAGGTATGAGTGATTGATTCTAATAGATTTTGATCAAGTGTGCTTTTTAATTCCAAAGTAATTTAAGAATGTAATGCTGCCATTGTATTACCATTGCATGGGTTTTTTTTCAATGTACATTGTACTTTAACTCAAACTGCTCTCAGGATCGGACAATACCTATATCAAGTACTTGTTTGAGAAAAAAATAATTGCAGAGACCAATTTGTGTATTCCAACCAACATTAAAGGACACAAAACGTTTTGCGTTTTTAAAATTCTGATATTAAAGTTCCTAAATTGTTTCCTAAATATACAAACAAGACATACATGAAACTCTTCTCTACTCAAAAGGTAATGATTAATGGCATCGCTGAATCAAGTTATTGGAGGATGCAATGTTGCAGTCATTCACAAATGACATTATATTAGACCGAATGCTGTTTACCTGACAGATGCATTTGGTCTAAAATGAACTTTATCGTCAAGTACACTACGATACTGTTTTTCGGTCAAAAGCCTATCTATTGTAACGTTTTATAATTCATGTATATTTGGATTTGCATTACTTATATATTTAGCCTACAAGAAAAAAATATATTGCTTCACAATAAAAACTACCAAGTAAAAAAAAAAAATTTCTCTATTTTTATATTTTCCAAAAAGAACAGATTGTTTATCAACTGTTACTAACAAATCAAACTGTCTCAAAATCTATTCTTCAACGTCAGTTAATAATACTTTTACTACAGTAAAATCATAAAATAAATATCCAATACTCTCTTCATCTCTTTTACAGAAAGTGCATACAGGAAACACTGCTTTTAAAAAAAAAAGATATTTATTCGTCGGAAAAAATCTGTGAAGAATTTGGAGCTGTAACCAATGTGGTTTTGATTCTTGTGTAGATTTAAAAGGGAGTTCAAAAATTTTGTTCCAGGTTTCCTGTGCATTGTTATGACCCTTTTCTCTCCATTTTGATATAGATGTACATGATTTTTTCTTTTTATCTAATAATAAGTTGTACATAAGTTTGCAACATTTACGACTATTAGTAAACAGTAGGATATGTTTATGGATAAAAGGTCCATATTCTTTTATGATTTGTAGGATTGGTATGTATACAATACCAAACGTATGCATATTGTGTATGCAATTTGTCCTTAAATCAGTTCATATACTTCGTTTTTACTTATCAACAAATATATCCCAATAGATGGTATACTTTATTAACACTCAATTAAGAGATCACATTTTTGAGAATGGTAATAAATCAAAGTACTGAAGTACTGACGGAAAATGATTTTATCGATTATTATTTATTTAAGATACATACGATATGTTATTTAGAAAACCCCATATGAATCATGTTGTGTTATATTTAAAAATATAATTAATTCCATCAAACTATGTATCAGTAATCGAAATATTTCTAAAAATTGTACACAGGTCTGGATTCAAGCAATATTGAACTTAAGTATCAATCAACCTGACGCTCGGCTGTCTCCGTTAATTGTTTCTTGTGTTCATTTCTAAATTCTAAGTTTTTGGATTTGTGATGTTCATATGGTTTTAAATCAAGCATTGTATTTGTTTAAAATACATCTTTTTTAAACCTGTTGTAACAATAAAGAATTGATTGTTAAAAATATATAAATGAGATGACCCATGCAATAGATCGCGGATCTAAGGGATGGGGAATTCAAACTTATCAAGGTCACTTATTAAATTTACCTATAAAGGGCCTGGACCCCCCTTCCCATAAATATCCCTCGGACCCCCTTCTGCGGATAAAAATGTGATGAGTTGTGCCTATTGCAAACCCATGGTTAATAATAAATTCCTCATTGTGATAGAGACCATGATGCATTATTTTCTCTTCCCCTGTACTGGTATCATTACCTGTTTACAATTTGTACGAGGTTTAAGATTGATATCATTCCTTTTCAGTCACAGTTGGACAATGTACTTTAATTAAAGAAATATATATCTTTTCCTTTTTTGGGTAAAATAAAAAAAAAAACAGACTGAAATGATGATGAAAGGCAATGACAGGTGATCAGAAAAGCGAACTCAAACTGGTTATTAGTACAATGTTATACGATAAAAGAATCTAAGTAGCAAGCAGGCATTTTAACCCCCACCCCCCCATCACCACTATCACTGTATCCATCCTAAGGAAAAAGAATGGACCTAAAACAAGTAAACATAGAATTTGTAATAAAATTTAGTCAATATTCTACTGGGTCATTTTTCTACAACCCACACGGAGAAGAATGACCTTAAGGCCATAATTTCTACGACGTAATCCAAGTATTCTACAACTGAGTGGGTCATTTTTCTACGTAGAAAAATGACCAACGGTCAATAATCTACGGGGGTCACTTTTCGTCGTTACACCTGTCAAGTTTTGATAATATGGAGATTTATGCTAAAAATCATAATCCTGAAAATTTTACTGCGATCGTATAAGTACTTATCGAGATATTTGATTTCACACCTGAACGGTTTTTGGCCGATTTGGCTCGAGATGAACTCTGACGTCACGGGGTCAACGCCGCTAAATGAGAAACAAGAAAATCAGATGAAAACTGTTCGTTGCATGCATTGTTTTATCGAAATATGAACAGTTGTTTCTGTGTTTTTATTGCTTGTAAACCCTTGATTACTTAACGTACTGTTGTTTGAGTTTAAACCCGTATTTTATCCAATGAAAATGCCGAATTCGGAAAATTGGTTGCTTCATGAATTTAGTCAAATAGGTAACACACTTTGAATATAAGTTCACTGTCTATGAAGCAAAATGACAATCATTCAAAGCACTATTGTTATAAGAAACATATTTTCGTGTTTTTTGGTTAATATTGTCATTATTTCGAATTATTTTTCCATGACATTATTGATACATGTGATATTGATAATATATATTTTGTAAAAAGGTAACACGGGGTCTATTCCTCATATCACTATGAGACATAAAATTACCACTATGTCGTCCTATTATTCATTGATGTTAATTTCGAACCAATAACAATTAAAATTGCATGCATATAAAAACAAACACAGGAAAAAATAAATAAACACAGGATCATAAACAGATCAGGGCGAAACTCAAAGATGGCTGCATGATAAAGTCTGTCTTGTATTCTTAAAAAATACGATAATGGAATTCCATTTTAAACTTAGTTACATCCTTTGTCAAAATTTTCAAGTTTATTCAGATTTCATAATGATTCGGCGCCGAAAGAAAGATAAGAAATCGAGACTAAATTAATGATCAACGTAATTACTTCCGAAATAATTTCTTAATAACATTAAAAACAAAAAAGATTTAAATTGTTGAACTGTAAATTTTGTCATTTAAAAAGTGAGTCAATAAGTATCAATTAATGCATTTATTTTGAACGTTAGTGGTTACGTTCTGATAGTCTTATGCATTATTTTTTTAACCACGCGGATTGACGGAACAAGTATTAGCTTATGAACCCTGATTTTACATAATCTAATTTATTTTTCTGTGTTATCTGATTATTTCTGAGTAGGAAATTATAGACCAATCAATTACCAGTCTGGAGGTGTAAAACCCCTTTTTGTTCACTAGACTCGTGTACCAAGTGTATACATACCCCAGCTATACACGTGTCTGGAGCAGTAACTTCGTTAGTTTACCTGTTTACCTGTGTAAGTTTCTCGGATCATTTGCGTGTGAAGTGATATTTATGTAATCAAAAAAAGAATTATGAACATAACATGTCCATGCAAGTGTTTTAAAATATCATAATCATCGGTAAAAAGGCGACGAGAATAGCAAATTTTTAAATCCTTTAAAAAGAAATCTGAGTGTAACAAAATATATACGGATAAAAATTTCTAAATCTACAATACTTAAAATGACCAGATACCTCAAAACATCAGACCTACATCAATCATTTTGGCAGTAAAATCGAATTTAATTTGTATAGCACTGTAAGGAAATGTCCCTCCTGTTGACCTCGTGACGTAATTTCCGCTGAATCCTCGTTATTGCCTTATTAGGTCTTTCCACCTTTCAGGTGAAAGACCTCTTGTTTTCTTTATATTTAGGTCTTTCCACCTTTCAGGTGAAAGACCTTTTGTTTTCTTTATGTTTTTTATTATTATTATTTTTTATCTTCTCTTTTTTTCCAGGGACAGCTTTTTTATTTCAAGAGATATTGAAACAATTTTTTCTTTATGTTATTGATCATAAAAAGTTATGGTACCAAATGACCCTTTGCTTAATAACTCCCAGAACTTCCAAAGTTATTGCCCTTGTGTACAAAATGATTGTTATCGCTACTCCTCTGAAACCATAAGAGATAGAGACTTGGAACTTTTATCAATGTCTTCAGTAAACTTAGAGGGTTCTTCAATCTCTTCATACCGAAAGGATCTGAGCCCCCCTTCTAGTAGTTATTGCCCCTGAAAGTATTTCATTTTCTATAAAATCACTTCCAACTTTTTTATTATTTATCGTAGAGACTTCGGACCACTTGGGATGGAAGCGTCTACCTTGGCCGAACAAAATGACATAAAGGTCAAAGGTCAAGGTCATTTGAATATATGTTAATTAATGAGTTTTTAGATCTCTTTTGTTTAGGGTGGTAGAGAAAAACTTGTTCATAGATCTAGTAGGACATCTTAAGACATTTTAAAATATAGCCCCTTGGCTCATACCTTTGAATAATTACAGATTTATTGCCCCTTTTGTACGAAATGCTTGTTATCGCTACTCCTCTAAAACCATAAGAGATAGTGACTTGGAACTTTTACCAATGTCTTCATTACACTTAGAGGGTTCTTTAATCTATATATACCGAAATGATCCCAGCCCCACTTCTAGTAGTTATTGCCCCTGAAAGTATTCAATATTCTATAAAATCACTTCCAACTTTTTTATTATTCATCGTAAAGACTTCGGACCACTTGAGATGGAAGCGTCTACCTTGTCCAAACAAAATGGCATAAAGGTCAAAGGTCAAGGTCAAATAATAAAAAAATAGCATATTTAAGGTTTAAACCTTTTTTCTATAAAGTAACGCAGAGAAAATGTTTAAATAATTAAATTGAAACAAAACATAAAAAATAATATAGGTGGAAAGACCTCTAATTGTTCGAGAACAATTAGTCTACTAGTTTTTATTCTTCTTCTTCTTTTTTTCTATTTAGCTCGGAGTGACTTTTTTGTTATTAGGGTTATCCAAACAAATTAAACTTTATGTAATTGTTCCTTAAAAGTTATGGTACCAATTGACCCTGTGTCAAAAAACTCCCAGAACTTACAGAGTTATTGCCCTTTGAGAAGGAAATGCCTGTTATCACTACTCCTCTAAAACCATAAGAGATAGAGACTTGGAACTTTTACCAATGTCTTTAGTACATTTAGAGGGTTGTTCAATCTATTCATACCGAAAGGATCTGGGGCCCTCTTCTAGCAGTTATTGCCCCTGAAAGTATTTAAATTTCCATAAAATCACTTCCAACTTTTTTATTATTTATCATAAAGACGTTGGACCACTTGGGATAGAAGTGTCTACCTTGGCCGAACAAAATGACATAAAGGTCAAAGGTCAAGGTCATTTGGAAATCTGTTAATTAATGATTTTTCAGATCTCTTTTGTTTAGGGTGGTAGAGAAAAAATTTTTCATGGATGTAGTAGGATATCTTAAGACATTTTAAAATACAGCCCCTTGGCTCATACCTTTGAATAATTACAGAGTTATTGCCCCTATTGTACAAAATGATTGTTATCGCTACTCCTCTGAAACAATAAGAGATAGAGACTTGGAACTTTTCCCAATGTCTTTAGTACACTTAGAGGGTTGTTCAATCTATTCATACCAAAAGGATCTGAGGCCCCCTTCTAACAGTTATTGCCCCTGAAAGTATTTACATTTCCATTAAATCACTTTCAACTTTTTTATTATTTATCATAAGGACGTCGGACCACTTGGAATGGAAGCGTCTACCTTGGCCGAACAAAATGACATAAAGGTCAAAGGTCAAGGTCATTTGGAAATCTGTTAATTAATGAATTATCATATCATTTGATACAGAATTTTAGTAAGGGTTTCAATAGCTTGCTGGATTGCGCAATATGGTATTCAATTAGGTCAGCCAGGTATCGCATCAAGTCCTGTGGTTACTCAAGTGGAAATTGTTTTACAGTCAACCCATTCATATTGTACAAAGACAGCTAGCCTCTAGAACACGCTCTTTTATTGTTAGGTTTTCTGTTTATATGCTTGTGTAAAGAATATTCACTTGGCGAGCACATCAATTTTGTTCAGAGTAAATGGGAAAAAATTCAGAAAAAGTAATTCAAAAGATATCTACGATAAAGAACGGAATTCTTAAAGCAATCATGGCTTGAAATACAAAATAATCTCTTAAAACTCATTTATGGCTTTGCAGTATTCTAATTTTCTAGTACAACATATAACACAGGTATACTATTTTTGTATACCTTACTGAGCAATCTAGCAATTTATTAAAAAAATAGTAGGGTGGAAAGACCTCTAATTGTTCAAGAACAATTAGTCTACTAGTTCTAATTTCTCTTGATTGGATTTCTCAAAGCCGGTAAAAATAGCCACTGTGAAGCGGCGTAACTCCGCTATTTTTGCATCGATTTCGATGCGGTTTTTTGCATGAAATTCTGGTAAACAAAATGTATGACATAATTTCACATGGGCTGGGCTGCATGTACCCTTTAATCTTAAAAGAAATCCTATACGCTTTGTACAGTATCCATAACTATAGACCGACATTATTTCAGAATGATCAATGAATACCTAACACAGCCAATATAAATTCTTCATAAAATCGATGTACAATGTACTCATCCGAGATTTCTCTGATTCTAACCCACGCTTTTATATTGTGACGTGTCTCCACCGCACACTATAAAAGCGGGGATTAGAGTCAGAGGAATTTCGGATTAAGAATGTACCAGCTTCTCGATCATGAAATTTTTATCACCATTATTTGAACATGAATATCGGAAATGAGAAGGCTAAAGTTTATACAATGAGAAATAAGACATAAGGTACCTAGCTTACCTTGCGTATGTCGAAGAAGGACAGTCACCATTCTCAACGTCGGTTTGTTAACAAAAATTTTACACTGCAGAATTGTGTAAGATTACTACGCGAAAAGTTTGTATGTTTACAAATAATCTATAAGCATGGCATCATCCTAATCATCTTTTTTTCAAATAGAATTATACACACCGTTGTCCTTTAAAAAAAAGCATTAATTACCCGTCTCCCTATTAATATTTCCTTTTGTACTCATAAACACGCAATTTCATATCGAACTATTTTTCCCTCGCAATTTTACCTACAGGCATCTGACTCCATGCTTTGTTTATGTCGCATATCATCGGAAGAGTTATCGTTCGTTTCTGTACTATCAAATAGAGATAGGCCTAAACGTAAACTCATCTACCACTTGCAATCTTTGCTATTAGGCATTTTCAATGGATAATTATAAACGATAAAGTAAAAATTTGTACATAAACTAGAAGAGTTCTATTATCAATAACGATGTTCAACCGGGGGTCGATCGAACGGGGGGAGGGGGTGGGTTAGAGAGTTGTATGCCGTTTGTTTAAATAGCATCCGATAGACTTACCATGAAAAAAGGGAGGAATTTGACCAGTGACGTAGAATGTCATGAAAGCAATTGAAATAAGCGCTTCCGGACAAAAATTGACAGTTAATTCTTTGTTTTTGAAACGTGTTTCTCATCATACATTTTGTTCTATAATTGTGTTTTACTCATTAATCATTATATCTTATAATCAGGTAGGAACCTTCGTGATAATCAGATAAGTAGGATCAACAACAACACCGTCAGCTTGGCCTTTACGATACTTGTCTGAGAAGTGTTGACGTTAAAAGTAGGAATATAGTTTTCCTGTAATTTTTAACATACTCCCAAAAAGTTGGAGAAGTTGCTTCAAAATCATATTTATATTTTTTTAAAATTTATTTAAATGTGATGCTACCTGAATGAAAATTTTTTGCAGCTTTAAAATACTATAGTCAAAATTAACATATCTGCTTGTTCTGCGCGAGAACATGGATGTATTTTATGGAAAACAAAAATGGAAGCAGGTCGATCAGAATCTAAAATGAAGAACGTATACTGTAGAATCATTAACATTCGTGGTGGCTCAATTTTCGTGGTATTCGTGGGTAGCCTTTCCCCATGAATTAACATCCTCGACGAAAACATATTTTGAAAAAGTAATTTATCTTACTGATACTAAAAACCGACACATCCACTAAATTACATCCCCACGAATAAGCAAAAATCCCACAATCCACGAAAATTGACCCCCACGAATTTAAATGATTCCACAGTATATTATGTATCAAATCATAGGTAAAAGTCAAGAAAAATAGCATTATATTATCATTAAAAACAGAATATTTTGACACAAAAATCCCTTCATTTCATCAAAAGACAAACTTGATTTTAAAAAAGCTACCATAAGTTGTGCTTGCTTGTATTTCCGTGCTTTAAAAATCAAAATGTTTGTAAGTTACAACAAATAATAAATGACCAAAAAAAGGGAGGAAAATTTTCGGAATTTGAATTTAACCTCATCTACGAATCTACTTGCACAGTCAACTCAGGGTATATTTAATTTTTTTTATGTTTTCTATGCAATATTTAGTCATTTCTTAGTGGTACTTGTGGACAAATAAATGTCTTCATAATTGACCTTTACGCTAAGAATATAACATTTAAAAAATACTCGTTATATAAAGTGTACCTCTGTATCCCAATAAATTGACTGTTCAAATTGCCCCCTGCCTCCCTTTTTAAAAAAATAACGACATGAGGAAAGTTTTACTTTGGAATTTTTCATTCAAATTAATGAGATTTGTCTGTGTCAACCAACATTGCTTTGATAAGCTTCATTTCCTTGTTTGTAAAAACATTGTGCAGAAAATAACTACCGCAATGGGTAGAAACATGATTGTGTTTAAAGTTTCTACAGAAGAAAAACCCCGTTCGCTTTTATTTATGATTATTTGACATGTTGTTTATCTTATTATTTTTGTCTGGACTGTCTGATGTGATTTTATGAAGACATTAAATTGCTTAAAGCGTCATTTCATGTTGTTGTACATTTCTTTATTGCATTGCCATTCGGTGACGGGAAATGATGCATGTTTGCTTGAACCTTACGCAATTGGAACTATCCTCTGTGGAATTAATTCGACAACTGATTCCTAAAGATTACTTTGCATTGTATTATTCTGATTATAGGAAATATCGTTACATGCAAACATCATAACAATTAAGGGCTGATTAATCGTAAAGAAAACGGGTTCCGTAAAGATCAAAGTGAGGCTTAGCATTATTCTCAATTGAAAATTGACAGAGATCCCTTTCCCAGTAGACTGTGTCATTTAAGTAACTATGATATTTCAAGAGAAAAGAAAACAAAAAGAAAAGAATATTTAATCGGCTTGTATCATTGTAAAGATCCCTAATCGAACGCGCAAATTTGTAAATTGATACAAATAAGTTTGTAAGCAGTATATAGATTATTCAGCATATATTTAAGTCTTCAAAAACAGTCAATATTTACAGTTAGAACATTTCATTTCTTCAATACATGTGTTATAGATAGAAACAACATCAACAATATCCGTGTAAATGAAACGAATGCATCAGATAAAATATTTCAAACCAATCCTATTGGCTCTTTAAACCAATCCCATTTTGAAAACATATGTATGTTTAACTTCCTAAGCATATAAGTTTTAATCATATCGAAATTGTATTTCAATTTGTTTTCAATTGGTGTGCTTAATGACAAAAGCATTATATGCGAAAAACGACAACTGTGTATTCGCTGAAAAAAAAAACAACAAAAACTAAAAGCCACCACATATAATGAGTTAATATAAGGCAGTGTATAACACGTTTTTGAACTCAGAATGCTCGTATAACGATTTCAGAATGACGAACATTTTCATGAACTATAAAGTTACAGGAACGTATTATATCCTTTGGAGTTTTCTTCTGTGTGCGGTGTTTTATTTTGGTATGACTGATGGTTGTCCTGTTCGATGTTCTTGCGGAGAGGAAACGTGTAAATATGTGAATTGCTGGTTAAAAGGTCTGAAAAACGTTCCGCCGGGGATACCCAATGATACATGCTCTCTGTAAGTCATTGGCATATTATCAGTGTACTAATACTAAATCTAATGACTAAAACTGATAACTATAATTATAACAAATAAAATAATTTTTATGAAGTAGTATGAAATTTACTCAATTTGCTGAAAAATGCTGCCAGTGTAAATTTTGAAAATTAACTTTATATTTTGCACATCCATCGTATTCTTTTAACTTCCAATCATGTTTTATTATCTATAACCCTGTACAGGCAATATATAAAAATTTCAGATTGATATATAAATATTTACATTTGCAAATATGCTTCCTTATATAAAACCTACAGCGAAAACGGGCAATTATGTGGCAATTGCACTCTAAAAATAAATAAATTTAAATTAATAAAATTGTTTTTCGTGTTCGATAAAAAAAGGGCAGGATTAGGTTTAAATTTGCGCATAATTATTAATTCGTCCTTAATAGACCAGTTAACACATTGAAATTTAAAACAGAAACACTTATGCTGTTCGATGAGGGCACATAAACTTATTTCTTGCGCAGTCAACGTTTGTTCTATATGAATTTTATATGACGGCATATTACAATTATTGAAAATTAACTAATGAATTGGCACGTAATTATGTTTACATAGTGAGCTTAATATAACAGATAATGCTCAAGGGCGTCTAACAAATGGAAATTACGACAAATCCGTTAGTTATTCGTTTATAAATGTCGAGCTCCCTTTTGTAAGGGGATATCTAGATAAATATATTGTTTTTAAAACAGGTAAAAAATGAGTAACTGTGTAACGAAAAAATATTGACCAGAGTTAAGAATTGCCCTTGGGGTCATTTTTTAACGTTGAATACTGATCCAGGGTTGCTTTTTCAAAGTTGAAAATTGAGACCAATAGCCGTGAAATTTATACCCTGGGTCATTTTCAACAGCTTGAAAATCTTGTCCGCAATATTAAAACATTTAATATGATTTTAAATTTTATTCGGATCTTCGCTGTGATTCAGGTGGTTCGTACTTGTACATCTACAATAAGAAATTGTCAATTAAAATATTGCAAAAAACATATGCATAAAAATGTAACAAACAAAAGAAATAAATAATGAAGGATTACAACACACAATAATATACTTGTATCTTAAGGAACAAACTATTGTAATATATTAACAAAAAATTATGACCTGGGCATTTTAAGGGATATATTTGTCAAAGTTCTTTAGAATAGTGTTTTACAGTATTACACTCAACAAAAAAGTGTTCACCCTAATAAATAGAATAATTTTGAAATTAAAAAATAAAATGATGTGAAATTTTCAACATTTTGTAACTGATATGTCTTCTCACCAGTAGCACAGATAAAATAAAACAAAATCAATTGAAATCATTTACCATTGACGAAACGTCAAAACATAAAATTGGTATTTTTCTGCGCATGCTTAATATGTTTATGTAATAATATGTTGCGATTGATTTTAGTCTTTGGTGATAGTTTAAAAAGAAAACCACTTAACATGGCCATTAACATTAACATTAACATGCATTGTTTCCACAACTGATCGTATTCACTTATATGTAAATATGCTGTTTGTTTTGACCTCGACATTGTTGTAAATAATAACCAATCCGAACGGAAAATTATTTTAATATAATTTTTCTATTTCGTAAGCGTAATATCAAGTTCATCGGCAACTTAAAACAATCCAAAAGCTCTGAGCAAAATTCAACCAAACCGGAAGTGTTTGTGATATTTAGCAAAGGTCAACATCTCGGGTCGCAACCTGGCGTCAAGGGCAGTACATAGTTCTAAACAATTTGAAAGTTAAGTGGAAATCAGTCACCCTGACGGCAAGACAAATAAACGTGCTTATTTCATATATGAAATACATTTCATTGGGGGAACACTTAGGAGTTCTGTTGAGTGTATATGATTATTGTCATATTTATATGTTCACATATAATTCGCATAAACACTATTAGTTTAAACCAATTATCACTGAAGGTTTACAAAATAAAAAGCCAACGCTTGTATGTCACATCCGTAGAAAAGAGCACATGGTCAATGTAAATATGTCTTGTTAAAGACTAATTCATTTATTGTCTCACAATATAAATCGCATCAAATAGCCATATTGAGAAAAAACTATTAATATCACAAAAAATTATACATCAAGCTCAGTATGTATGTCAGCAGTAACCATAATTATTTTTACCATCACTATTGTAAGCTGCTTAAACAAATGAATATAGACAATATGCTTTTACTGGTACCAAAAATGTCTTTGTACCAATAGTTCTATTTTATTTGTATACATTGATTTTATATTTAAATTTAACAAATTATTAACCTTTGGTTGTGTGTTACATAAGTAATGATAATTACATTTGATTCAAGATGACATATCAATCACAAAAGCGCTCTGTTTTTAACCGATTAAAAAAAAATCAGAATTAAAATAAAATAAAAATATAAAAAAAAACCTGCTTAAGTTTTTTTTTTTAAATCATTGTTAATTTTTTTTTAAATTTTAAATAGAATTTGTTACTTTTTTTTCTTTGATTATTAATGATTTATATAGTTTCCAATAAATTTGACCGAAATTTGATATGGTGAGCCGAATGTTGTAACAAAGTCTTCTCAACCAATTCATAGAATACGTTAGAATACATCTGTTTTTGAAAAGCGGTTCATATCGCATAGACGCTTATCTCTTTTGAAACGGTAATCAAGATTGTAAAAGTCAATACAATGTATATACAATATACAATATGGTTCTTTTATTATCTATCTTAATTTATATGTTTGATAGTTAGTGATGCTAATTAACCCATGTATTTGTAACGTCGCTGATGATAGGTTACTCGTAAAAAATCATTTTGCCGATTTATTACAAGGCACTTTGCGATTGAGAGTTGCTTTTGTGTATTGCGAGGCGGTTCTAATAACACGGTATCGTTTTTTTGAGTGCGCGATATTTTTATTGGAATATTTGCAAAACCGTTCGGCTGTACGGTAATTGTTTTTGAGACTTTTGCCAACCCATTACTTAGGTTAATTATATTAACGTAAGTAGAACATTTTTGTAAATACTATATTTTCGTACCCCAACCAATGCATGCTTTCTGTTATTCACATAAAATCAGTTCCCAAAATTAAAGATTTACACAAGTCCTGAATGACAAAAAAAAATTGCTGAGACTGTCTTTTATTAATAGGATTTTGCACTTAATAGGATTTTGCACTTTTTAATTTGAAATGAACCTCCTGGTAATAGTCTTGATTCTCTTTTGTTGAACAAAACATGATTTGAATGCATGCCCTTGGAAAAAGACCTAATTTGTAACATGTACAATTATAACTCAAAACATTCAAAACTGGACATGTAGACTTACAGCACATGCCTAAACAAAATTAACATTGCGGAGAATAATACCTAATCCTTTTCTGAACAACAGGTGGCCGTTGCGTTACAAATTGTGGGGAATGATACCTAGTTTGTGGTATAACACGGTTCATTTCATCATTTTTTTTTCTTTGCATCATTTTTGTCTTTTAAGGAGGCCGACTTTATTTGTCATTGCGCATGTTTTTGCGCATTCTCGTGTAATACAGGTCATTATACTTCTTATGAAATTTTATCGATGTCATTTATAAAATTGAACACAATAAACAAAATACAGATACAAATATTTAAAACTTTTAAGGAATCTTAAGCTTTTATTTTTAAACGATTTTCCATTGTGCGGTAGGGGAGCGTTGCCTTTGCGCATTTATGACGTTATGATAAAATAAAGTTTTGTAGGAGTAAAAATAAAGTAAGAAATAACATAAAAGAAAAAGTAAATATTGTACGCCGTTGAAATTTTATATACAAAATGATGCTATCCTCAAGGACATTTTCCTTATTCTTGAATGAATCTATTATACACATTTTCATTCGTAATGATCCAAATATGTAGCAAACTCTGGTGCATTTTAATATTTTGAGATGGCCCCCACTAAAAACCAGACGGTAGAATTTAGTATTTTTGACAAATAAGGTAGGAAATGATATTTTCAATCATATATAACAATTTGAGAAAAAAAGCGATTGTAGTATTTTTTTTTTATTCTGCTTTGATGTGCGGAAAATAACAGTTTTCTAGACATTCCTATAGTAAAGGTACCTCTTTTTTGAGATTGTCCCTAAAAAGAACCAGATGGTCGATTTTCTTGAAACTACGCAAATAAACTAGAGTTGATTTAAATTACATCTGGTTAAAAATAAAGAGTTTTGCTATTGTAGTTTTTCCGCAAAAAACCCCAAATCGTTCTCCTTAAGTTTTTAATCTCCGATAACAAATTTTCATAAGTTCTAACGTTGTTATTTTACCTGGTAGAGATTTTTCCGCCAATATTGCAATTTGTCTTAAATGTTCCATTGTTTTTTAATTTTGCCATACAACATGCATTTTCATATCAGATCTTATTTAACAATTCATTGCAATAAAAAAAAATTCTTTGGGATATTTTTAATAGTTGCCGTTTTATTAAATATTGTTAAAGGTCTTCAAAAGTTTCTTCTTATCAAAAAAAAAAAAGAATTTGGAGAGAGAAAGAGATTTAGAGAGGGAGCATTTTGTATTTATTAGCAAGATGTCTCTCTCCACCCTTAATTAGACTTTTCAAAAACTATATAACAACAAATGTATGCATGTGACAATTATTTTAAAAATCTGCGTTTAGGGTAAGTAGTGTCTTGATAACCCATTTTGCGTGACCAAGAATGCTGTATGTAGACGAAGAACAGTAACCACTGCCAATTTAGTACTAAATACATGTATAAAACAATGGTGACAGAGGTGGTCACCCAACCTCAAAGATCACCAACGGACATAAATAAAAAGAGAATGTTGTTCATGTGACTATTGCCCAAATCCGAAAATTGAAACTCGGTATCATAAGTGCTGTGGTTGTTTAAAACAGAAATGTGGATTTTAGATCAAGTATCCTCTTCTCGCAGACACCGATCTTATTTGTGCCCTGACTAACTTTTTTCTTGATACATCCACAACTTTAATCCATGTAGAAAAACTCTATTCTAAGAAAAGGTGCAAGAAAACATGAATTTAGATGTTTGAAAAACATCCACAAATTTAAGGAATCACGTATATCTCGTATTGATAACATACGGTACTTGTTTGAACTACATGTAGCTAAGTGTTTGTCTAAATGAATTAGTTATTTGTTTGGACGCCGACGATATTTGTTAGACGATTTAGTTATTTTTAAGGTAATAAACTATTGTGTACCATTTTTCCGATAAAGAAATTTAACATCTTTGTTTGAACTACGGTGGTTTTATCAGTATTCATCAGGATCATCGACCACAGATTTACATATCCTTGAAACTGTGATTTTCACTTTATCCACGGAAATTGATACCCTCGAATATTAATGAAACCACAGTAATTACATGTAGTTCTTTATTTAAAAACCATTTATCCTAACATCTCCATATATATCCATGCAACAATATCCTTAAATTTCAATATGTGTATGCCTCCATGTCTTGTTCGGGCAGTTGCAGACGCATGCTTTGTAATCGATATAACATTTTAAAAACTAGTACGTTAATTTCTAGGATCAAATTAATCTTTCTTGATTATAAATTTACAGTGTTTATCGGTTTTGCCAAAATAAACTATCTAACGAAACTTTTAATGATATTCCTTTAGAGACCAACGTCCAAATGTGAATGGTTTAATAATCAAACCTTGTTGGGCGAAAGTTGTTGACGGCTCTATTTAAAATTAATGGGATTTCCGATTGGTGTAGTCAGTACTAAGCGAAACAAGATATTTACAGAATTTCAATAAAATGATTGCGAGTTAATATTTAACCCAAATGTATATGGCAAAACTGTAAACATAGCTTTTTTTTTAGGGCATCTGCAAATAATTCGTCATGACCTCAAATGAACAGAACACTATTCTTGTAAAAGTAGTCACTTTAATCTGCTGGTCACTATTTGAGGGTAAATCAATGAATATTTGTACAGGAATGATATCTGCTGGAATTGCAAATTCCTTTGCCGAGATGCCTTTTGATAAAGCATTTGCCTTTGTAATAACGCATATAATATTAATGTTAAATAAATAAATGATTTGGCTTCATAGCCATGTATATGAAGGAATTGAGTAGATCGGACAAGACTCGCTTACATGTCACGTGCTATATTTATCGCCAAATTCTTTCCATTTGGAGGGAGGCTTAGCGATTAGCAGGCATGTTCACGAATTCGAAGCTATCTTTTGACTATGGTGGGTCTTAAGTACATCTTAGGATACGTCTTAGTTTTAAGTCTGTTTCTCGAAGCTCTCCTAAAATTTAGAAACCGCCTTAACTTTGTCCTTATTTTAGGACATCACTTACTTTGTCCTAAAACCATCCTAAGGCTGTAAAATCATGTTTTTGGGGTTATTGGTCGTGCTGTGAAGTTTTTTCTTAAGACCAGTAGAATAAAGCAATATTTTATACAGTTCTAGCATTTCCGACAAAAATTATTTTGAGAAGGACCCCGAACTCTCACCACCTTCCCCGTTAATACAAGCCTGCCAGAAGCTGACAAATTAAGCATTACATTTTTTTTGCAAATACTGTCTCTGTTTTTATCATGGTGAACACTCAACAGTTTTTTGAGTGTATATACTAAATATAGATTGTTTTATATAATTAAACATATAATTAAAATTAAGTTTATATCTGATTAAAAATAAGGAATACATAAAATTTATGAAATTAATACGCTGTTGTAGCTAGGATTGGGAAACACCTATTTACTACCGTGTTCAGAAAAGGAAAATATGTATTCTGTTAATTGATTACTGAAACATCCACTATTTCTGTGTCAAGTTTTTCATCAGAAGTTTATTTACATTGGTTTTTTGTGCCACGCACCGTAAGTGTTCACATACGAAATCAGGAGAAAGTCCGCGGCATTTTTTACTTTTTCCACATATGTAATCAAGTTTGCTACTACCGAAGAGAACTCCTCAGCAAGCAGCACATGATGCTCTTGAGAACAGTAATACTCTTTAGAAGTGTAGAAGTATGTTTGGGCTCATTGCATTTCATGTACATTGAACGCGTATACGGTTTCTTTGGCCCTGTTTAGGGCTTCTCTATTGTTCACATTCTCAATTATATGGATTTTAAAAACAGTACAGAAGATTTCTGCGCGGTAGTCTGACAGTTGCTTATAATTAAGTCACTACACTTCCCTGCACCAGTCGGGACTGTATCATGACTAGGGACTGAGAGGGCCTAAAACTGTCCGCAAATTTGTACATAGATCATACAAATAGCTACACGGAGTCAATAAATGAAATAAATATATTTCAAAATCGTTGATGATCAAATGGAATTTTTAATCTGTCAATTTTGTCTTATAAAACTCATAAAGGAAACATAGGGTCAGAAGAAAGAAAGTAATTGCAATATATAGATTGCTGAATAAAAACGGTATAATGAAACAATTGTTCCTCCTTATAAAAATTTATGTATGTAAGTGGGTCTACAAGCTTGATTAGTATTGGTGGGGGTCGTAATTATATGTATCTAGGAATGTGTCATTCCCAAGTGTATATTATACATATTTCATGTTCATCTTTAATCACTCACCTTTATGGAAAACATGATTGTTGTTCCGTTCTTGTCAATTAAATTCTTTGTTCTTATATCAATCCAAATTAATATATTACTACCAGTAAAATGTTGATTTAAATAAACATCTGTCATCACAAACGTGCCGTTAAACCCTGGTCATCCGTCTATTATGCCGTTAATAACCTTTGTATATGAACTGAGGGTATTGTTTTGAATATGTATTTTTATTTCAATGGCTTTAGAACTGACACCTTCAACAATTTAGTGTTGAAGGTGTGGTTTGTAAAAAACAAAAACTGTTTCACTGATATACGCACCAGAAAATACAATCGATGCATCGTTTCCATATACAAAAAGGCAGTTTTAAATTATAAGAAAAGATAGGATTGATTTAAAAACACCCAATATGAACAAAGTTCAACATCACTACAAATTGTTTAAAGGCTTTTTTCTATTTAATCCAAGATATTTGAAAATTGTCTTTGTTTAATATGTTTTTTTTTTCAAATTTAAGTCATTATAAATAATGAAAGTAAACATTCTCATTAAATGATTTCATCACATGTAATATGTAATGAAAATGTCACTAGAAAACCGAAAGTCTGCAATGTAAATAGTTATATTAAAACTTAGTGTACAATGTAGCGTTGGTTTTGAATGTCTAAATTGCAAACATAAGTTATTAACATAAATAATTAATTTTCTCTGGGATTTGAAACATATCCTGATGAATGAATTATCTGTCTGAAATATTGTTTCCTTTTTGGTGTTTTTTTTTTGTCAAACTTGATTGTCATAAATGTTTGTTTATGTACTCATTAGGGACCTTGGTCTGAACCAGATAAGTAGGATCGACAGTAATGCCTTTCAGGGATTATCACAGCTTAAAACATTGTAAGTAACAACAAAAATATTATTTCATATACCTACCCCTTTATAATAAAAACAAAATATAGGCTAAGTATTATTAAAATACTGCTGTGATGTCATTCCTTTGTTTCGGCAGTGTAAAGTTTTACCTGTGACAGTCCGATATTAATGCGCTTCTTAATACCAGACCGTTACGAGTGGTTACAGTACTGATATCCTTTTGTAAAAACGGCGACATCAATCAACCAAACTTGTCGTAAATTTACTTGGACCCGACACTCCAAACCATATCATATTTTTTATATTTCTTTGTTGGTTATGATATCAATAACAATAGTTATAATGGTAGTTGTAGAGTGTTTCGGCGGTTTTCTGAAATAGAAAAGTCCGCCCCATCAGGGATGCAAGCTTAAATGAAGCATCTATTGTTGAAGTTTTGATCTGATTAATATGTCGCCTACGTTTTTATGCTTGCTATAAGCGATAATTAGTTCCGATTTGAATAAATCTCTACAGATTGGGTCTGTAGTCATCATGTTCCAATATTTTACAATGCGTCCCCTCAATCCTTTGAGACTTGGGTTATATTTGGTAATCATGACATTTGGTTGGTGGTGTTTTTGTTTGTTTGATTTATGCAACAGCAGCTCCCTCTTTGTGTTGGTTATTTCCGTTATAACGGGGTCTATTTCAGTGGCAGAGTAACCTCTTTTTGACAAATGTGTCTTAAAATTTCCTAGGATTTGTGTTAATCACCTCTTAGCAATATACATGCCTTACCCCATTATGACATAATGAAGACCTTTACAAATTACTAGAAATTGACAGTGATTCCATTGTTCCAAGATGATAATATATCAGATGATAGATTTGTTTCACTGCTGAATTGTTGACATAAAAGCGAGAACCATGTTAAAATACCTAAACAATATTTAATATTTAACATATTTTTTTTCATAAATATCACGCTTGATTTCTGAAGAGACATTATCTGTTTACCAACTTTTAGAATATTGTATGATGTGATATCTCGAAATTCTCCGAATTAACAATTAAGCATATTTATCAGGTTCGAGCAATGATTCTCCGAAAAATTCAATCATTCAAACAAGAAACAAAGGACCCTTAATTGTATGGCCGTTGCACAGCTGCATCTGATGCACCAATGGCTCTATCATCCCCCTCCCATGGGTTAAATGGGCTAAATGGGTGTCATCCTATATATGCTTTTTATATATTTGAAAATCGTACATTTTTGTCCGTATACACCTTTTTTCAAACTGGAACAGGATTTTTTTCATACTTTTCAAGCGTTGTTTTAGGTGTTGCATACACAGTACAGCTGTACCCCTTTTTAGCTCACCTGAGCTGAAAGCTCAAGTGAGCTTTTCTGATCAAAATTTGTCCGTTGTCTGTCGTCGTTGGCGTTGGCGTCGGCGTTGTCGTTGTAAACTTTTCACATTTTCATCTTCCTCTCCAGAACCACTGGGCAGATATCGACCAAACTTGGCACAAAGCATCACTGGGTAAAGGGGATTCAAGTTTGTTCAAATGAAGGGCCACACCCTCTTTAAAGGGGAGATAATTTAGAATTATATAAAATGTGTAGGTATTTTTCTAAAATCTTCTTCTCAAAAACTATTAGGCCAGAAATTCTGTAACTTGTATGAAAGCATCCTCAGGTAGTGTAGATTCAAGGTTGTTCAAATCATGGTCCCCGGGGGTAGGGTGGGGCCACAATGGGGGGATGACTTTTTACAAAGGAATATATAGAGAAAATCTTTGAAAATCTTCTTCTCAAAAACTATTAGGCCAGAAAAGCTCAAATTGGAGTGGAAGCATCCTCAGATAGTGTAGGTTTAAGTTTGATTAAATCATGGTCATGGTCCCCGGGGGTAGGGTGGGGCCACAATGGAGGATGAATTTTTACATAGGAATATATAGAGAAAATCTTTAAAAAACTTCTCAAAAACTTTTAGGCCGGAAAAGCTCCAATTTGAGCGGAAGCATCCTCAGATAGTGTATATTCAAGTTTGTTTAAATAATGGTCCCCGGGGGTTAGGGTGGGGCCACCATGGGGGGATGAATTTTTACATAGGAATATATAGAGAAAATCTTTAAAAATCTTCTCCTTAAAAACTATTAGGCCAGAAAAGCTCAAACTTTTGTGGAGGCATCCTCAGAGTGTAGATTCAAGTTTGCTTACATCATGGTCCCCGGGGGTAGGGTGAATTTTTACATAGGAATATATAGAGAAAATCTTTGAATATATTCTGGAAAAGTTTTCAGTCCAAAAAGTAGTAACCTGTGTGAAAGCACGGGTAGTGCAGATTAAAGTTTGATCAAACCATGATTCCCAAGAGGAAAGTGGGGCCACAAAGTGTGTGTGAGGGGGGGGGGGGGTTATATAGGGGCTATGTATTTACCATAAAAATATGTGGATAAAAATCGGCAGATGTTTTAAATTTTTAGAGCAAGATCTACTGTACTTAGTTGTCAAGATATTTTGATTTTGATACTGTAATGCTAATTTGATCAGAGTTAAGGCTATTGTTTGTTGCTCAGGTGAAGTATGTGGCCCCTAGGCCTCTTGTTTATGAGGACATATTATTCAGTAGACACATCTGATCTTGGTTAGTACCAGTCTCCGTGTCCCACAAAAGACTTTAAGAGCACACAGATTTTCCTCATCGTACATTAAAATGAATTGGAAACTTCCGATCTGTGAATATTTTACTATTTTAAGAGCGTCAATACTGTCTATAAAACCACTTATAATGGCACTTAAGTGACCGACTGGAGTTGGCTTTGTGAATTGTATACCACAAGGTAATAAAACAAAACTAATATGATTCATCCACCCTCTTCACAAAAAGGGGGAAAAAGGGGGGGGTTGTATTCAATAAAATGAAAAGTTTAACAGAAATGGCCGCGGTGCAAAGTTATGCGGTCAAATTACACATACATTTACCACGCCATTGAGATTTCGTGGAAAAGTAAGACTTAAACAAACTCAGTACAGCGTGTCCAAATGTTTTGCAATAGGTATAGATTCAATTCCAAAATAGTGTATTTATAACTGATCATAATTGTACTGTGCTAGCTAGCGTGTGTTTTTCTGGAAGATGCGTAACTTCAACATCATTGTCTTAAACATGCATCATTTTTTAACTGAGACTTATGAAAATTGTTAAATTGTGTAGGGATTAAGTATTTTGACATATTTACATTCCGGTCCGGACCGCACAATTTTATTTATTCTCTGATCAGGTGTATAAATGATGACCTTAATGTAAATTGATATCGTTTACATTTTTTCTTTCGTAATGAAAGACATACAGGAATGAATTATTTTTCAAACGTCATAAAAATATTTTCATAATATCCGATATTGTCTAAAAAAATGTTGTTTCAATCACTTACTTTTCCCGCGCACATGCGCAAATTTACACGTACATGAATTTATTCTAAATAGGCATAAGAAAATATCCATTTTTTACTTTTTACATAAAACAACCTTACTACTTTATTGATACCATGTAGTAATATGTCCCATTTGTCGCAAATTGTCTTTTATTTTGCTCAGAATACTGACAGTCTTTGGTCTGGATTTTAACATAACAAAACTATAGTTAAAATCGGCATATATTGAGTCATATAATTTAATATAATACTGATTCATGACATAGTGCGATACAAGATCATATTTATACACAGCTTGTTTTACATGATTATTTAATTAATATAATTGGGTATCATATGATGTTTTAAATATCATACTAAATACAAAATGTAATATGATTTAATATTAGTTTGTATTATTTAATCATTATCATATTGCATTAAATAATAGAATATCATATCTAACTATATTATAAAATATAGTATGACACAACATGGTATTTTTTCAAGTAGTACAATATTGCATTGTATATTATTTCAAATAATACAATATTGTGATTTATATTTTGATAATTTATATAAATGTATAATATTGTTTATATGATATTATGTCATATCGTATCAAAATATGGTATATTTAAAAAAAACAATAAATTTTATTTTATGTTTTGATATTCAAAATGTAAACTATTAATTCTACTGGTGGTTCATCAATAAGATTCTTCGGTTCCCAGCCTGACATTGTGTATGCAGTTGACGAAATTTTGTGGGTTTTTTTTCTGTGTACAGTAATGCAAATGTTTATAAATATCATAGATATCTAATGTACTTAAGAACTTTTAAAGATGTTTTGACTGGACCGCCTGTTAATTAAAAGATAGTGCAACTTAAGTGTGCTACTAATCTCCAGCTCAAACTCGCAAATTTTAAATTGTAATAGTTTAAGCATTCGTAAGGCAACATTTTTAACTGATTATTATGAAAAGCGTCAAATTTCTATTATTTGACTCGAAATGTCAATACCTAGAGATCGGGAGACGTTAACGCGAATCTTTTGTTATTATGACATTATTAAGCGCTGTAGGTTCATTTATCACTGATAGTAGTCATACAATTATTATTAAAAAATATTTTTATGTAAGTACACAATCTCTTTAGTGACCATACCG
Source organism: Magallana ariakensis (assembly GCA_020458035.1). NCBI lineage: Eukaryota > Metazoa > Mollusca > Bivalvia > Ostreida > Ostreidae > Magallana > Magallana ariakensis. The sequence continues at coordinate 47,676,369 of CM035819.1, read as the reverse complement.
ATTACTTAATTTAAAGAAATATTTCTGAAACGGGTGAAGAATGCTAAACTGGTATACTCTGAAAAGATGGAAATACAGCACAGATTGTAACAAAAATGAATCTTTATATTTTAATCAAGTTAATGTGCTATAACATTTGTTTATAGGAAGTGTTATTATATTATTCATGATGTGTATATACTTTCATGTTGAGGATGGACAAAAACGAAAATAATGTATGCTCTTATTTATATGCGATAAGATTAAAATAGCAGAGCTTCATAAGACGAAATTGTAAGATAGAAAGCAAGGATTGTTTTATTGCAAACAGATAAGTGAGAACCAATATTGTGGTAAGGCATTGCAGAAACATTTACATACTTAATTGTAGAAAATATGTAGCTTACAGTTTAAGTAGCTGATTATGGTTTACGATTCATACATTTTTGTTTAGTTATTTTGTGAACGAGAATTGTACAGAAAAAGATATAAAATATACTTGTAAACAGAAATAAAAACTAGATATTTGTATGAATGTTTGATTTTCTACATGGATATCAAATTCATTTGCATGAATGTTTGGGTTTCTTTGGTTATTCCATTAACAGTCAGTCAACAGTGAAATTATCCCGAACGTTGATACATTGTGTTCATTGATAGGTCCCTATCGTCTAACCAGATTAGTCAGATTGACAATACGGTATTTCAAGGGCTGTCAAAACTAAGATAATTGTGAGTAAGCTTTTTTCTACTGTCACTTTACTTTTAAACTCTTTAAAAACAAAATTTAAAAAAACCCTCTAGACTTTTTTCTTTTACATAAATGTAGCAGTTACACGTGAACGGTATTTTATTTTCGTCAATGACATTTCGTCGTGATAACAGGCCAAAAATATTAAGACGTCTACAACGTTTCAGTTAATATATAATTAATCAATTATTTAATATTAAGATGAAATCTTAATGCTTTGTATCTTTTTAGGGCCACTACCATTTATAAACTGTTTTTCATTTTTAAAGCGTTTGATTATTTGTAATTTTTCGACAATTAAGAAAATCTCAATTGTAATGTTAAATTTTATGGGATTTTTCTTGATTAAAAAAAATACAATGACCAGTAACTCAAAAGTAGGTCATTGACCTACGTTTTTAAAAGTGAAAAATAATACTACAATCACAGGTATATAACATACAATATGTGGTTTTTCATTATCATCAGTGGATTTTTTTTTATTCTGAGTAAACGTCATCCTTAAGGAATGATCGCAACTCGTAAGGTGGATTTGTAATGCTATATATTTCTAAATCTGCTTGTAGTTGATATGATTTACAACCAAACAATTCAGAAATGTTATGGATTAATAACCACCGGCAAGGGAAAATCCACATGTTTATATACTAGCTGTATTTTTTGGAAAAAATGTCAATGGTTTATTCAAAAACACTGATGATATATCTTCAAATATCTTGACGATCAATTTTCTTAACCTTTTTTCTACACGACATTATGAACACAGAAAAACCTAATCACTGAGCATACATGTGCCTACCTAGATCATATTTTGTAAGCAGAAACAGTCAAACTAATGATGAAGGCACTATCAGTACACTTAGAGATCACAACGATAGTATATATGGATTCATCAAAATTCTAATTTTATTAACGCTTCATAGACCTATTTTTGTATTCTTATGAAGCAGAATTTATTCAAAAACATGTACGTGAAAAAAATAAATCACTCGCTGTGGCCTTCAACTCAACATTTAGGTATATCGACGACGTATTATCAATTAACAATTGTTATTTCCATACTTACGTCGACTCGATATATCCCAGTGAACTTGAAATAAAAGATACCACAAAGGCAGCGTCATCTGTTTCATATTTGGATATTTTACTGGAAATGGACATTGATGGTAACCTAACAACAAAACTTTATGATAAACGCGATGACTTCAATTTTTCTATCGTCAACTTTCCTTACTTGTGTAGCAATATACCTTCATCACCTGCATTTGGTGTTTTTGTCTCTCAGTTAATTCGATACGCAAGGGCATGCTCTTCGTATGAACAGTTTCTAAGACGAGGCAAGCTACTGACAAACAAGTTGATAAAACAGGACTATCAACAGTCTCGTTTAAAGTCATCTTTTCGTAAGTTCTATGGTCGATACGACGACCTTGTCAGCAAATACAATCTTTCACTGAGTCGCATGCTGACTGACGTTTTTCATACTAATTATTAGCCCATTATTAATTACCTAATTGTCTACGGACTTTTGCGGTTTTTATTTTCCCGATTACGACAAAGAGCACACGGCGGGTGTGACCGGTCAGCAGAGGATGCTCACTCCTCCTAGGCACCTGATCCTACCTCTATCTTGGAGGTCCGTGTTGCTCTGCTTTGAAATTGTATTTCGTTTTATGGATTTTTGAGATGGTTGACGGTTTGTTATTGTCATTTTTTTCATTCATACAAAATGTTGTAGAGATCAGCGATTTCTCAAATACTTAAATGTTACAAGAATAATGGAATATGCAAAGAAATACTTAGCAAATAAATTAACCTTTTATAGCTTACAGTAAACATAACAACATTGGCGAAATGATAATTCATTCACGCTTACATTATCATAAACTTCATAACTAAGGTTGACTCATGAGGAGGCGCAACAACTGTTAAAATGCTCTATGCATCATTATTAATTTTATTTTATTACATGTACTCATATTGTGTTCTTGAGTGTCGGGTCTCTTTAAATTTTAAACAAATTTGGTCTTTTAATGCCTTAATTACACAAAGCGTATGATACACACACGTTCTATGCACCTTTTGAGTTTAAGAAGATGCATGTTACTTTTGATTCAACACGATCTGTACAGACATTGTGCAGTATGTCCAGTTGATGTAATAAGCATTGAATTAAGTTTGAATTAATTGAATTATTGATCTAAGTTTTGTTGGTAGATTTTTTTAAATCATTGCATTCATTCAATAATTGAATAATTAATAACTATTTATATCAATTGGCTGCACATTAATTTAATTTAAAACAGTTTTAAAATACACTTGTGAATTCTGTCCATTCTGAATAATGTTGTGGCTTCATTGTTTATATTTAGAAATAAAAAAATGATGTTTAAGTCTCGGGTACAACCGTTGAAAAATGATTTGACTACCGAAGATGTGCGAAAAAAATTCCTTTAAATATGTTGCAAGTCTGTCTAAATATATAAAACTAAATTTAGGTGCCGTTGTCTGTTCATTTAGGCGATACTTGTTTATATCGTATTTTCATTTGATAGAATATTTTTGAATCATAAATTGATTTAGACTTGGTATGGATATATTTTCATCTAAACATTTATTCATTTCATGACATTCACTAAATTTACTTTAATCATTTGGACTTATTAGTAAATGCTGATATCAACAAAATGATGTTTTTTTTTTCAAAATGTTAAATTCATAAATAGAATTACATCTGTCCAAAAGTACACACTGAAGTTATTAACAATATTAATTTCATATTTATATTGAATAATAAAAACACCAAAAAGAGTCCATAGAAAAAACATTTCGGTAATCTGAACCACCGTGTATGTGTATAAATCCTTGGTATGCATGATATTTCCCTATTGGGTTGTTATTTATAACTATCAAGTTTATATCTACCACTTCATTGTTACTTGACTCGTGTAGGTACCTGAATGGAAATCAGATAAGTAGGATCGACAGCAACGTTTTTCAGGGGTTATCACAGCTTCAAACACTGTAAGTCTGTTACTCTGATGTATTTTTCGTAGGAAGAAAAATTCCGCCTCTAATATGTTTATAAGATAGAAATGTTAACTGCAAGGTTCTAATCGACTGACTAAAAATGTTCAATCAGATGCCATTGTAATAACAATGATGATCAAATATTTCTTTTTGAATGAGAACTATAAGTATTTGTGAATTTACACATGTCAGCAGTTAAGAACACTGTGCCGGATAATTATGCCAGTGCCAAGGTGGCATTTTTGCACCCGTCTAAGCTGCATAAATTGAAAAATTCAAATATACCATATGATAGACCATTGCTTTAAGAGTTTACAACAACCTTTGTTATCATTGTATCTCACCTGTCAGGTGAGATATTTACCTTTCAAAACTAAATTCCTACAGGAAAAGAATTTTTCCCACAGAAAAAATGCCACCTTGGCACTGGCATAATTATCCGGCACAGTGTTAAAGGTATAGATACGGCCCGAATCATGCTTTTCTGATATATTTTCTCATTCAATTAGGAATAAAGAACATGCAATACACTGAAGTATGGCTGTTAAACATTTGCTATTGATAAACCAAATGTGTTATCGTCAACCATTTCTGAATAACAAACAATATCAAGACGCTTATAGAGGTCACTGCACATTCCGGATCCTATGATCATTACCATCTAGTGAACATGGTCATTTCTAAACAATTCATAACAATAACTTTAATATTTCTATTAAAATGTAAAATCTGTAAAATAAAACGCTACTATTTTAATAATATCGATTTGTTAAGATTATGAAAAAATGTGTTATGTCAGAGTGATTAAATAAAATACGGTTTCGAAGATATGACTGCTCACAGAGGCTCATTAAATGTTCTTTAATGTAGCTTCTTCTTTGAACTTAAAATATAGCAATAACTTGTTTTATTGTACATAGGTGAATAATGCTTTTACAGCATTTTAGTAGATTTCTTTTGTATAAAAAGAATCTCAATTGCCAAAACAATATATATACAGTGCATATACTAGATATATACTAGAGATATATTGAAAACATGTTAAGTGAAAAGTATTTGGCTTGAAATATGAATATTTGATTAGAAAATATCCTTTTTGAAGTATGTACATAACACACAGACAAAACACAGGGAGTGAAGCAATACCCCCGAATTATTTTAAACAGAACACGATTAAAAAGCATACATTCAAGTTAAATCACATGTAAAACTAATATACATGACTGAGAAAAAATACAAGATGGTACGAAACCTGCCCTGTCTAATCATGAAACTTAAAAAAAGAATAGTAAATGGAGGTAGAGGAGATGGTGGATTGAGAAAAACTGCTGCAAATGTTTACAAATAATAAAGACTAGAATATGCATGTGTGGAATGAGCAACAATAGATTTTAAACTACCGTATGGGCAATGGGTGTGATCTATTTACAGTAAGAGTTTTAAAACTTTTGTAGTACACTGGCAACCAAACATTAAACAATTTATCAAAATATGTTGCACGATTTTAAGCAAACAAAAGCAGATACAATATTGTGATAACCTCTTCAAAGTCTATAAAGTTCAAAATCGTACATACACACAGCACACGAAATGCAATCTTAACACTTATTTTGGCAAGAAATCTATCTATTCTTATTTTTAAAATTTTTGAACAAAGTGTCAAAGATAGTTGACATTACTAAGGTGTATTTGGTCAACGTGGATATTTTGTAAGACACCAGGGGTATGACTATGGTATAAAAGGGGGAATAGCCGACAATTCAAAGGCCTTGCGTATTGTTTGATAAGGATGCGTTGTGGGTTGTTTATTGATTTTGCGCTAATTCATTTTTGTGTAAATTATTGCAACCTCAGTGTATTTGTTGTCCTATTGTAGATTGATAGTGACTGAGTTGAAAAGCTATGAGTAACACGCACAGAAGCTGTGACTGTTTTTGCATCATTGTCAACAATATGCATTTAAACATTCAACATTGCCACAATTTTCTTTAATAAACATTTGCTGGTATGATACTTGTTTGTCAAACGTTAATTTTATGTGAAATTGCCACGCCCTTCTATTTTCGACTTGACAATTTGACAGCCATTATAAGTCATAATTGTCATCACAGGTTGACCAACAAAAAATGTTTCTTCCCTCAGTCTAACGTCGTGTTTGTGTCTTCGTTTGTGCGAAATTAGATAACGCAACTGAGGTATGTACGTAGCTCTGTTGGGTCTCCATGCAATCCTAAAAAAATTGTGTTCAATTTAACATCAGTAGAGTATGATCGAGTTGATATTTTATTGAAAATGACATTCCTGTAGAAAGTGAAGAATGAGAATCGTTGTCCAGAACCAGTTGTTAATATTGTGACTTTATCAAGAATTGTTAGTTTATGGAAACCAGAATAGACCAAATCACGTCTTACGTTCATAAGAATGGTGACCCTTACTGTGATTGAATCATTTTTGGCATTTGTTAATATGTAAAAAATAAATAAATAAATGAATAAATAAATAAATAAAACAAAGAGTAAAGTAAATACCATAGGCTTCAAAATGTTAACTAGTAGTTTTACTGGTGGCCCATCAAGAGTTTTCGGTTACCAGTCTGACATTTTGTATGTAATTGATAATATTTTGTGATTTATTTCTGTTTTATTTCAGTTATGCAAATGCTAATAAATATCATAGATATCTAACTTACTCAAGAACTTTTACAGATGTTTTGACTGGACCGCTATCATCTACCTCTTGATTAATAGATAACGTAACTAAAGTGTATTACTAATCTGGTTCTCAAACCAGCAAATTAAAAATTGTAATAGTTTAAGCATTTAAAAGGCAGAACATTTTAACTGATCATTATGAAAAGCGTCTAATTTCTTATATTTGACTCCATATGTCAATACCTAAAGACTGGGAGACGTTGACTCGAGTCCTTTGTTATTATGACTTTATTTAGCACTGTTGGATCATTGACCACTCATAGTAACTATATAATTATAAATAATATTTTTATGTAAGAACACATTTTCTTCAGTGACCATAACGATTATTAAACTTAAATGAAAGGATTATTTCTAAAACATTAGAATCAAGATAAAGAATGCTAAACTGGTATACACTGGAAATATCGAAATACAGCACAGACCGTCACGAAGATGAATCTTTATATTTCAATCAAGCTGACGTGCTATAATATTTGTTTATAAAAAGTGTCACTATCTTATTCATGGTGGGTATATACTTTAATTCTGAGGATGGACAATAACAAAAATAATATATATTCTTATCTATATGATATAAGAATAAAATAGCAGAGCTTCACAACACGACATTGTAAGAAACTAAGCGAAGATTGTTTTGTTGCAAACAGATTAGTGAGAACCAATATATTGGTAAGCATTGAAAAAAATGTTTGCTTTAAGGATTTAATAAACTGAATGCATATGATTAACATACTTAATAATAAAAATGTTTAGCTTACAGTAAAGTAGCTGATTATGATTTCCGAATCATAAATTTTTGTTTAGTTATGTTATGCACGAGAATTGTACAAAAATACGTTGATACCTTGTATTCATTGATAGTTCCCTATCTTCTAACCACATTAGTCAGATTGACAATACAACGTTTCAAGGGCTGTCAGAGCTAAGATAATTGTGAGTAAAAACTAATTTTTCCCACTGTCACTTTACTTTTGAACACTTTAAAATTGTGAAAAAAAACCCTGTAAACCTTTGTTTTACCTAAATGTTGCAGTTACACGTGAGCGGTATTGTTTGATATCGATGACATTTCGTCGTGATAAGAGGCCAAAACAGTTCAGAAATAGTGTTTTCAAATTTCAAGCATCTGCGAGAAATAGTTGCTGAGAAATCTTTAACGAAAATTGGTTTGAAAATTTAGGTTAAAAATAAACAAAGTGGTCAGTTAACAGGAAATTGAGGTCCAATTGGTACAAAAATAGATCCCACCATTTGGCATGCCTAAACAAAGAGTGTGAAGCATCTGCAATGAATAGTTGCTGAGAAACATTTTGTTACGGACAGACAGACAGACAGACAGACAGACAGACAGACACACAGACAGACAAACACACAAGGGTAAAAGAGTATACCCTCTTTTCCTTCGGAGCGGGGGCAGAACAATTTGATAATGTAGCATGAACTATTTTGGATGGAGCTTGTTCTGAGTAAAATCCCTAGAGGTACCATGTAGATTGAAATTTTTTACACATTCCTTGATGTAAAAATATTGAATTCCCTTATTCATGAAATTTGACCCAACAAAAGAGTTCAATGATGCTATTTGCGTCAAACAAGTACAATGCGCACTGGTTAAGAAGGTCATTTCTTGAACTTTTAAGTCACATTATGAAATAAGCAAACTTGACTGCAATAATACACTTTAGTTTTTAGAATACAAACACTGCATGCTGTGTTCTGTAATCATTCTCTAACTTAAATATTTTAATTTGTCGGTGTATATTATAAACGTAGAACTTGAATACTATTGGTATGTACGATGAAACTACAAATAGATAAGAGGTCATTACACTGGCGCAATTAAACTTTGAATTTTAGATTTAAGAAAATATATATAAAAAATGAAAAAAAAGGTTTAAAAACAAAATACCCATATATATCATATCCTCATTATTAATCTCAAACTTATTGAACAAACTCTTAAAAAATAAAAGTCTTTGGCTTTTTAAACTAATATCATCCGAATAATTCATATTTGCACTGAGATATAAATGTATACACGAATAATTTTAAACTTTAACACAGCATCTCATTGAAAAGTTCGTCTCTCAAATTACGCTCTTAATTTCAAGTTTTTGTTTTGTTTTGTTCTGATTTAATGGGAGAGTGAAGGGTATGCACTGTATTTGTCGAAAATTTTCCTATTGTTGGAAAATGATTCTTAGCTAGGCTAACTCAAAAGTTGTGTTGAAAGCATGCACAAATTTATGTAGCAATTCGATTTTTTCAAACTCTATAAGTTATCAAAGCTATCGAATTGTTTTTATATATGTCTCTCTCACCACGAACATGTAAAAATAACACCCATTGATAGAACTACATTTATGTTTTAATGAAAAAAATGATAATGGATTTCAGTAAATAGTAAAAAAAAGTTTTCTAAACCGTGGCAGGCTGTTCCTTTTATATTTTGTTTTGAAAGTCACCGATCAAAAAAAAAAAACAAAGCAATGAATACACAAAATTAAAACATATTGAATGTAATTCTTTAAAAAATGAACATTAATTTTTCGTTTTTGAAACTTGTTTCTTAACATACTTCATTATCTAAAATTGTGTTTTACTCATAAATCATTATACCTGTTGTATGTAAATGAATGCTTTTTCAAATAAACGGCCACCAACACCAGAACACATGTTATTACATTGTTATTAAACGACCTCAGACAGACAGCACACATAATATTCAAAACCTATGAGGTAGTACACATATTTGATTATACAAGACAAACAGGTATGAACAGTTTCCGGAACACATATACAACAAATACTTTTTTCTCATGTAGGTACCTTGGTGGAAATCAGATAAGTAGGATCAACAACAACACCTTTCAAGGGTTATCTCAGCTTCAAACACTGTAAGTCTGGTTCTTCAATTTCAATTTCTACTTTATTAATGTATAGTCATTGCGTTCTACTCAACAAAGATTACAAAAGTGGTATTATTTGTGAAATAATGCCAGCACGCTTCTTTCTGATAAAAAATACATGTTTGTTAATTGATTAATAAATGAACTTGGCAATACCTGCTAGTAGCTTTGCACATATCTCAGTCTCTACCCATTCTGCTCTGAAACATTTAATTCTTATACCTTACAAGATAATGGTTGCTATCAGCGGGGTCTAGAGCTTAATGTGGATTTGTTAGGCCGTGAGACAACCCTTTCTTGCTATATTTTTATTTAAACAAAATACGAATTTATGACCCTAATTGTATCATGAACTATAAAGATAACATGAGAAATTGTTCATTATAATATTTACGACTTATTTAGCAATTATGTTGATTTTTCCAAACTGACATGAATTCATAAAAGTACTCAGCAATGTTAAGGGCGTCCATAAAATAATAGCGGTATTTATCATTTAAAATATTAGCCTTTGAATAATCTTGATATTATATTCCAAAAAATTATTACACAAAGTGATTTTTTATCAATATACAAATTAGATACTTCGCTATCGCATGATCAATTTCTGAGTCCCTTGGGAATACCCTGTCACGTGATACTGCTATAAATAGATGAACCAGGAATAATACGAAAAAATGCATAGTGCAAGGGCTTAACATTAACAAATACAATTATTTCTGTTTCTAACTTGTAAAATGAACATCTAAAATTTCGAAAAGTGCTGGGAGCTTGAAATATTCAAGTAAGAACAATTATTAAATTCAACATAAACAGTGTATGAACAGAAATTTACAGGGAGTTCCCACAATTAATGCTTATTTATGTGAAATGTGTAGCGATTTCATACAGCTCCCAGCACTTTTTGATATAATTGGGATATAATGGTAACACATGTAAAATTTCAATATATTTGATAAAGTGAATGCCCTTGCACTACTGCATTTTATCTGACCCATTTCACTTTCGGCGTCATTTTCGTGAAATTCAAACGCAACACTTACTAAGATCATGATTTTAATTTTCATTCATAAAATAATTAAACGCTGTGAATTTCATTAAAATAATGTTAGAACGTTGTCTCTGTTCACACCAGTCATCATTACCAAATTGTTGAAATTGGAAAAATCAATTCATCTGTTGCCCTTACCCTTACCAATAACTATTGATATATGGGCGGGGGGGGGGGGGTGTAAGTTTGTAATTTATACATTCAACGGTTTATGTTACTCTGCTGGTAAATAAATAAGAAATACCTTTAATCTATCATCAGGGTTACTTATAATTATAATTAATATTTTTTATAATAATTAAAGAAAGCAACAAAAATCAATTTTTAGAATTTAATAATATAATAATCAACTTGACAAATACAATGTACTATAGAGATTGCTTTTCTGTGACAAACTGTTCAACAAGACTAGTGTTTTCTGATTTTCAGTATTATTCAGTCATGATGTGGAATCTATGGCAATTGACCATATTCTTGCCCACTACATGTAATTCTCCTTTTGTCTTTTTGATGTGCATTGTAAGGAGGCAGTGCAGTTGATAAGAAAACCAATTCCCGAAATGATGAATATTTATCAATTTCAAATTTAATTTCAATAGATATTAATAAAAGATATTATGAAAGGTTACATTATAGTAATATGATTTTTAAAAAAATAAACAAACTATGGCATGTCAAACGTTGCAATATTCGATCTTTTCCATTTGTATTATATAAATTTTCATTTGTATTCTATAATTTTTCATTTGTATTCTATAATTTTCCATTTGTATTGTATAAATTTCATTTGTATTGTATAATTTTTTATTTGTATTCTATAATTCTCCATTTGTATTATATAAATTTCATTTGTATTGTATAATTTTCTATTTTTTCTATTATTCTTCATTTGTATTCTATCATTTCCCATTTGCATTGTATAAATTTCATTTGTATTGTATAATTTCTTATTTGTATTCTATAATTTTCCATTTGTATTCTATAATTTTCCATTTGTATTCTATAATTTTCCATTTGTATTGTATAATAATATAATACAAATAGGACATTTTACAATACAAATACAAAAATATACAATACAAATGGAAAATTATAGAATACAAATGGAAAATTATAGAATACAAATAGAAAATTATACAATGCAAATGAAATTTATATAATACAAAATAGAGAATTATAGAATACAAATAGAAAATTATAGAATACAAATGAAATTTATACAATTCAAATGTAAAATTATAGAATACAAATAAGAAATTATACAATACAAATGGAAAATAATAGAATACAAATGGAAAATTATAGAATACAAATAGAAAATTATACAATACAAATGAATATTTATACAATACAAATGGAAAAGATCGAATATTGCAACGTTTGACATGCCATAACAAACAGACCAAATATACATGAAGTTAGTGGGTAAAAGAAATATTTATAGAATACCTACTTTTTTATCAACACCCCAACAAAGTGTCTCCAGTGGACCATTTACTGCTTTAAAACGCTGAAATTGAATAATGTGTTATAATAGCAAACTATTGTTCTGAAAATAACATGAAAATGGAAAATTACTTTATTATTGTGCATACTAATGGCAGTTTTAATTTCATTAATATTATAACAGGCATAATCAAATGTTTATTCTTTTAAGTGTGTGGAAATTCAGTTCAACACTGAAATTTTGTTTATTCAAACATGTCATCTTCCTAAAAAAGGCTAAATGAAATAACACATTTCGATTTACATAAACAACAATACAATCTTCTCTATATTAAATCCAGATTCTCACAGTAATCTTTGTAGTGCTAGCACAGTGTTTGGACTTTCCATTGTTTACATTTTCTTTGAACACGGAGGAAATGCGAGCTAATAACATTGCGATATAAGAGACCAGTAAAAAGCTACAATGAGCCTCAGTACTCTTTATGATCGAATAAAGAACAGTACTCTTTATTTTCGAATCGCAGAACATTTGCTTTGCTTGATCGAGTCACCAAACTGATGTTTAAACACAATATTACATGAACAACAAATGTAAACAAGTAAACAAAATCGAAGCCGAGGAATTTCCCTTCGTTTTTGTTTCATCCTACAGTATTAGACAATATAAAACAATATCTAGGGAAAGTACAGATAAATCCTACCTTGTTCAGTTGAATCCTCTACCGATTTCCGCATAGGCTGGTTGTAAATGAGATAAATTTCCAGATATATCTCTGAAGTTCACATGTTTCATCATCAACACCGCTCTAAATGACACACATTGCCGTTATAAAATTCTTTATAATTTTTTTTTTCAAAATTATTGTAGGGGTAAGCGCAGTCTCTGTATCTAAATCTGCGCATGAAATTATATTAAAGTATGTTTGTTTCCTATTATAAATTAATCGGTGAAAAATCTCTCTCTCTCTCTCTCTCTCTCTCTCTCTCTCTCTCTCTCTCTCTCTCTCTCTCTCTCTCTCTTTTAGTTCATCCGGTTATTAAAAAAAAATGAACCAATAATGCATGATTTAATTAAATCGGTTTAAGATATGTATTTTTTTTTCAATTTTAATTATTTCTAGGTCTAATTCTAAATATGCTAGATACATGTCAAAGATGAAAAGACTCTCAACTGCCTTGGTTATATCGGGCGGGATATTACCGCTTTGTTTGTCTAGACATAGTTTTGTTCGTGTGTGTATATCTAATTAGAGTCTATTGTTTGTCCAAGTTAAGAAAACCCTTGGAACTAACACAGAATATACAAGATATACACAACAGGTGTGTCGTGTGCCCAGGTGCACGTCAGGGTTTCTAAAGGCGTTGGAATCTTAGTATGTACGTGTATACGATAAGTCTAGTGAATGAAAGTGTATTTACATTTGTAATTCGTTTTCAAAGTATTATTTCCTAGCTATGGGTTTTAAAAATGTTACGTCTACAAATTAAAGATACATGTATGTAAGAGTAAAATCTAGAGGCTAATTATTTACTGTACCCGTGATCATAAATGGGGGTTAATTATTTAAATATATGTATAAGGGTAAATATGTCACATACCCAGCCTGGTACATCATACAATTGAATGTGCAAGTATATGCATACATCATTTGCAATTGCCATATGCAGTAAATACCGGTACGTCACCGGTAATTGGTAATATTCTTGTTATAGAATTGATAGTTTAAAAATCATGTATACAATTAAACATTTAAACATATTTCATTTCATTTGTTATTCTAGATCTGTTGTAAATGTATAATAATTAATATTATTAAAATTATACATACTGGAACGGCGCCGTGATCATGGAAACCGGTAAATTGCGTAGAACTAATACCCTAGCTAATAGTTTCAATGCATTTAATAAAAGAAATAGTTTCATCTTCTTCCTTGCATTTAAGTTCCTTTAGCTATGAATTAGATGAACATAGCCTATATCTACTTGGTTTAAATTTATTAAATAAGTACTAGTAACCTAACGGTTTCCATTTAGGTATAATATATTTTTTTCACTGAAAACCAAGTTTCGTATTTAATTCTAAATACATACATGCTTTTAATTTATAAATCAGATATAATTGATTTATACAAACTGAATGGAAGTCAAAATCTTTTGAAGTAAAAAATACACACTCGATACATTGATTCAATAGCCACTAATTTATAAGATATAAAAACCTCATAATATATGTAAGTTGCCGTGGCGCAGAGGGAGTGAGGTGATGCTGGTAAACAAAGGGTCCCGGGTTCAATCCTCGTCGTGGGCGTTTTTTTTAAATTTTTTTTTTTCATTTTATTTTCTAGAACAAAAACCGTTTTTAATACCTTTTCTATCATAAAGTTAATACATTTTGTTGGTAAATTAAGCACAATATTGATTTAAAAGATTGCTTAATGGCTTAAAGGTGGCTTAAAGGTAGCTTAAATGTAGCTTAAAGGTGGCTTAAAGAAGTTTGGACATTAAGGACCTATAAGTTGTCCTTAAATGTAGCTTAAAGGTGGCTGAGAGATAGTCTTTAAGCTGCCTTTAAGCCATCTTTACGCTTTCTTTAAGCCACCTTTAAGCAACACATATAGCTTAAAGGTGGCTTAAAGATCGTCTTTAAGCTACCTTTAAGCACCTTTAAGTTATCTTTAAGGAGAACTTAAAGATGGCCATTCATCCTGTGATTCTGATCACAGCTGCAAGCGCCGATGTGACGTAGTCAACCTCGACACGTCATCAGACGACTTAGGAATTTCATAATTTCGCAAGATAAAAAGAACAATTGAAGTTTTTAATTCAGTACACCTTTCTTGATACAATCAAACCCAATAATTAATCATCTTCATTTTGGTATATATTTGTTAATTACCGAAATACAATATCTCGTAAAATCTCATGAATAAGGGGCGGGGCATATGCAAATTTTCCTAAATAACACGTGCTAGAATTCTGATACCTTCCTTAACATAGCTGAGTATGTGGTCGCCATATTATTTTCGATCGCTTTTTTCAACTACTACTGGGATCTATTTACCGGTCGAGAAAATTACGTTCGGTTGCTTTTTGATCGAAGCATACGGATTGCATGGACTTCTAAATGCATGAACTACACTTTGTGGTAAAATGTTTGAAAACAACGAAATTAAAAATATAAATATTCTTCTAAAAAATTGCCAGAGAATCCGCATTATCTTGTACACATATATAGTGCTTCTTTCCTTCGCTTGCACATCAAATACGTGTGTCGTTCATTAAGAATGCATAACGTCTGCATTAGTATAGACAACGGCCGTACTGTCCCTATACTTTTTGGAAATCAAATATAGAAATACAATATAAATTCCTACAGAACTGTCACTTTACTTTTTTCGGAGGACAACGCAAAAACAATATAAAGAAAGTATATATGAAGGCCAAATTCAAAGATACATGTACGAGTTCCCCTCCACCCCGTCCCCCATAAAAAAAAAAAGAACACAAAAACAAAAAAAATTATGGACTAGGATTTAGGGAATTTGTAAAGTTTGTTCGTAAAGATTTTTGGTCGGTCTGCCCCCCCCCCTTTAAAAAAAACCGATGTTTCCGCTAGCCCGTTGTGCTGCTTTCGTTCAAAATGCTATGCTTTCATGATAAAATACACACGCAGAGGTTATAAGTATCTTCCCAGGCAACGATGGTCATCAATTCAGGCAGCCGTACATGTCATGCAGGATGTTTAATTAATGACAACCGAAACAGACTAGTTGTATTAAATATATATTATAAGATTAAGAGGAATGTCATCATTGAAATTATATCTCAGTGCTTTATAATATATCTAATCGAAATTAGAATTGGTTTTCGGTTTAGGAAAAAGAATTTGTTTTCCTTTTAGGCCCTTGAGAAGACTGCTTACACATTTGGTTCGTAGTGTGTGTTTGATTGTTTGTTCGTTTAACTGTTTGCACCCTTATTACTTTAATTATTTATCTCATTGCCCTTTATATATTTATATCGTACCTTTTGTAAGCGCGAAAGAATAAAAGTTAACTTAAATCTAAAAAGAAACGCACGATAATCAAATTTATATTAATCAGCCATGCACATCAAAACCATGTATTTTGAAAAAAAACCATTTCATTAATATTTAAGAATGGGATGAACTACATGTATATGAATATACACATGCAAGTTGTCGTTCAAAATCGTAACGCACATTTAAAAATGAAAATATGATTGCAAGTCATATGCGAAAATTTACGCAAAAGCAAGGTTGCAAAGCAAACATGTTTTTATCTATTATCTCTTAAATTTCTATGATGATCAGATTAAAATTAGTGATTGTTTAATCTAAATGAAAAGTCATCAAGAAGAATTATATAGTACCGTCCGACAATGATCAGTTCAGGTACGTAGGTATAATGCCTATCTTTGTACTTCGACCTAGAATAAAATAAAATATTCACTTTAAAGAGGTTGACAGACAAAACCATTCATGAAGCGTTTTTCGTTCTTTACGATGACTTTGCCTGTCCACTTCTCTGGATAACACAATGTACAGTGGCGCTATCTTGAAACCTTAATTATTGGTAGATGGTCCAATTAAACACGCTCGTCAAATCGCCCTATTATTTTTGCAGTATTACCGCATTCTTTAATTGCACAATTGTCTTTCTACATTGCCAACAACAGCCGACCATCTCAAAAATCCATAAAACGAAATACAAATTCAAAGCAGAGCAACACGGACCTCCAAGATAGAGGTAGGATCAGGGGCCAAGGAGGAGTAAGCATCCTCTGCTGACCGGTCACACCCGCCGTGCGCCCAATGATCTAAACTTTAACATGCACTAAATAGGGAATAATGCAGCACATTTTCTTCGATTAAAACTCCTTCAAATCGGTATTGGATGTATTACATTTGTTTCGTTTGTCATAAATAATTTGTTAAGAATAATATAAATGATTTCATCAAATGCAATATTAAATATCAAATACTATGAACATATGAGATAGACGGAAATGTGACTTTGAATATAAACGTTTAAAAAGCGTATAATGAAGTGTTGCTTATAAATGTTTAAATTTCAAACATAAATTATAAACTCGAAGAACTAAGTTTTATTTTGAATATTTTTGTAACCTTTTGTGATTGTCATATGTTAAATGTTTCTTTTATGTACTCATTAAGGAGCCTATGCTCGACAGTACGTAGGGATCGTCCAGTCTGGCATTCTTCGAGATTTTTTTTCTGTACCGCCATCTAAATGCGCATTAAAAATAAGGTTTTAAATGTATTAAAAGTATCAAAATATTTTTTTTTCATCTATTTAACTAAATGGTGAACAAAAATCCCAACGGTTATTGATAACTCATCGCAAAAGCATAAGTTTGCTAAATCAACGATATCTTGAATCGCGAAGAAATAGCGGATGAATATGATAACAAACATGCTGTAAAGATATAAGCTTATCACTTACATTTCTTTTGGAGACCGTACCCTATAAAAATTAAATTTATAAGTACATTTGTGACTTTGTTGCAAAAAACATAAGAAAGCACCAACACCAAAAAAAGCAACAATATTGAATTTAAAAAGAATTTTAAAAAAATAGTAAAACTGGATGTTTCTGCTAAAGTTTTGACATCACATGACTAGCATAAAAAGTGTATTTAATAGCCGTTAAAGTAAAGATCATATTGCAGCTGGTTTAACTGAATATTAAAGATATGGCAAATCGCCGTGGCGTGGGTTTGTATGTAAACAACCACATTATAATCTTGTTTCAACGGGATATGAAAAAAGTACTTTTTATTACATTAAGGGAAATATTGTTAATGAGTTGTATCCTCGTATTCAAATTTTTGTTTGATAGACGATTGACGAGATTTTATATTTAAAAAGGCGATCTAGCTATAGCAACGAGCCTGTGAAAATATTCAAATACTGTTTATAGCAGATCGAAACCATTTTTCTTTTTTTACAGTATAAAATTCCTTCGATCTTTGTAATCGTGATGAGTTATTGTTTGGTATTTTTTGAAAATTGCATTTGTTTTTCAAAGCAACATATAATTTCCCACAAAGAACTAAATATGATATCAGTCAAATTTGGCCCTCGTAATTGCAATTATAAAAGTGTTTCAGGTATTTTTAAATTGTATTTTTTTTTTTAGAATAGTTGATATAATATATGTTTTTCACCTATTTATTCAATTAATTTGCACTCACAAGCAATATATGACGTCAGAAGTGATGCTTTATTTGTATTTCAATCAAAATCAGTCAAAAAGTGACATTTCTCTCATTTTGTTTTGAATGGGAAATAAAGAGCGACGCTTTGAACAAGAACAAACTTTTTGTCACTTATAAGTCTTGGATAGATACATCTTAGATGTAAATATTTTGTTTCTTCAAGAAATCACTCAATGTTTTTTGAAAGAAAAACTGCTTGAAAACAAAGCCGTTTTATGATAAAAATTTTTAAAAAAGCAGGAAAAGGTTAACTTTTTGATGTCACATTTCAAAATTGTAGGCATTAGGATCAAAATGATAAATATGAAAATATGTATATACGTACAAAGGCAGCAAATAATGACAGTAAATTGATGATGTTCATTTAAGGGGAACCATATTATGCCCATATCATATAATTTCCTTTAATTTACACCAAAACATAATTCATTTACTTTTTAATTCTGATATTATATGATATACGACAATTCGTACAGAAATTCCATAGTTTCTCTATTCCAGAAAATGTCAGCTCGAAGCCTTTATGGGCGTTCCGACCTTTGATTTTAATATTGCTTATTTACTATATGCAATCCAATTATTGCTGATGAAATAAAAATGAACAACTTTATTTTCGTGTAATCTGGTTTGATTTTTTAACATTTTTATGGGCCAAAGGATTTTATATTTTTCATTCTCTTATACCATGTGATATAAATACTTACCCAAGTACATATGTTTATAGTTCTCTTAATATTATGCATATCAAAATGAGAAGCATAATGAATAGGATTAATTACTTATTGTAAATTCAAGTCTTCGATGTTTTATGGTTAACGAAACTAATTTGTATGCAAATATTAGCGATGACTGGCTAAATATAGAAGAATATGAAACTAACTTTAGGAACGATCACAACTCGTACGGGAGAGGTGTAATGATTTATATTTCTTACTCTATATTTGCTCGTCGTTGATATTATTTAGAGCCAAACAACACATATATCATTGTTTAAAATAAGCTATTAAACAACTAATTATATGCTTGTTTACCGTTCACAAAATTCTAGCAGTGTTTTTGTGCAAAAACGTATATTTAAAAAAACAATATTCAAGATTATAGTTCTTGGCAATCTGAATGTTAATTTTCTCAAACTTAATTCTACAGATGAGATTACAACAATAATGAACACATACAACTTAAAAAATACAATGCATACACCTACACTGATCACTGAGCATACATGTACCTTTATAGATCATATCATTGTAAGCAAGAACGATTAAACCCTCAGTTCAGACACTGTCAGTCATACACTTATTGATCACAAGACTACGTATATATGCATTCATCAACATTTTAATATAAATGAATCATTCTAACAAAACGATAGGACTACAATATTGCACATTTTGAACTACCTAACAATCTTATTAAAGCATGTGACTGAAATAAAATTATAAATGAAACAGACACAAAGATGCTACAACAATGAATTTCACAAATCTTTGTCAGTCTTTTGTACGTAATTGATTGCCCCCTCATAAAAAAAAACAAAGTGAAAACAAAACCTTGTTACAATAAGAATAAATCCTGGGTGAATTACCTCTTACGCAAAATTATGCAAAATTGTATTCGAAAGAGACTGTAAAAACGCTCTTTTTATATCAACTTTGTGATTGTCATTAATATTTGTTCTATGTTCTCATTAAGGAGCCTTGCTGACAATCAGATAAGTCGGTTCGATGGAAATGACATTCAGGGATTATCACAGCTTACAACATTGTAAGTCAAAACAAAAAAACAACTTTTCTCTCTATCTTAAACAAAAGAGTTATAAATACATCCACTTGTTTCGGAGTAGAGTAGTCTTGATACAAAATAAGTAATCAAGATTCTTATTTCATCATGTTTCATTCCTGCGAATGCACTGCGACTAATTAATAATTGCAAACTAACTATACCGGTAACTCACAAATCTCTCTATTTTTAGACAGTTAAATGGATAACATAATGAACCTAATTTTTTTCGTTATGTGCCAAATTACACTCGTTATGTTTTAAAGTTATAGCTTGTTTTTTAGAAGAATTTTTACACCCCCCCCAAAAAAAAAAAATTTTTAAAAAATTAGCATAGTGGCGTAGAACATATTTTTGTAAATAAAGTTTAAGCCCTCTTTGTTGTTTTGGGGAAAACAAGAGATGTTTTTAAATACTTCATGAATAGCAACCATATCTTAAGGAGCGGGAGAGTTTGAAAATGATTATCTGGTGTGATATATTTTATTCCATTTTTCTATTTACAATCAATTTACAAATTGTTTTGTATTATCTTGTTTAGGTTGTCATTATCTTTTGTACTTAAAAGGGTCAGTTTTGAATTGTTTGTGTTGATATGACTGTATAATAGAGAAACATCTTTACATTAACATTTTTCAAAAGATTTGTTTCCTTGTTAATTTTTTGGTTTTCACCTCTCAGCTATGTGCACCTATATGCATCACCTTACCCCGTTATTTTTATTATAAAAATTGCATATATCTGTTTTTCAATACCCGCACCGAGTGTTTGACCTTAAAAAACACTATCTTGTACCAGTTTTAGTTAAGAAGGACATATGCAATTTCCGATACTTTTTGAAATTATAATTTAATTTTCATAGAAAATGAGATCACATTCTATCATACACATTCAATAATACATTTACTGGAAATGGACATTGATGGTAACTTAACAACAAAACTTTATGATAAACGCGATGACTTCAATTTTTCTATAGTCAACTTTCCTTACTTATGTAGCAATATACCTTCATCACCTGCATATGGTGTTTTTGTCTCTCAGTTAATTCGATACGCAAGGGCATGCTCTTCGTATGAACAGTTTCTAAGACGAGGCAAGCTACTGACAAACAAGTTGATAAAACAGGACTATCAACAGTCTCGTTTAAAGTCATCTTTTCGTAAGTTCTATGGTCGATACGACGACCTTGTCAGCAAATACAATCTTCCACTGAGTCGCATGCTGACAGACGTTTTTCATACTAATTGTTAGACCATAATTAATTACCTAATTGTCTACGGACATTTGCGGTTTTTATTTTCCCGATTACGACAACGAGCACACGGCGGGTGTGACCGGTCAGCAGAGGATGCTCACTCCTCCTAGGCACCTGATCCTACCTCTATCTTGGAGGTCCGTGTTGCTCTGCTTTGAATTTGTATCTCGTTTTATGGATTTTTGAGATGGTTGACGGTTTGTAATTGTCATTTTTTCATACATGTATTGACCTTTTTGTACAATTTGGGATTGAACTGTTTATTGCAAGTAAATTTTAAGTTTATCAATTATCTAAACATGTCATGCCATAGAAAGTATGGTCTAAATAATTATTCCAAATAAAATTAAATGATGCCCCCACCCCTCGGCCGTTGCCTGCTGTAGATATGCTTTTGTGTGCCAACGTCATCATGTGTGTGTGGACTTAGAGAAAGGGTGGGGGTGAGGGGTCTAGACCCCTCCCCCCTTTGAAAAATTCATTTACGTAGTAAAATTACCAAAAATAAACCTCGGACCACAATCTCTACCCCCTCCCCCCGCCCCCGCAAACATTCATTACTCTAGCCCCCCCCCCCCCACTACCCATGGATAAATAAACATCAGAATATGTTGATATTAACAATGAAAACCTGTTCATGTATTTGCAATAAAGAAAATCGTAAACAGTGCAAAATAAATGACAT
Source organism: Magallana ariakensis (assembly GCA_020458035.1). Taxonomy (NCBI): domain Eukaryota; kingdom Metazoa; phylum Mollusca; class Bivalvia; order Ostreida; family Ostreidae; genus Magallana; species Magallana ariakensis. The sequence continues at coordinate 47,654,502 of CM035819.1, read as the reverse complement.
ATGACATGATTTTCACTGCAGGACGGCTAGGACTGAAGATATGATTGTTGATTAAGGTAGTATCGGACACAGTCATGTAGATACTTATGTGGATAAAAGTACGATATTTATACTATATAGTTATATCAAAATTAAAATACTTTCACTTTTTTAGAATTTTAATATTTTACAATATTTGGCCCCAAAAAATAGGTCTATAAATTTTTTGAAACTTAAGGTAAAAATTAGATAATCCCAAGCAGGATTCGAACTGTCTACTTACAGACACATAGTTAACGCTCTAACCAATTGCGCTATGCTGTTAGGTAACATTATTTTGGGCGAAAATATTACATTTTATACTTTATTTGTTTAGTTCAATATGGAGTGCATCGCAATATGCAGGTGTCCAATACCACCTTAGGCCTAAAATTTGTGCTTTGCATTGTTAATTACCTAATAAAATTGTGCAAGGGGTTTAAAAAATAAATATGTGAAAATACATGCATGTTATAAACAAGTAAATGATCTTTGTCTGAAGTTAGGTACACAACACGGGTCTACAGGTTGAATTAACGGGAACTAGTTTGACCCAGCTCTTTGGTAAGATGGGTTTCACGTGGTGTACTTGAATATATGTGTTTTCGATATGCAGAATAGGATTTATTTACATGCATTAACGTGTCTTTTGTGATGATCAGCTAAAGGGATTCATATTGTGCTCTATTTGGATTATCATTATGATGTTGACCAATATAGGAAAGCATAATACATGTAGTAGCACAATATTATAAGACAGCGGTATACATAAATTTTACTTTCACTTTCTAAATAAGTGATCTCCTTTGCCTGCATACTGTTTCATCATCTTTTGATATTTAAATAAGCTTATCGTTACCTATCCTGTACAGTTGCAAAAGCTATTTTTTCATTTGTCAGACTTACACTATTGAGATGACCCCATATTGACCCTGTGGCATTTTGTATTAAATTTGTGTGTCATATGTAAGTAAGTGTAGAGACTTATCATGTTTATATGAGTTATAATAGGAAGGAAGGGGTCTTTTTTTCTTAATATATGATGATGCATCAAATATAATGTAGGCCATGACCCTATGGGATTGTTCTGACTCCATGAAACAGGAACATACCAAATATCTTGAAAACTGTTGCGATCCCCACCTCTAAACCATATATATTCTTGTTTCTAATGTCATTATGATGCATCAAATGATGTAAAGTACATGACCCTCAGGAATTGTCTTTAACACCCCCCCCCCCAACACCGTCCCCCCCCCCCTCCCTACCCCGAAATAGGAAATGATGATATATTTTGATAACTTTTGAGATCCATATCCCTAAACCATATTTATTCTTGCTCTTTGTGTCATTGCGCATCAAATAGTATATAGGTTATGCCCCCTTTGGAGACACCCTGACTTTCCAGAACTGGAAATAATAAAGTATTTTATCTTATTCATATGTAGTGTTGATCCATGTAGATAATTCCTAGCCTAATGATTACCCTGCTTTGTTTAGGAGACTATATAATTGCATATAACATTTTGTTTATCTTAAAAATTATAAAGCAATTTCCAAAATCTTAATGTGCATCTAGAGAAAAATACCAATCAAGAAATGATTTTAAATTTGCTACTGTACACATGTAAGAATGTAAGAAGACTCTGAATCTTTAGAACCAGGTTTGATTGGGGGGGGGGGGGCGGAGGGGTGTGTCGTGGGTGGAAAATGAGCATTTGATTTTAATCATTTATTGTTATTGAATTAAACTTGAATATGAGTTATTGATCTTCAGGTAGAAAATAATAGATCAATAGATCATTTGTCAATTATGCAAGGTGTAATGTGATTTTTTTTAAGAAAAAATTTTTTTTTTTACTAGTTTTTAAACCTTTTTAGACCCCAAATTATATTTTGATTTTAATAGATCATTCGACAATTAAGAAGAGTGTAAATGTAAGGTTTTTTAATTTTAAGCAAAAATAAATGCACTTTTTTTTAAAGAAAAAAACCCCGTCATTTTATTTACAGTTTAAGGAGGGATACATGCACGGATCAAGAAAAATTGTCCAAGGTGGGGGGGGGGGGGCAGTTATTTGTGTTTCCCGGGGGGGGGGTGGCTCCACGGCATATTTTTGGCAATGTATAATGTTATTTGAAGAAATTTGAATTTTGGAGTGGGATCTGGACCCCCTCCCCCCGACCCCCTCTAGATCGGCGCATGCTATAAATGAAAATTTTCTGCTACTATTTCACTACCAGGATTAAATTTAATTTTTCAAAACCTTATTGCACATCTATAGGACAGTCCCTATCATATCCCAAGATATGATATGTCTATTCATTAAATCATAAGAGGAGTTCTGAGATCTAGGGGTATTTTTTAGAGTGATAAACGTCAAGCTACTATTTTACTCCCTGGATGAAATTTAAATTTTTTAAACCTTATTGCACATCTATAGGACAGCCCCAATCATATCCCAAGAGATGACTTAGCTACTCCAAAAGTTGTAAGAGGAGTTCTGGAAACCATACTTTAAAAAAAAAATGTCATCTTTTGTTGCCACCCGATTCCCGTAATAAATAAAAAAATTCTGAAACCTGATCACACTTAAAAATGATACCCCCAATCATATTCTAGAAGATCATTTGCTACTGCAAAAAATGTTGACGTTTTTGAAACCAGATTTTTTGTAAAAAAAAAAAAACGTCATTTTTATTAGCCACCAAATTACCCCCAGGAAAAAATTGAAATTTCCGACACCTTATTGCGCTTCTATAGGACCCCCCCCCCTTTCCAAAAAAAAAAAAAACATATTCCAAGAGATGATTTGTCTATTTTTGAAAATGTAAGAGGAGTTCGAGGAAGAAGGTTTTTTGTGATAAAAACATATTTTTTTTACCAATTATTTGACCCCCAGGACTACCAGATAATTTTTTAAAACCTTTTTACAAAACAACATGACACTCAAAATCAAACTCCAAAAGTTCAGTTTGCTAGTTTATAAGATGTAAGAGCAGTTTGAGAAAGTAAAACGTGACATATTATATGGACGGACAAACGGACGGACGGACGGACGGAACAGGGTAACAACAATATACCCGAACTTTCTTAAGAAAGTGCGGGTATAATAAGAAAACAAAATAGTCATCTATTTGCTAAAATAAATACAGATAAGTATGCACTTACATCACAGAATAAAACACAAAAAGCCAATACATTGTTAATTAAAGTTTGATTATTTTCAATTGTTTTGACTTTATATTGAATAATTTTCATTAGTTAGTTTTAGGTTTAAGTTTGTTACCTGATCTTTACTCGATTCTCGACTTTCTGAGATATAAAGCGGCGATTGTATTTTTTTTTTGTTGAACGTGTTGTTATTTAAATAGTATATACATTTGGGGAAAAGGTGTTTCATTGAACTAGATATGCAGCTTTAAAATTCCAAATAAAGTCGCCTTAAATAAAAGGATAGGAATACCATTCTTTTTTCAGCATACTGTAAAAGTTTTTTTTTGTAATGCAATTGTGTTCTTTTCCCTTTATTATTTTTATACCAAATTTATAATTATATCTTATGGTTTTACATTGTGTACATTTAAGAGACTATGGAACAACAATATAAGTAAAATCGATAGCAATGCTTTTGATGGGTTATCACAGCTTCAAACATTGTAAGTTAGAATTACTTCTGATATTTTTTAGTACACTTCTTTCGTTTCTCTCTCAAAAGTATCGCATAGTGTGTGACATGTTTGAGGAGTGATATGAAATATGGTGATTGCGCTAACTTGATAAAAACATGTTTATAGCTTTATCATGGAGTTTACAATCAAAAAGTATTATATTTGATGATAGAATAGCTATTTTGATTGAGTAAACTATATTTAAATTTATTCTTTCATTAATATTTTTGCAGGCCTTTTTTCATATTTTGGTTCAAAAAATAAACAACTAATTCTCTAAAATGCATGATGTTTGTTATATCCGTAAAGTGGTATGTATTAAATATTTATGGTTATATCAGATTTAACAAGTACACGCAACAAATAATTAAATGAATTTATTATTTGGTAGGACCATGAAGCTAATTTATAGGTAACTTTCTATCTTTTACTATTTATCAGACTTAATATTTCATTGTTCGAACGAATCACATAAATAGACAGATTAGTTTTTGTTTAGATAAAATGTCTATTTGTTAAAAAAACAAACAATTCGTTAGGACGATCTTGCCTTTTCTGGACAAATAAGCTATATAATAGAATATATCATTTTCTCCGAAAAAATCAAAACAAATTGTTCAGAAATGATAAGCTAAGCAATTTTAACAGAAAAAAGAATTTGGAGAAAGATAGTGAGATAGAGAGGGGGTGTTTTGTATTTGCCAGAAATATGTCTCTCGGCACCCTTAATTAGACCTTTCAAAAACTATATCACAACAAATGTATGCATGTGACGATCAATTTAAAAACCTGCGTTTAGAGTAAGTAGTGTCTTGATAACACAATTTTTGCTTGACCAAGAATGCTGTATCTAGACGAAGAACAGTAACCACTGCCAATTCAGTGCTATATATAAAACTATGGTGACAGAGGTGGTCACTCAACCTCAAGGATCACCAGTTAAATTAAAAGAGAGTAGGGCGAGACCTGATCTGTGTAGCTGTTTTTATTGTCGTTTTGAAAAAGTTTGAAATATTTGATGGCCCCATGAATGTTGTTCAAGTACATATTGCCCAAATCCGAAAATTGAAACTTAACATAATGAGTGCTGTGGCTGTTTTAAACAGAACTGCGGATGTTAAATTAAGTATCCCCTTCTCGCAGACACCGATCTTATTTGTGCCCTGACTAACTCTTTAGTTGATACGTCCAAAACTTTCACTCATGTAGAAAAATTGTATTCTAAGTAAAGGTGCAAGAAGACATGAATTTAGATGCTTAGAAAACATCCACACATTCTAAGGATTCGCGTATATCTCGTACGGATAACCTACTTGTTTGAACTACAAGTAACTATAAGTTTGTCTAGATGAATTAGTTATTTGTTTTGAAGCTGAAGATATTTGTTTAGACGATTTAGTTATTTTTTATATAATTAACTATTGTTTACTATTTTTAGACAAAGACACTCAACATCTTTGCTTAAACTAATTAGTTATTTATTTAGATGAAACTATATATCCTAATATCTCCATAGTTATACAACACTATCCTTGTATGCCTTCATGTCTTTTTCGGGCAGTTGCAGACGCATGGTTTGTAATCGATATGACAATTATAAAAACAAGTATGTTAATTTCTAGGATCAAATTAATGTTACATGATGATATAATTACAGTGTTTATCGGTTTCGCCTAAATAAAATATCTAACAAAACGTTTAATGATATTCCTTAAGAGCCCAACGTCCAGAAGTTTGTATGGTTTAATAATCAAATCTTGTTTGGGGAAAGTTGCTGCCGCCAATATGTAAAATGAATGGTATTTGTGATTGGTGTTGTCAATTCTAAGCGAAACAATATGTTTGAACAGAACAGCATTAAAATGATAGCGAGTTAATATCTGACCCAAATTTAAATCAAAACTGTGAACATAGTTTTTTCGAGGGCATCTGCATATAATTCATCATTACCTCAAATGAACATGACAATGTTCTTGTAATAGTAGTCACTTTATTCTACTGGTTACAACTTGAGTGTAAATCAATGAATTTTTGTACAGGAATGATATCTGCTGGAACAGCAAAATTCTTTGCGGATTTTGATTAAGCATTTGCATTGTAATAACGCATAAAATACTAATGTATTACTGCCTTAAATGATTTGACTTCATAAACATTGTTACAAAGTAACAGTAAATTTGGATTGAAAAGATTTATTATGCCCAGAGATGGTTTACCTGTAACTGGGCATGCCTTAGAGCGTTTTGTACCTTCTAAAAATTTCGTAATTATGAAATATGTTGTAGGACCACTGGTGCAGTTTAGTGCATTAGAAACTTGTTGTTGTATTGTGTAAAATTGAGTGCTTGTATTGTCTAAAAGACACATTTTTAGCTATTAACTTAGTTAAATGTAACTCTTGTCACCATCAGAGTTGTCATTTCATACTAAACATTGTAACTGGTTGATATCAAATGACATAGAAGAGTTAAAGGAACAATTGACTTCACTTTCGAGAGTTTCAACTGATGAACTGAATTGTAACTAGTTTTGGGTTTAGGCATACTGGGTGATTTCAATTCTTCGCTGTTTGTGAGATAAGGTGCCGGCAATAAAATTTCGTTTATCTGCAATGTATTGTGCTTTAAAATGTATGATAGAAAGCCGTCATTCCAAAAGATGACATTCCAATGTTATTAAGGTGGCAAGCAGGTTTGCTTTCGTCACAGTAGGAATCGATGTAGAAAGTTGACCGTCTCAGCAAAATCATATAACTTTTGATCAAATTATTAATGATTTTTAGCAACTTAAAATGAACTATTTTCAAAAGCTTGAATGCAGTTTATACAAATATTTGATTATCAAATGATAAAAAGGATAATATTCCTAAACATATAAAAACGGCCCCTTTTTTTACAATGAATTACAGAAAATCTACCATGCGTTTGATAATTTAAAAACATGAATGAATAAATATGACACATCCTGATTAGGAGAGGAACACATAAGTTGAAAGAACTTGTTTCCAATCCTCTTGTGTAATTACACAATAAAATATGTTCAAATCCAAATCCTGATTAGTGTTGAAAACTAGGATTGTTTTTTACTGTAATGATTGACGCAATACCGATGATTTTTTCACAGCCTGTAACAGTAAATTTAGATCTTGATTGTGGCTCTGTCCTTCTAATGAATAAAAAAACGGGTGGACCTTGGTACAATAGACGATATGCATATGAAGGAATTATGTAGAACAGACAAGACTCGCTTACATATTACGTGATATACTTATCGCCAAACTATCACCATTTGGTGGGTGGGAGGGGATGGTAATTAGCGATCAGCAATGAAATCGTTTGATAATTCAACTTACAAAAATGTCTTATAAATTGAGGATATAAAATCACGTCGAACATGCTTACCGATATCTCTGTCACGTGACAAGCATGACTCAGACGAGTAACATTCTGGAAGGTTAAACGAGTTCACACCAGGTAAACAACGTCAGCTAATCATCTTATAATGGAAAACACCCAATTAAATTTTGCATTCTTATTTTAGAAGATACATATGATCACAGTTGGGTACATTTTTCTTCTTTCGCGAATAAATATATTTTGACAAAATACATTGACCATCTGAATGAGAAAAATGCCCTCGTGTATTTGAAAGGCTTTCAAATATTGGGCGGAGCTAAAAGTCTACGAAGATTGAAAGTAAACGGTGTACCCCTACCATAAATAATGATTTGTATATTCAATATGATGTTTTTTCTTGGGTAAGAAAGGGATTATTTTATAAGAGTACATATATTCAAGATTAAGTACATGCAAAATAAAAACAAAGAAATTCCTTTTGTTCCCAATTTACTGGGGACAGTATTTCACATCATCCTTTAAAGACGTGACATATGGTCACATTTTCTTCCAAAGAGTATGAGTGTTTGTTGGAAATTTCCTATTTAAAATCATATTTAAAATCATATTTAGGCTAGTGAATGAATCGAAACATTAGCATTAACTTCTCTTCTTTTACAGTTAAACTTCTGTACATTCAACTACCGATCTTAATCGAAATATTAAAAATATTTTAGCTAATTATCAAATACGAGTACAAACTTATGTCGATTATATTGTGGCAATAATTTCTGCATTGATTGATTTTTTGAAAATAAAAATAGGCATATTTCTTCTCTTCACAAACTTACATTAATTGCATTTATTATTTTGATATCAACTTAATTATTATATCTAATGAGTAATTTTACATGTTCTAAAATGTGCTAATCAGCCAATTTAGTTAATCAATGCATTTTCATTTTTTTTTTAGGGGAGGGGGGGGGGTTCAGACGTAAACAAATAATGAAGTTGCGCTAAAGCTTTTTAACGTCATAATGAAAATATGAAATTTCATGAAATCGTTTAAAACTTCAAAGCTGTTTTGAAAAAAAAAAATTGGTTGAGAGCACGTAATTATTTTTAATGGATTGATTCTAAACTATATATTCTGTCATTGTGTTGAGTAGAGATAAATTCGTCTGATTCGTAAAAAAGTTAAGAGCATAGTTTAGAAATGCGTTTACCGACTAAGAGGTGCATTTCACTATATGTATCATTGAAATAACCTTGCTTGATTTTATCAGCATTGCTGTGTTTGAAACACGATAGCATCATAACCAGACAGACAAATCTCAAATTAATTTTAAAAATTAAACTTTGAAACCAATGAATCAAGTAGACAAATTTTCAGGGTAGTTTTTTTTAACTAGCACTAAACCCGCTAGCTATCGATATATTAATCATCCTATATCCTCCTCACTATAGTGATTCCTATCAAACTTATTAGTTTTATCCTTTTTTAAATCATGTTACCATCGAATTCAAGTATGGGCAAAAGACATTTTCAGGCTTATAACTGGCTTACAGTCAGTTCAAGCATATCTTTTACAACATCCACCATAGCATGGCATTGAAATCTCATACTTTAGCATTGAAATTTCATACCATAGCATTGGAATCTCATAGCATATCATTAGATTCTCAATCGTCATTACATACCATAGCATACCATTGCATAGCATACAACATAATTTCAACTCGGTTTTTACTGATTTTATTTTAAAGAATAAAGGTTTATTTTGCATATTAATGGTGAACTTTGATGTTTTATAATGTGACTTCGAAATGTATGAAAGTCTTCTGTATGCAGAGGCGTTTTTGTTTAAATTTCATAGCATAGCATACCATATCAATAAATATTTTATTACAATTCCACATAGTATAGCATGAAATGACTGTAAAACATGTTTCACACCTCGAACAATGGGTTTTTGCTGATGCCAAATGACTTGGTACACACCACGTCCAAGCTTCACGGCTCTGTGGCAATGTCAACGTTACCATAATTATTTTGGTTATAATTGGCAGTGATTGGTAATTTACTAGTCATTGTTACATGATAGGTTGAACGTATAAAAATACCGCTGATGCATATTTGAATGAATAAAAGCTATATACAGGAATGAATTAAATTAAAAAGATAACCATTAAAATTATGCTTCTGAATAAAATACCAATGAAGTATAAGATATGTAATTTATCCCGGTGTAGATTAATGGGGGGAAACCCCCCTCAAAAAAATACCACACGTAAACGTCTTCTAAGAACGACAATAGATAACGTATTACACATACTGAGAAAGATATTCACTTCTAAGGCAGACCAATAATCCAAGCTTTTGAATCTTCAATAAAACAAATGTACAATTAAGATTTTGTAAACAAATCTGAGCTGGGTTTTTTTCTGAATTCTTAGTAATTATGAGATGCAAATGCTTGTTCCCAACCTTTTCTCAAAGATCATGGAAAAATAATGAACGATTGTTGCATTTTCCTATCCTCTTTCCCAAAGAGACATGTCAACATGAAAATGACCAAATCTCATAAGGTATTTTACTTGGGATTTGAATACAGCTCACTTCAGTCAACTGTTTTAGATAAAGGTAAATTTGCTACAGGAAATGATTTGACAATTACCATTACCAGGATAAGCTGTGGAGAAATTGCCCTTCTTTTAATTAAATGGGATAATCTAGATCTAATGGTAACTAACACAAAAGAATTGTAGAAGTATAGATAGAATCACAAAGAGTTTAGTTCTTATGTGAAACATGTACTAAGTGTGTTTTTAAACTTTTTACTAGCAATTTGATTTGATCCCTCACTTCGCTCGGCAGCAATTCTCATGGTACTCGAAAAAAGTTTATCAACATATACTTAAAATACTTTGTCTTTTCATTGTTCATGAACATGTTTTACGATCATTCTGCTACATTTAATTTCCCTGACAATATCTAAGAAGTTACCAATTAGGCCAGATTAGATCAGCTTTGCGTTTGGGCTAGTAAATACTGAATAGAACACTTATCAAAACGAATAGGCGTGTTTAGATAAAACATTTTTGCGTTTGTTCGCATTGCGACGAAAAAGAAAACACACGCGCAAATTTTAAAACACCCACTCATTTGTCATATTTGTACTAACAACAGTAGAGGAAGGTGCAATACTGAAGGATTAAGTTGCTAATACGTGTAATTATGGATGATCGATTGCATTAAGGAATATCCTTTCGGTCCAATTTTATACAAAAATCACTATGTTAATTGAACACCTTCGAGTGAAAAGATTCAATGTTTTAAAATGCATGCCTCAAGTAAACTTTATTTTGCTAGAAATGTTGTACATGTTGGGAGCTGCAAACTTCAAGTATCATGAATATTCAGCAAAGTTTTGCACGCGGATTTTTTAATATAAACCGTAAAATGGGGAAACCAGTATTTGTGTCGTTTTTCTCTTCTATTAACTATGTGAATCGAAGTTGTGTATACCACAATCATCTGCATCTGTCCAGTATTCCACATGTAGCCCTTGTTGCCACCACTTTTGAAATACAACCACTATTGAGAATGAAATGTGGTGATACGGAATAGTGTTCAAAAATCAAAAGTCCAAAGGAAAAATACCCAAACATGAGCAGAGCAAACACGAACCTTTACAAAAATAAGAGGTAGGAACAGGTGCCATGGAGGAGTGAGCATCCTCTGCGGACCTGTTACACCCGCCGTTTGCTCTTTGTCGTAATTGAGAAAACGGAAAAATCCGTTGACAATTCGGCGATTAATAATGGCCTAACAATAGGTATGAAAATCGTCAGTCAGCATTCGACCTAGCGGAAGATTGTATTTGCAGACGATGTCGTTGTATCAACCAATGACTTACGAAATGATGACTTCAGTCGAGACTGTTCATATTCTTGTTTAATCAACTTGTTTTCAGTAGTTTGCCTGGTATAAGCGCAATTGGTATACATAGGAATTCCAACATATTGTTGGAAGACATGATTTCCAAAAACTACAAAGATGTTGTCAATCATTAGCTCAGGTATATTTTTATATCATCTTCAGATTTCTTATGTATGCAATCCAAATTATTATAAACATCACTTTGTAACCACTATTGAAACACAACCGCTATTGAAATAAATATTGTCGCCCACTTTCACTGAAAGTGAGGGATTTTGATATGGATCTGTCCGTTCGTCTGATTGTCTCTCCGTAATTAAGTTTTATATCAACATTTGTTATAGTTTAATTATGACCCCTATTGATTTTCATGTCAAAAGTTCAAAGTTTAAACCTTAGATCGATCAATAAAGCTAAGCACTACCCACCTTCCCCATGCGAGAGCTAACTTAAGTTTTGGAATGTCAATTTTTGATATCAATCTCTTACGCTAAACATAGTCAACTATGTAAGCACACTATAGATTTCTATTACCGTTGATTGATAAATGCAACTTGTATAGTAACTTACGACATCGGGTCTATTTATCCGATTTTATAAAATTAATATCATATACTTTTAGAAATATAAAATATATTGTTTTGATTTAGAGTACAACAGACAATAACTTTGATGGTACTTTTTATTTTGACAACATAAATCTCGTAATATCACAAATTTGTACTTGCAATACATGACAACATTTTATATAAACATGTATATGATATTTTGAAGAATTACTTTAATAAAAGAAATGTTTAAAAACACAAACGTATTTCTTTGGCCAATCACTTTTCAATTGCCGATATAGTGCAAGTTGATCTGTGATGTTACGGGAGTAACAATATAGAACAAACAAACCAATATATATCGCGTGAAGAATTGAACATTTTCTCACATATTAATTTCTCACATTTCACATTTCATTTACATTTCTCTATACTGAGATGTGTTTAATAATTAATTTCTACCCGTTTTAAAATTTGTACTTGTGTTGTTAAAATATATGCAAGGGATGAAATATGGAAATTGTTTGCATGTCTGTTATTCTTAAATACAAAACAATGTGTAGAAATATCATAAATGAAATTATATAAACCGATAATTGTGGGCATGGATCATTTCTTTATGCTTTAATTAACTTATTCCTGTTAGTAAATTGGACAATTATAACTAATTTACATTTCCCAAAATTTAAAAAAACTTATTTTTTTGTCAAATCTTGAACAATTTGAAAATTCTAAAAGGGTGAAAGTATTTTGATTATAATGTACTTTGTGTTTCAATAGTCGTTACAATGAGATCTTTATAGTGAAATATATTGCCAACTACTTCCGAAATCGTTATGTTAATAGTGGTTGTATTTCAAAAGTGGTTGCAACACACCTACTTGATGAAGTTGTAGAAGCATGTATCAAGGTCTGCAATATCATGACAATTTTGTTTAGGCTATAAACATTAGAACAAATCGTAGTCTTTGGTATGTGTGACATTGTGTTTGATTTCTTGAAGTCTTTCTAGCATTATGTAGACAAACTGTAAGTGAGTGTATTCGTGTTGCACCTAATTTTATAAATTAACCTCAAATTTAAGCAAATATGTTGGGTTTTGTTCATTATATTGCTTTGCTGCTTTTTAACATCTATTCCTGGTGAAAAGTGCATGTTCCATAATGTTTTTTGTCGGCGTTTTATCCTGTCATCAGTATTTTTATTTGTTAGTAGTTATTAAGGAATTAGTTCAGTAGTCGTAGTATTTTCAACTATTATTGAAAATATTAAAACATTCATATACACAGTGACACTCTACTTAACACAAATTTAAAAGAAACTGATAATTAATATTTCCCGCTCAAGATACTCAGTAACCCATTATTTTACAGTGCAGTAAAATGTGAAAATTTAACGAACTTCTAATTGCGCCATGTGTACAGATGCATAAAAATAGGGCAAACTCCCTGTCGCTGTCGACGTTCACCAGGATGTTTAAACTATGTAAAGGACGCTTAATGCGTTCACACCTTTTAAGAAGCGTAGACGGTTTTCTATGACTTAATTAAATCGTATTCGTTTAGACAAAGAGATGGAGAACTATAAGACGTTATATCGTTGAAAGTAGTTTGTTTTATTGTAACAAATGATGATTTCTTTTGACGATCCATGAAGTTTTGATTGCTTGACATTAGTTAATTGAACGTTATACAAGCGTTCCACTTAATCAGAGATTCCAGCGATTCATTAAGTTGAAGCTGTCATTTTATTGACAGCATATCTAAGCTAATGTACAGATATATTTATTATTAAGTAACTCATGCGTTACCATATAAAATAATTATATCTACATGCTCAGCTTTATATCCATGTCAAACCTTAACGGATGCATATAATGCTAAAGAACGTCTAACAAATGAAAAATATGATAAATGTCGACCCCTCTTTAGTATATTGAATATGTTTAATTATATAATAATCAAATAAAAACTGAATACGTATTTTCAAGAAACAGTCATTAATATGTCCTAACATTTTGTGTAACGAACATTTCTAGTCAAAACAAGATCAAACCGCATGAAAAACTGATAGAACTGTTTTTATACTGTTTTTATACTAAAGACAAACTAGTTGTTTAAGTACAACGAAAAAGTCGTTTCCTTTTATCCTTTTTACGGCCTTTAGTTCGGGTCAAAATGACTCTATACCGGTCAGACATATATAAGAGTCTGCGAATACATTGTACAAATATCATGCATCTACTATACATGTACGTTAAGCGGATCGTTGGTGTCCCTGCATGTTTTGAACATAATCAGGGCTTAATGCTGATAGAAACGGCTATATAGCTTACCGAGTTATGCTTAACGACGTCTAACGAATGGAATTACGACAAAACCGTTAGTTATCCGTTGATACATGTCAACTCCATTTTTAATTGGCTATTAAGTAAGTATATCGTAGCTTTTATAAAATATAATAATTAAATGATTACCAGAAATGTTATATTTAAGCGACGGTCAATAAACGGACTTCACCGTTTGTGTAACAAACATTTATACTACTATATTAAATTAATAGACTCGAATTTTTGGGCTTTAATACCGAGAATTCGGAAGAGTACTATCTTTTGTTTTATATATTTTAAACATCATTGGTACTTGAAAATTATCAATTTGTTTTTTCTCAATCAAGCTTCGCTAATTAATAATCAACGAAAATTCTTTAAAAAAATCCGGAAATGATCTGGAATTTTTGGATTTTACAATCTTGCGCATGCGTATTACATTCACGCTAAATCACGGGAGGCTCTTTAGTTAATGTTTCCACAATATCACATTTGCATGGATAAACTCAGAAACGATATTACAAATACGTGTTAATTTTCATTGAAAATTTGTCATAAATTCTTTTCATCAAAGGAAATACGGGATATAACTCTAACTTAGTGCATTTTATATGAAAAATTCCGAGAGTTCCAAATGTCAACATGGTGTGTAAATAAATTCGAAGCGAGTAGAAAACGATCAACTTGGTGAAAAAGTGATGAATTCTTCAATAATATGAATTAAATTTTTAGATGAATGGTATTTAAAGCCTCAAAATGGTTTGTTATGAATAATTTACTGTTATTTTCAATGCAGCTTCATTTATTTTCTTCAAAATCGTTTCGGAGCGATTCTGCATTTTTTTGCTGCATAACGGGTTTATGGGAGGCATTTTAACTGTGGTGAAGGCCTGTCCCGAGACACAGTAAGATAATTCTAACTAAGCAGAGTGTAGTGAAATGAATAACATTATTGTAGGCTTAAAGCTTGGTAATGTAACTGTCAACAAATACGGTGTGTCGATGTATCTATTTCGTAAATGCCCGATATCATATGCAATGTCAACCCGTGCACGCACAGGTCAAAGTCTAGTTAATTATCAGTTTCATTGTATCCTTTTTACGGCCGTAAGTTGTCCGTTTGTGACTTGTGTCTAATGAACATCAACAAACGATAACAGAAGCATACTGTTCAAATATAAGACAAGGACGGTTAATTTGTTTTACATGCAGCTACTGTACTGAAATCGGAGTGGTGGTGTTCATTTAAAATTTTGAAATAATCAAAGCTTTTTGACGGTAATAACGGATATCACAGGACCTTCCCGGAAATTAACCGTGCTTGATGAACAAAAAAAAAGACAAATAAACGCATACAAATCTACAAATAGAGACAAACGATCGAAATGATATACCTTCGAACATTATTCGATGAGGTGTGATTGGGTATTGAGCAGGAAAAAGAATAAAGTCTTTTAGGTCAAAATCTAGTAAATGGAAAACAAATTGACAGACAGGTTTATGAAGTTTAAAATAATAATTCTTTCAACTATGGTTTTTTTTTGCACAGAAACAGATGTTTTGATAGCATGTCATACTTCGTACATCACTTAGTAATTCAGCACTGTTAAATGTTCTACAAAAGTAATCAGGAAACCTTTACTGGGTACGACAGCAACATTTTCAGATGACTAGGAATGATGATATTAATATAATTAATAATTTCTTGACTAGTGTCTCCTTTATAGGTACGCTTACTAACATACATGTAAACAAATATATATCATTTGTTGCATGTTGTCGGATGGCATTGTGGGTGACCCTATTAATATTTACATATAGATGTATTGCCCTTAATTGGCGGGGGATTTGGTATAGGCAAAATCATTTGGTGGTATTTGTAGATACCAAGTAGAGAAATATTTCTCTGATATCTTACTCCAAACTCTAGGTTTTTTACATGTTTCACCAGGACTTGAGGGTTACTTGAGTCTACCTGATGAACCAACTTAATTCCTTTGCAAGCGTTTTGGATCTTCTATCCCTAGGGTTATTATCCCCAGGTATTGTTTTGTACAAGAGAAGGCAAGGTGAAGTTACAATCACAAAATTCAATTTTCTTTTCATTCATACCTGGCACTTTCTCTTAAAAGATTACTGAATGTAGAAAGAGGCCTGCTTCAATCACACTCACCTGTTTGGGGCGCTATAGCACCAGACAGATAAGGAAGACATACCTTAAGACAGGCAATGTTTACCTTGGTTTGCCGGAATATAATTCTATGTTTTGAAGGGAGACAGTACGTTGATCACGTGACTTTTATTGATCACATGGCCATTATTATAGAAAATATAGTAAGTGCATATTAAGTTTGGGGAAATTTATCATTTTTATTTTTAGAAATGTAGATGTACAAAATTTTAATGGTTAATATAATCATAGATATATTTTGATTATTATTCTGTTCGTGTTGATAAATAAATCCAAAGAACATATTACTTTTTTTTAATGTTTCAAAACAGAAATTGTCACAAAAAGTCATAATTCCAGAAATAGGGGAAGGGGTGATTTCTATTTTAGCATCTCCGTTGGATACCAAGAACGTTGCCATGAAATTGTTATATGTTATAAAGCACATGCATAAGGTTGAAATTATTAAGAAAATTTAATGGAGTATTTTTTATGTGCCATCACATTTTGTCTGAATTTAAAATCAAAAATTTCAAAATTTGAAGTGTTGATTTATAAATATTTTCGTAAAATTATGATATTGCTATGTAAAAAAGCCAATGTTGTAAATAATTTTCAAATCTATTTCTGTTAAATTATTGAATAAATTTTGCAAATAAATTCCATTAGATTACTTGTTTATTCATATACTATATTAGAAATAGAGGGATCTTAGACAATTACAATAAGACTTGTTGAACTGATATAACATGTAGGATCCCCTTAGAAATGAAAAAAACCCCGATATTACCTGAAATTGTATGTAAAAATTAGGATAGTATATATATAGTTCTGCCATGCTGAAAAAACTTTGTAAACATTACAGTGGTATATTAGATAATGGCACAACAAAGTATTGCTTTGGAAAATGTACATAAAAACGTCTTTGTCAGTTTAGGGTAAAAACAAAAGTGACTGCCGCTTGATCATTATACTTCAATTTCACTGGCTAATGGCAAGGTGCAAGCAGAGACAATTTAAAAAATAACTACAAGACGAACACAAAATTAAAACACCCACCCCGCAACAAAAAAAAATTAAAAACTAATAATATACACTCAACAAAATTTCCAAGCGTTCACCCAGCATAATGCATTTACTATATGAAAAAAGCACATTTATTTGTCTTGTCGTCGGGGTAACTAATTTCCACTTAACTTTCAATAGTTACGAACGATGCATTGACATTTACCTCTGGTTGCGACCCGAGACCTTGACCTTTGTTAAATATCACGAACTTCCGGTTTGGTTGAATTTCGCTCAGAGCGTTTAGATTGTTTTAAGTTGCCGAAGGAGATGACGTTACGCTTATGGAAAAGAAAAATTATAACAAAATAACGTTTCCTTCGAATTGCTTAATAATGCAAACAATGTCGAGACAAAATAAACATAAACATGCACATTTAAAGTGGGTACAATGTGTCGCAGAAACAACGCAAATACCTATATTCCAACGGCACTGGCTGATTTCTCAATGATCATTTGACCATGTAAAGGTCAATTCTCTGTAAATATCAAAATTCAGTGACCACGCATAGTCACCGATTTTCTTCATATTTCGAATTTTAAGACCCCTTGGTGAATAAAGATGCAAAAAACCTTAAACGGTTGCTATGGGGACCGGTTGTCAAAAGATTGAAAAATAACCATTTTAAGCTTTTTTTAACACAAATTGCAAGAGATTGCAGTATTTTAAGCTATACACAATAAAATGATCGCATACACAATGTTCTGAATTTTTAAATTTGAATAGTTTAATAGTGTTACCATGGTAACTTAACGGCACTTCAAAATAACATTTTTCATTTTATTTAAACATAAATAGTTTAAAAAAAATTAAACTGTTGTTTTAGTTTGGCAACAAAGATAATATTACTGAAAATTGAAATTCGCTGCTATGGTTCCACCATCTAAAATTAACAAAACTCTGTGTGTTTTGATGTACTTTACTCATACCTGGATTATAATATTTTAAAATAAATTGATCGGAATGACTAAACATGTCTTCAACTTTAGTGCAATATCAGTTGAAGCTGCATTTTAGCAAAAGAAATGGCCGTTGCTATGGCATTTTGAACAATTAGGAATTTCTGTATGATTTAATTAAGTCCACATATTTCTTTAGCAACGGCAGTTTTAAGATGCTTAATAATTCTTGAAAAATATATAAAACTTGTGCATGTTTCCTACGAATAGCAACAAAGAATGGTTCTAAATTGTATTTAAAACTTGACAGAATCACTAGGTTTACTTCGTTTTTTCTTATTTTTAACCTTGTTACCATAGCAACAAGTGTCATTTTCTTTTATCTTACATATATATATTAAATACAGCTATAGATAACTTCCATGATATTTAAAAATACGAAATATCATGTTTTGATGTTTTGAAAATAATAATTTTCAATGGTAATATTCTTAAGATTTTGATTTGCATACCAATGTTTTGCTATAATTTAAAAATTTACCATATAGTGAATTCACTATTTTATATTTCATAACCTAAATAAGCTGCAA
This sequence comes from Magallana ariakensis, assembly GCA_020458035.1. Taxonomy (NCBI): domain Eukaryota; kingdom Metazoa; phylum Mollusca; class Bivalvia; order Ostreida; family Ostreidae; genus Magallana; species Magallana ariakensis. Next base: position 47,635,932 of record CM035819.1, on the reverse strand, counting down.
TTACTTTCTGTATTGCTTTGAAGTTGCTAGGACTTGCCATTTTTCTTTGATTTCTGTTACCATGGCAACAGTAGCCCTTATGGCATCTTGGTACTTGTTACATTAATATGCATCATTGTGTGCGATATAAAGAAAATTGGTGCCTATGCCTGTTGGAAATCCAATATACAACTTTGAATTTTACATAGAATTGATCTTCAGTGTTTTTCTTTTTTTTTGACTATTACATAAGACTAATATCAATTACCAAAAAAATTCAATCATATTAAGCACGCTCAGAAAAAAAAATAATTTAATGTTTTGACTTTTCGTCACAGTTAATTGATTTCAATCGTTGTTGTCTTATTTTATCTGTGCTATCAATGAAAAGACATTTCAGTTACGAACTGTTGAAAATTTCACATTATTTTCTTTCGTAATTTTCAAATTATTATATTTATTAATGTGAACACTTAGAAGTTTTGCTGAGTGTATATACTAAAATAGATTGTTTGATACAATTAAACATATTATTAAACATAATATTTTATGCTGTTTCATAACGAATTTTACATTATCTTATTTATTTTGATAATATTCGGTTATCTGGTATGGAACGCATAAAACTGATTAAATAAACACTATCTAGTAACTGTCATTGGGATAAATTGATCTACTACCTTGTTAAGAAAAGGAAAATCACTATCCTGTTAATTGATTACTGAAACATTCACTATTGTTGTGTCAGGTTTTTCATCAGAAGTTTATTTACATTGTTTTATTGTGTCACGCACCGTGAGTTTTCACATACGAAATCAGTAGAATGTCCGCGGCATTTTTGACATTTTTCCACAGATTTAATCAAGTTTGCTACTATCGAAGATATATCCTTAGCAAGCAGCACATGATGCTGTTGAAGCCAATAGTATTCTTCAGAAATGTAGAATAATGTTCGGGCTCATTGAATTCCATATACATTTAACGCGTATACGGTTCTTTTGGCCCAGTTTAGGACTTGTCAAATTCTTCATTGTACACTTTCTCGACTGTATGGATCTTAAAAACAATACAGAAAGGTTTTTGTACGGTAGTCTGCCCGCTTCTTTTGAGGCACTACAATTCTCTGCACCAGTCGGGTCCGTATCATGACTAGGGACTGAGAGGGCCTTAAACTGTCCGCAACTTTCTATACATATATCATACGAATAGTTATACAGACTATACAGAGTCGATCAATAAAATAAATATATTTCAAAAACGTTGATGAACAAATGGAATTTTTAACCGTCAATTCCGTATCATAAAACTCATAAAGGATGCATAGGGTCAATAGTTAAAAAAATCAACTGCAATATAGAAATTAATTAATTAAAACGGTATAAGGAAACGATTGTTCCTCTATATAAATATTTATGTAAGACATATGCAAGTGGGTCTACTAGAGCTGATTAGTGTTCGTAGGGGTCGTAGGGGTAGTGTTGATATTAAACAATCTGTCATTCCCAAGTGTGTATTATACATATTTTATTTTCATCTTCAACCACTCACATTTACGAAAAACATGATTGTTGAACTGTTCTTGTCAATCATACTCTTTGTTAAGAAATGTCCGTTCTGATATCAATCCTATCAGTATATTACTACCAGTACAAGATTGATTAAAATAAACATCTGTCATCACAAAAGTGCCGTTAAACCCTGGTCATCCGTCTATTATGCCGTTAATAACCCTTGTATATGAACTGATAGTATTGTTTTGGATATATATTTTTATTTCAATGGCTTTAGAGTGGATACCTTAAACAATTTAGTGTGGAAGGTGTGGTTGTAAAATAGAATTTGTTTCACTGATATATTCGCCATACAATACCATCGATGAATTATATTTATATAATAAAAGGCAGTTTGAAATTAAAAGAAAAGAAAAGATTAAATTAAAAACAAAAAATATGAACAAAGTTCAACATCACTACAAATTGTTTAAGGGCTTTTTTCTATTTCACCCAAGATATTTGAAAGTTGTCTTTGTTTATTATCTTTGTTTCTTTTGTCAAATTTAATTCGTTAAAAATAATGAAAACAAACATTCTTATTAAATGATCTCATCACATGTTATATGAAGTATTATGTACATATGTGATGTGAATGTTCATCGATAACTGTTTTGCAACCGAAAGGCTGCAATGTGAAAAATTATATTAAAACTTAGTGTATAATGTAGCGCTGTATTTGAATGTCTAAATTGCAAACATAAGTTATAAACACAAATAATAATTTTTTTCTGGGATATGAAACATATCCTGATGAATGAATTATCTGTCTTAAATATTGTTTCCTTTTTGTGTTTTGTTTTAATCAACCTTGTGATTGTCAGAAATAGTTGTTTTATGTACTCATTAGGGAACTTGGTAACAACCAGATAAGTAGGATTGACAGGAATGTCTTTCAGGAGTTATCACAGCTTCAAACATTGTAAGTATCACAAAATCTATTACTTCCTTTACCCAACCCTTTTTTAAACAAAGTATAGGCTAAGTATTAATACATATACTGTTCTGTTTCAGAGCAGAGATTAAACTAAAATGTAAAATACACTTGCTACAAGAAAAGAAATCAATATATTTTAATTTCATGATGTTGTATTCCTGCAAATATGTTACAAATGGTAAAAAATTGCTGACTAACTTTGCTGGCATCTCAAAATTTTTCTCTATTTTTAAACTGGTACATGAAATTCATATTATTCTAAAATCCTTTTTTGTCTTCATGTGTCAAATTACATATGCCATCTTAACAAAATCATCGCTGTTTTTTTGGAATATTTTTCCACTATAGAAAACATTTTAACAGATTGGGATCGAATATATTTTTATTTTTAAAGATTAAGTTCTCTTGGTTGTTTTGGGGAGATTAGAGATGCCTTTAGGAACCCCAAGTTACAACCACATTCCATATCTTAAAGAAATTGAAAGTTTGAAATTTGTTTTTTTTAAATGAATTACTTAACTGAATAGAGTCATTTTTAAATGCTTGTTTTGATAAGATAATTGACATTTTTACATGTACATTCATTTAAAAAAAAATTATGATCCTGTGTAGAATTTTAGTAACTAACCTCTCAGCAATATGTACCCCCTCACCCCATCATTGAAAATTTCGATTCATTCAAGTCTTTTAAGGATTATTGGAAATTGGCACATGTGAGTCCATTGTTTAAAGAAGACCCCTCCCATTGGTTAAATGGTTGTCATCCCCGATATAATTTCCATATGGTTTAAAATAGTAAAATTGTGTGCGTATGTGGGATATTAGTCACAGTTCAATACACATTTTTTTTTCAAACAAGACTGATTTTTTTTCATTGAACTGGCAATCTTCATTTCAGGTGTGTGTATACACATTTCAGCTGTGACCCCCCTTCCCTTTGAAATAATTAATCCAAAAACATTTTGTGGATATGACTAAGCTTTTCAAAATAGTAGTTTAGAGAAAAAATTATGTGTGCAGAGCTGTATCTCATGTTTTGAATATATCTTTCACTATTCTTTTTCAATGCAAAAATTGTTCTTTCATGTTTTGACTCTAAATCCATCTCCAAATCCTAACCTTATGCGTACATTTAAAGACATCACTGGTGCACTGACCTAGCTATATTCCTAGTCTTCGTGTGATATATAAAGAACACTGTGCCGGATAATTTTGCCAGTGCCAAGGTAGCATTGTATTTTTGCACCCGCTTAAGATGCAGTTTCGTAAAATTCCATATAAACCAAATTATTGACCATTGCTTAGAGCTTAACCATTTTAGTTTTAGATTATGCGTCTTATCAAGATAATTGTTTATCTTTCAAACCAGTGCTATAATGAGTATATATTATTCAATAAACACATCTGATCTTGGTCTGTACCAGTCTCCGTGCCCCACAAAAAACTCAAAGAGCACGCCATTTCTTCCTCATTGTCCATGAAAATTAATTATAAACCTCCGGTTTATGACTATTTCATGAGTGACAATGCTGTCTATAAACCATTTATAATGACACTAAAGGGTCCGACTGGAGTTAGCTTTGTGAATTATACTACATATTGTAATAAAACAAAACTAATATGTTTCAACTCCACCCCTCCTTAACCCCCCCCCCCCAAAAAAAAAAGAAGGGAACACGGTATTCAATGAAATTAACAGTTTCTACAGAAATGGCCGCGGTGTAAAAGCCTGCGGTTAAATTATACAAAATATTATCATGAGATTATAATGTATGTAATATTTAAAACACAATCACTACATACAATAATTCATATATTGTATTTTATCAGAGAATTGACAAGTATATGATAGTTTTTTTCATTTTTGTGGAGTCATTATGGAAATATAAAAATAAAATCTAGCCAAATAAATTGTATTATCGTATGTCCTTCTGTTAAAACTGGTTATTTGATGTCGTTTACTATAATTTGTGAATGAATATTGATGCATATGACGTCATAATAAATAATTACTATTTAAAGTTGTAACATCTAATAAATGCATCAGACAATTCACTAAACATATTGTTTCACTACACGTTGTTTAGCTTATTCACATAGTATCACCTTTGCTAAGTTGTTATTTCACCAGCATAATGGTTTTAAAGGTTTACGTTACTGCCATTAGGTATATAAATAGGTCTCTTGAAAATGTCCAGCTAGTGTAATGAGGATGATAAGGTCAATAATCTTGTTGAACCTAGATTAGGAAATGCTAAGTACAACGTGTCCAATTGTTTTGCAAATAGTGTATTTATGCCTGTTGATGAATGTATTGCGCTAATATGTGTTTTTTCTAGTGGCTGAATCATCCAAACACTTTTGTTTTAAGCATACATCATTTTCAATCTAAAACCAAAATTTAAAAAAATTATCAAGGAAATTATCGAGATGTTTAGAGATTAAGTATTTTTAGAAAAATTTGAGTCCAGATAATGACAACAAGCATCAAAATTAATTAAACAGAAAGTTAAAGCTATATATGTCTTATCAATGAATGTTTTAAAGAAAGAAATGTTCTTGTTTTTTTTCATCAAGCTACATAAGCTATAATCTTCCCGAACAATTTAGTTAAAACGCATTTTAAAATATAGCATACAATTTCCATTTAATTATTTTACATTCCAGTCTGGACTGTGAACGCCCCAGTTCGAAATATTCATTATCACATGATGTTACAGGTATTTTAATATGTAAACAAGAACGCATTCGAAGACAAAAGAAATTTAAAAAAAACCAAGACAAAAGAAATGTTTTGAGTCGAGAAGCCCCCGGAAGATATAATGTTTACCTTATATTTTATTAAGGTCGCCCGTTTACAACGGAAGACCTTATTGTTTTCGTTCGGTTTTTTTTCCCTATTATTATTTTTTTTTCGAACAAATTTTGTGCACACGATTTCTAGAGAACGGATCTGATATCTGATAGATATTGATATGAACTTAATAAATTCTTTTTTATTTTGATGACGTCATTTCCGTTTTTGAGATAATGACGTTTAAGCGATTTTTAGAGTGTCGGCTTGTTCAGGGATCTCCTCGTAAACGGTAAAAGATGTTGAGTTCAAATTTTAGTGATTGTCGACAAGCGATTGTATATGTGTCATTTGGCATTCATTTTTGTTTTGCTCAAAAATCGTTGAAGCTAGTCTGTCCCGAAAATTGAGACTATAAAAACTTCGTAATTTGTCATGGTTTTCTTTGTTTATATCTTTTCTAAAAAATATTTTGTTAAGACATGTAATTTAAACAAGTTATAATTTATAAGAGCTGTTGTCTGATATTAAGAAAAGGGGCTGGCCTCTAAAATTAGAAACCCAGATGGGTCTTAAGTCTTTTATCTTTAGCCCTTTACTGAGGGATATTTTGTAATAGGTTATAGAACAAAAATGTTTATCTTACAGGTATGTATCCAATCAGTATAATGACTTGGTTATGTGTTACGTAATTAGGGGTCTTTAGGGGTCAAAAGTCCAAAACTTTGATCACCTATATATAAAAAATTAGAAATATTTTGAAATGCAGTATAGAAGGAAAGATGCTAGTAATGATATACCAGAATAGAAGAAAAGATGCTTATAATGATATACTAAATAATATGCAACCTTCAAAATTTTGTTAAACGGCCCCGATAAGGAGATAAGGGATCCGTCACTAAAACGCCCTTTCTCAGATATCTCAAGAATGGTAACGAATTTTTAAACACTTGTTGAACAAAAAATTTGTTTAAAATTAAATGACCTTTTATTTGAAAAGGGGCTAGCCCCTTAAATTAGGGACCCAGATGGGTCTAAAGTCTTTAATCTATAGCCCTTTACTGAGGGATATTTTGTAAAAGGTTATAAATGCAAAAATGTTTATCTTACAGTTGTTTATCTAAACAATATAATGATTTTCGTATATGTTACGTAATTAGGGGTATTTAGGGGTCAAAAGTCCAAAATTTGATCGCCGGTTACCTATATCTCAAAAAGTAAAAATATTTTGAAATGCAGTATAGAAGAAAAGATGCTCATAATGATAAAGTAAATAATATGCAAACCTCAAAATTTTGTTATGCAGCCCCGATAAGGAGATAAGGGATCGGCCTCTAAAACGTTCTTTTTCAGACATCTAAAGAACGATCACAATATATTACTGTTGTGTATCCTAACAATATAATAATTTTCTCATGTGTTGCGTAATTAGGGATTTTAAAGAACCAGAGGTAAAAATCTGTGATTTTTTTTATCTCAATTAGAAGAAATACAAGTATTTGAAAACTTAGAAAAGGAGATCCTCACAAAGATGCACTTTAGAGTATACAACCACCAATATTTCGTTAAATGGTCCAAAGAAGGAGATAAGGGGTAAGCCCCTAAAAGGTTCCTTCCCAGGAAACTCAATAATGGTAACAAATTTAAAGATAGCGGGAGTATAAATATGGTATAAGAGGGGGGAATAACCGACCATGCAAAGGCCTTGAGTATTGTTTTAAGAGTATGTTGTGGGCTGTTTGATTGATTTTTCGATATTTCATCTTTGTGTTAATTTGTTGCAACCTCGATGGAGGTTCCTTTCAAATAAGCATTTGCTGGTATGGTTCTTGTTTGTCAACGTTGATTTCAAGTACAATTGCCACGTCTTTCTATTTACGACTTGACAATTTGACAGCCATTTTAAGTCATAAATTGCCAAAGGTTGTCCAACAAAGAAATGTTTCTTCCCTCAGTCTACCGTTGTGTTTGTGTCTGCCTTAGTGCAGAATTAAATAACGCAACTGAAGTACGTACGCAGTTTTTTTTTTTTTTTTGGGGGGGGGGTATCCATTTGATCATTAAAATTGTGTTTAGTTTAACATGCATCAGTAGTGTCTTCGAGTTGAAATTTTATTAAAAATGACATACCTGTAGTGAGTGAAGAATGAGAGATGTTGTCTAGAACTAATGGTTGATATTGTGACTTGATCAAGAGTTGTTTGTTTATGGAAACCAGAATAGACCAAACCATATATTTCGTTCATAAGAAGGGTGACCCTTTCTTTCTCGTCGAATGTGAGTGAACTATACTTTGCATTTGTTAATATGTAAAAAAACAAATAAATATAAAATAGTAAAAAAAAAACCAAACAGGGACAGAACAATTAGTTACTTATTACATGTTATTCCTCAGGTAAAGCAAAGTTGTCTACCTTGTATTATACGTATACATTCAAACAAGACAGTAACAATAAGTAAAGTAAATATTATAATCTTAAACATGTAAACTATTAGTGTTACTGGTGGCCTACGTATTAATACGTTTTTTGGTTCCCAGTCTGACATTGTACATGTAGTTGATGAAATTTTGTGTTATAAATAAATCTAACTTAAATATTTCAATTTTTTGGTATATAATATAAAGGTATAACTCCTTACTATTGATATGTACGATGAAACTACAGATACAAAAGAAGTCATTCCACTTGCGCAATTAAACTTTGAATTTCAGATTTAAGAAAAAATATAAATAATGAAAAAAAGAAGATTTAAATACAAAATACCCACATATATCACATTCTCATTAATCTCAAATTAATTGAACAAGCTCTTAAAAAATAAATGTCGTTGACTTTAAAAACTAATGTCATCCGAATAGTTCATATTTGCACTGGGATATAAATACATACACACATAATTTTAAAACTCAAACAACATTACAAAGCATTGTGACTTATAGATTTATTTTTATATCTAAACATGTTTTAGAAATGACATGAAATATGTCAAATTGACCAACCTTTTTGTTTTGTATAGCTAATTAAATCATGGCATAAAATAAATAAATAATATTATTTTTTAACTTTTATAGAATAACATGATAAATAATATTTGATGAATTGATGATAATATATGAAACATATTCATCTTACGCTTGTATCAATAATATGTAGCAATCAATGAAAAAATTAACATTCACTTTTTACTAGTTCAATCAATACTTTATAGTGTACACACAAGTATTGAATAATTAATATTTTCAAAATATAATGTACTTGACTGTGTTAAATATATTGCAAACGAACAGATGCGTCTGAAAGTAAATGTGGCATTACCTTGTGTGATCAGGGAACCCTTTTGGTAGCGGAAGAATGAAAATGTATGTATTTGTGTCTAATAGGGGTACACGATTATTTCCAATACCGGTGGAGTTTTAAATCAGCATCTCATTGAAAAGTTTGTCTCTTAAATTACGCTCATAATTTCAAGTTTTTCTTTTGTTTTTGCTTTATTCTGTTTTTACGGGGGAGTGGGGGTATGCACTGTATTTGTCGAAAATTTTCCTATTGGTGGAGAATAATTCTTAGCTAAGCTAACTCAAAAGTTGTGTTGAAAGCATGCACACAATATGTAGCAATTCGATTTTTATCAAAGTTTATAAGTTATCAAAGCTATCGAATTGTTTTTATATCTGTCTGTCTCACCACAAACATGTTAAAATAACACCCATTGAAAGAACTACATTTATTTTAGAATAAATAAAATGATAATGGAGTTCAGTAAAAATTAAAAAAAATAAAACGTTATTAAACCGTGGCAGGTTGTTCCTTTTATATTTGGTTTGAAAGTCACTGATCAAAAAACAAAATAAAGAATTCACAAAACTAAAACATATTCAATGTAATTCTTTTTAAAAAATGAACGTTAATTTTTTTTCATTTTTGAAACTTGTTTCACAAGATACTGCATTAACTAAAATTGTGATTTACTTATAAAGCAGTATACCTGTTGAATGTAAATAAATGACTTTTTCAAATAAACGGCCACAGACACTAGAACACGTATTATTCCTTTTTTATTTAACGACCACAGACAGACAGAACACATAATTTTCAAAACCTATGACGTAGTACACATAATGAGCATACAAGAAAACGGGTATGAACAGTTTCCGGAACACATATACAACAAATACCTTGTTCTCATGTAGGTACTTCGAGGAAAATCAGATACGTATGACCAACAACAACACCTTTCAGGGGCTATTTTATATCTCAAATTAAACTAATATCTCAGCTTTAAACATTGTAAGTCTGGTTTTTCAGTTTCAATTCCTACTTTATTGATGTATCGTTATTGGGTTCTACTCAACAGAGATTACAAAAGTGGTATTATATATTATAAATGCCAGACGCTTCTTTCTGATAAAATACATGTTTGTTAATTGATTAATAAATGGACTTGGCAATGCCTGCAAGTAGCTTTGAACATATCTCAGTCTCTTGCCATGCTGATCTTAAACATTTAATTTTTATACCTTAACAGATAATGGTTGCTATCAGCGGCGTCTAGAGCTAAAGGTTGAGTTGTTAGGCTGTGATACAACCCTTTCTTGCTAAATTTTTGTTCAAACAAAATACGGATCTATACCCATTCATTATACTTGTTGTATGTAAATGAATGCTTTTGAAATAAACGGCAACAAACACTAGAACACATGTTATTCTATTTTTATTAAACGACCACAGACAGACAGCACACATAATACTCAAAACCTATGACGTAGAACACATATTGATCATACAAGACAAACGGGTATGAACAGTTTCCGGAACACATATACAACACTACCTTGTACTCATGTAGGTACCTTTGTGGAAATCAGATAATTAGGATCAACAACAACATTTTTCAGGGGTTATCTCAGCTTCAAACACTGTAGTTTCAATTCCTTTTTTATTAATGTATCGTCATTGCGTTCTAATTAACAGAGATTACAAAATAGATGTTAAATAATGCAAGCACGCTTCTTTCTAATAAAATACATGTTTGTCAATTGATTTTAATAAATGGACTTAGCAATGCCTGCTAGTAGCATTTCACATATCTCAGTATCTTGCCATGCTGAAACATTTAATTTTTATACCTTATCAGATAACGGTTGCTATCAGCGACGTCTAGAGCTAAATGTGACTTTGTTAGGCCGTGAGACAACCCTTTCTTGCTATATTTTTATTTATACAAAAGTACGGATCTATGACCCTAAATGTACCATGAACTATAAAGATGACATAAAAAAAATGTTTATTATAATATGTTTTCACTTATTAAGCAATTATGTTGATAATTTTTCCAAGCTGACATGAATTTATTTTTAAAAAAAAAAACCATCGAAATAGGCTCAAAAATCAAGCAAAGGTTCAGACTGGATTAAAAGTGTAAACAATTACTTTAAAAAGAAGATGAAGCTTAAATCTCGTCTACATACAAATTTAGAATTATTAAACTTGTAGAAACATTGTCATTGGTATTACAATAATGATTATATGTGTCTATTAGTAAGAAAATAATATATAATTAATGGTAAGCTTCATTATCTTTTATAAGAAATGTTGGATTTTGATTTTTATTCTAAATAGACTACAATAATGTATCAAATTTTAAAAGTTGAGTATTATAGAAAGCTATGAATACCCGTTTTCAACAACTGACTCCTTATGTTAAACAACTACCTCATCCATTATTTCTCTCCTCTGTCATAATGAACAAATTCATTTGTAAAACGTATTTTAGAAATTTATGACATATCTCTCTCTCTCTCTCTCTCTCTCTCTCTCTCTCTCTCTCTCTCTCTCTCACGTAATCCGCCATGCCAATACGATTTCTCCAGATAAAAGTGTTGTCAGTTATCATGTTGACTATAAATGAATGAACTTAATTGTGTGTTTACAAAATAATGTAAAATAAATGATGAATTATCAATGCCTGCTGGAAACTAGTCAAATAAATCAGGCATGCGTCCCACTTCTCCAAAAAATCACCGGATGAATGACCATTTTTAGGTTCTCCTTAAATATAGCTTAAAGATGCTTAAAGGTAGCTTAAAGACGACCTTAAAGGTGGCTTAAAGAGGGCTTAAAGAAAGCGTAAATATGGCTTTAATGTGCTTAAAGACAGCTTAATGACCAGCTTTAAGTTACCTTTAAGCCACCTTTAAGGACAACGTATTGGTCCTTAATGTCCAAACATCTTTAAGCCACCTTTTAGCCCCCTTTAAGCCATTTAAAAAATCATAACAGTCTGTATTCAATATTGTGCTTAATTTACAAACATAATATATTAATGTATTAATTTAATCAATTGTGTTCAATGGACACACCTTTTTAACCTCTATGCGAAGTATTTATTTTAAAAGAACATAGCCGTGCTTCTAGACAAAAAACACACCTGTTGTTTATATCCTGTATATTCTGTGTTAGTTTTAGGGTTTTTCTGCGGTTTAACAAACAATAGATTTTAATTAGAAATGAAAGCATGTCTAGACACACAACGCAGCGATTTTGACAAGAAAAATTGATTCTACATGCACCTGTACGGTAGTTAAGTAAATAATGTATATTTTGTCGCAAGTTTAAATGATTCCAAGACAGAAAAAGAATTAAAAACGGTTATTGCTCTAAAAAATAAAATGGGAAAAAAATATTAAAAGACTCCCAATACGTGTATCAATCCCGGGACCCTTCGTTTACTAGCAACAGATCAATTCCATTGCGCCTCAGGATCTTCATAACTGATGGGGTCTTTATATAGTATAAATCATTGGCTACTGAATTAATGTACCGGTAGCGTGTTTGTAATTTTTACTTGAAAATATTTTTGTTTCCATTCAGTTTATAACAATCAATTATATAAACTAAACAACATCGATGCATGTATTTACAATGAATTGCTGCACATGCATGGTCTTCAGGGAACAACATATATATTATACCTGATTGGAAACTCTTCGGCTTACTAGACTAAGTACTAAGTTTATTAAATTTCAATTGGTTAGATATACGTTCACCTAATTCATATCTATGGAATGCAAGGAAGAAGACGAATCTATTTTTTTTAAAATGCATAGAAGAAACTATTAGGGTAATAGTTCTACGCAATTAACCTGTTTTCATGATCACAGCGCCGTTCTAGCATGTAATAATTTTAATAATATTGATAATTATACATTTACGACAGATCTAGAATAACTGATTAAATGATATATGTTTAATTGTATACATGATTTTTAAACTATCAATTCTATAACAAACAATATCACCAATTACCAGTGACGTACTATTTTTAGTATGTGGCAGTTGCAAAATTAATGATGTATACATATACATGTACATATGATTTACCGGGCCTGGTATGTGACATATTATATTACCCCTTTGTAACGTGGATGAGCTAGGCGTTCTCCAAATGACAGTTAAGACAGCTTCAGTTTTATAAATTTATTTACAAAATAACAAATGAAATATATTTACAATGTCACTTTCACACCCACACTCGCTCACACCCCATACTCATTCAATTGGCTGTAATTAATGACCCTACTTTAACACAATTATAAAAAAATAATATGTATGTATATAAAAAAAAACCTTTTTGACAGACAGACGTTATACCGGTATATTATAAGTTTCTTTAAATTCAAAATATGGTTGCCACACCTTTGATGATTACTTATTCACAACTGAAACTAATTAACAGATCTCAATCACTAAACTTTCAATCACTGATGCTCCTGTCTCGATCACTTATCTCGACTCCAATCACAGATCATCTGACTATCTGAATTCCTCGCTGATGTGATGAGGTATACTTTATTTCCTCCCCTAAATCCACCGTGTACTCCTTACAGGGCTGTAGTCCTGGACCTTAGGCGCCGTGGTGGTGTTCAACATCAGAGTGGTTCTCCCCACTGGAACTTCACAGTTGTATGACCAAGTCAAAATGCTACAATTTATTCCAGTAATAAATACATGTAGGCAACCTGAGTATGGCAACAATTGATGATACTATTATAAAATAATCATATAATAAGTGTATGTCACTAATATGTAAACAGAGTTGAGTTTCATAGCAACATGTAAATAATAACAAAATAAATATGGCGCACACTTCCGATCAATCATTTCCGGTGAATCACTTCCGCCCAAAACATTTAAATAAATCAGCAAGTTTTATCTAATACAACAAAATACGCATAAAATAACATTCAAAGGTATACAATTCTAACACAGGGCTCTATCGATAATATAAAACTGGCATTTAAACTTCCACGCAAAAGATACGCTCGACTGCTCACACAGGTAAGTTTAACAGGTGAACGCTGGCCAAGATTATTTTTAGCTCAAAATAAACAAGAATTACTTGTCGAATACACAAAAATACTGCATAAAACGATAAATATACTTACCACGGTCTGCTATCCGTGCCCGCTCATTAACAAGGTTCATGCACAATGCATACTGCAATAATGTTGCTTTTTACAGCAAATATGAGCTGCCCTCAAAATCGTGTCTTGTCACACGGCAGCCAACCCGGGAATCACCAGGTGTCAGCGGTTTTACCTGACTGCGCATTTGCAGAGAATTATGGGTAAACAGTATTACAAAATTAAAGGGCCACGAAACTAGCCTGATGCTAGTATACAAGTGATTGTTACACCCTTATAAACATATTGAATAATTAACTCCCATCCATGATTATTGTAATTAATTAGCCTCTTCATTTTACTCTTATACACATGTATCTTTGATTAGTAGACGTAATATTTTTAAAACCCAGGGTAAGAAAATAATATTTTGAGAATTAATTACAAATGTAAATAAAACTTTAATTCAATTGACTTATATTATACACGTACATACTAAGATTTCAATACGTTTAGGAACCCTGACGTGCACCTGGGCACAAGACACATCTGTTGTGTATATCTTGTATACTTTGTGTTAGTTCCAGGGGTTTTCTCAAGTTGAAAAAACAATAGACTTTAATAAGATATACACAAATGAATAAAACCATGTCTAGACAAACAAAGTAGCAATATCCCGCTCCATATAACAAAGTCCGTTAAAAGTCCTTTCATCTTTAACATGTATATATAGCGATCTAGAATTAGACCTAGAAATAATTAAATTTAAAAAAAAAAAATCATATTTATTATTAACTGATTATTAAATTAAAATCTTGTATTATTCATTCATTTTTTTATTTTCTTTAATAATCGGATAAACTTTAAAAAAGAAAGAAACCCATTATCGTAGTTAGTTTGTGTGAATGCGGGTCTAATAAAATCGAAATTGATGTAGATTTGTATTAATGAATTTTGAATCCGGTTCAATAAAAATTATGAATCTCAAATCTTGTGCTAACAATCAAACAATTGATGGTTTTTGACTTAGGATAATTTTGTCAAATACTAATTACTAAGGAGAGAGAGAGAGAGAGAGAGAGAGAGAGAGAGAGAGAGAGAGAGAGAGAGAGAGAGAGAGAGAGCTTTCACCGGTTAATTTATAATAGGAAACAAACATACTTTAATATAATTTCATGCCCAGATTTAGAGACAGGGACTGCGCTCGCCGATACAATAATTTTGAAACTAAAATATAAATAAATGAAATGTTATAACGGCGATCAGTTTTCATTGGAGCAGTGTTAATAATTTGGTGTAGATACCAGTTTCTGCGAGGTCTGTGTTGACAATTAAAACCGCCTGGACACCCCACCCCCAAACTATATCAACACTTGGATCACCCCTCCCACCCCTACAAAATAATGTTTGCATTTATTGATTAAATTTATGAATAGTTTCTAAGAACAATTTCTAAGGCGAGGCAAGCTACTGACAAACAAGTTGATAAAACAGGTATATCAACAGTCTCGTTTGACGTCATCTTTTCGTAAGTTCTATGGTCGATACAACGACCTTGTCAGCAAATACAATCTTCCACTGGGTCGCATGCTGACTGCTTTTTCATATCATACCAATTGTTAGACCATAAATAATCGCCTAATTGTCTACGGACATTTTCTTTTTTTCCCGATTACAACAAAGAGCACGTACACGAGGGGTGCGACCGGTCAGCAGAGGATTCTCACTCCTTCTAGGCACCTCATCCTACCTCTATCTTTTTGGAGGTCCGTGTTGCTGTGCTTTGAATTTGTATTTCGTTTTATGGATTTTTGAGATGGTCGACGGTTTGTTATTGTCATTTTTTTTCATATGAAACAGTTCAGCTTGATCAAATTTGACTTTAAGGGAACTTATAGACGGTGCACAAATATTTTAAAGGGAGCGTAAATGCCACTTAAAAAGGCTTAAAGATAGCTTAAATATGGCTTATAGGTGGCTTAAAGGTTGCTTAGAGAAGTTTGGACTTTAAGGACCTATAAGCTCTTCCTTAAAGGTAACTTAAAGGTGACTTAAAGATCTTATATTCTTTAAGGCACCTTTACGCCACCTTTAAGCCAACTTGAAGGACTTGCTTAAAGATGGTTCTTCGCCCTGTGAATCTAACCATTCAACCAACCTTAAATAAAATGGATGAAGAGTTGCATCTGATGACCCTAAATCGTTATCAACAGCCTTTTTAAAAACAATTAACACGTGCGCAAAACGCTTATAAGAGAATCAGTCTACTCATTACGGAAGTTGCCTGATCATAGGCTTCAAGTGACCGTAATCATTTTAAAAAAATATTTCTTATATTTTATATTTTAAATAAGTCAAAAAAAGTGAATTAAGTTTAAAAATTATACCTGTGCTGAGATGCAATATCACATTTTAGTTCTAAGTAGGTTTGGATTACATTTTTATATAAAAAAAAGTTTTTAATAAACTGTCCCTAAATAGTTTCTTGGAATTTTTTTTTTGAAGTAGGGATTATTGTTATCGAGAATTCTTCAAACAGTATTTAACTGGGGATTTTTTCAGATGGAAATTATTGCAATTACTCCATTGATTATAAATTTGAAATTATCAATTATTGCTCACTGTTGTATTAAGTTTTAAGATAAACTAATGATTTTTTCTATTCTAAATAATGTTGTTGCTTCCTTGTGTTTATAATTAGAATAAAAAGAATGATGTTTAAGTCTTGGTTACACAAATTGAAAAGATGATTTGACAATTGGAGATGTGCAGAAAAACTCCTCTTTAATTTATTTTGCGAGCTTAACTATGTAATAATTCATTTTGGGACTGTTGTCTGTCTGTTTATTAAGGCGATACCTGTTTATATCGTGTTTTCATATGATAGAATATATTTATATCGTGAATTAGATTAGACTCAGAATGAATATATTTTCAACTTAACATTCATTTTATGACAATCACTGGATGCACTTGTATCTGTCAGACTTATTAGTCAATGCTGATATCAGCGCAACATTTTTTCTCTCAAAATATTCAAAATTTAAATGTAATTACATTGGTACAATAATACATATTTAAAAATGTTTTAACGAGCATTTATCGGAAACACCAATATCATATTTATCCTAAATGTTACAAAAACAACCATGAGTACATAGGGAAAAAAACAAGTCATTTATATGAACCCACATGTCTGCTTATTAATTCTTTGTATGCATAATATTTTTCCTTCTTAGATATTTATTTTGTACTACCAAGTCTATCTTTATCACTTTATTGTTATTTTACTCATGTAGGGACCTTTATCGCAATCAGATAAGTAGAATCGACAGCAACGCCTTTCAGTGGTTATCACAGCTTCAAACACTCTAAGTCTGTTACTCTACTGTATTATTCCTAGAATAAGTATCTCGCCTTTTTATTTGCTTACAATATAAAAATAGTTATTGTATTGTTCTAATCCACTGCAAATACAATGTAGTCTTTGACTGAGTTTCCATTTTTATCGCAAAGATGATCAACTATCTGTTTTTAAATGAGAAATATAAATTGATTAAGTATTAGTGAACTTATACAATCACGTCAGCTGGTAAGGTATAAATAGGGCCCGAACCATGCTCCTATGATATATTTAATCATTTAATTAGGAATAAAAAAACATGCAATGTAATATGGTTGTTAAACTTTTGTTATCGATACAGGTACTCCAAATGTGTTATAGTCAACCGTTTCTGAATAGCAAACACATATCATGTCACTTATAGAGGTATCTGTACATCCCGGTTAATATAGTCATAACCCTCTAGTGACCATGGTCATTTCTAAAGAATGGATCACAATAATTTCAATATTTTTATCAAAATGTTAAAACTGTAAAATCAAACGATAGCATTTTATTAATATCGATTTGTGAAATTATGAAAAATTATCTGTTATGCCAGATTGATTTAATAAAATAGAGATTCGAAGATATGACTGCTCATTACGTGTTCATTAATGTAGCTTTGTCTTTGAACTTATAACAATTATAACTTGTTTTATTGTACACCAGTGCACCATGCTTTTGGAGCTGTATTGTGACTTTTAAGTACTTTTCTTTGTTTATAATGAATCTTAATTGCCAAATATATATATATATATATATATATATATATATATATATATATATATATATATATATATATATATATATATATACAGTGCATACACTAGCGATATTAAAAAAAACATGTTAGGTAAAAAGTGCTTGTCTTGAAATTTGATTTTTTCACTAGAAAACATCAATTTTAAAGTATGTACATAAACTGACAAAAACACAGGGAGTAAAGAAATAGTCCCTGATACAAATTTTAAACATTCCACGATTAAAAAGCACACATTCAAGTAAATGTAAAAAAAAATAAACACGACTGAGAAAAATACAAGATGGTGCATAACCTGCCCTGTCATATCATGAAACTTTTTAAAAAAAAAAGAATATAGAGGCAAAGGATATGGTCGATTGAGAAAAACTGCTGCCACTGTTTAAGAATAATAAAGACTAAAATATGCATGTGTGGAATAAAGAGCAAAAATAAATTTAAAACTAACGTATGGGCAATGGGTATGAACTATTTAAAAGGCATGGTCACGATTTTGGTCAAAAATATTTTTTTTCCGTTTTTAATGTTTACAATGCTTCAGTAAAGAATTTCTAATAGTTAACCAAATTTGAGTGCCAGTCGTCCTTTCAAAAGCGAAATATAGAGTTGACAAACCTTCGTCATGTAAACAAAACTTTGTTTACGTTGTGAATGTTGAAGCAACATTTCCAGTTTTAGACTCAAAATAAATGTGATACACTTTAGGAACTATTTATTTATAGTTAAAACGAATTAGAACAAAATAATTGTGCGCTCTGTATCTTGCTTATAACTCTACGACTGAAACTCAGATTTTGGTTGATTATTAGAAATGCATTTCTAAAGCATTATAAACACGAGAAATAGAAAAATGAAATTTGACTAGAATCGTGACCTTGCCCCTTTAAAGAAAATGTTTTAAAACAATTGTTGTAAACTGGCAACCAAACATTGAACAATTTATCAAAATATATTGCACGGTATTAAGCAAATAAAAAGCAAATACAATATTTTTATAATCTCTCCAAACTAAAGTGTATAAAGTTCAAAATCGCACATACTCATAGCACATGAAATGCAATTTTAACACTTATTTTGGCAAGAAGTCCGTCTATTCTTATTTTTTTTTTTTAACTTTTTGAACAAAGTGTCAAATACAGTTTGTCTTATTCCCTATGTAGCTTGTAACACGAGATTTGATTGGCTAGTAAGCCGGATGTAAATTTGCGTACACCTGACTTGAGCCGGGGATAAATAACGTGACGTCACAATGCATTAAATGTGAAGTCACAATGCATTAAATGCGTAAATGGCATATCTTGAAAGTGTAATACACCAGGTAAACGGATTTATTTGGTTTACATAGGATATAAATTCGTTATCCAGGTCAAATCAGGGTGTACGGGGATTGACCTCGGGTTGTATTCCATACACCCTTCGGCCTGCGGCCTCAGGATTTGAACCTGAATTACTAATAAAATACCAGGGGTATGACTGTGTTATAAGACGGGGAATATCTGACCATGCAAAGGCCTTGTGTATTGTTGTGAGGGTGTGTTGTGAGCTGTTTGATTGATTTTGCGCTATTTCATCTTTTTGTAAATTTTATTGCAACATCGCAGGATTAGTTGTCCTATTGCAGTTTAAAAATGACTAAGTCGAAATGCTTTGGGTATCACGCGCAAAAGCTGTGTGACTGTTTTTGCATCATTTGACAATTCATATGTATTTAAACTCTCAACATTGCCACAATTTAACATAAGCATTTGCTCGTATAGTATTTGTTTGTCAAACGTTGGTTTTATGTTGAATTGCCACTTCACAATTTGACAGCCATTATAAATCATACATTGTCATCATGAGTTATCCAACAAATAAATGTTTCTTCCCTCAGGTTAATGTCGTGTTTTTATCTGCCCTTGTGCACAATTAGATAACACAACTGAGGTACATGTATATGTGCAGCTTGTTTTGGTCACCATGTAATCATTAAAATTGTGTTTAGTTTAACATCAGTAGAGTATCTTCGACTTAAAATTTTATTAAAAATGACATACCTGTAGAGAGTGAAGAGTGAGAGTCGTTGTTCAGAACTAATCTTTTATATTGTGTCTTGACCAAGAGTTGTTGTCTACCGTTTATAAGAAAGGTGACCCTTTTTTCTATGATTGAATGTGATTGAACCAATGTTAACAATTTTTAATATGTAAAAAATAAATAAATGAAAAAAATAATAAATAAAACAAACAGTGACAGAAAAATTAGTTACTGATTAAATTTTGTACCTCAAGTAAAGCAAAGTAAAATAGCAAAGTTGTTTTATACATTCAAACAAGACTGTAACAATAAGTAAAGTAAATAGAATATGCTTCAAAATGTAAACTAATATTTTTACGGGTGGCCCATCAATAAAGTTTTCGGTTACCAGTCTGACAGTGTGTACGTATTTGATAATATGTTGTGTTTTTTTCTCTATTTACAGTAATGCAAATGCTAATAAATATCATAGATATCTAATGTACTGAAGAACTTTTACAGTTGTTTAGACTGGACTGCTATTATCTGGCTCTTGATTAATAGATAGCGCAACTAAATTGTGTTACTCACCTGGATCGCAAACTAGCAAATTAAAAATTGTAATAATTTAAGCATTCGTAAGGCTAAATATTTTAATTGTATTATTATGTAAAGCATCTAATTTCTGATTCACTTAAAATGTCAATACCTAAAGGCTGGTCGACGTTGACTCGAATCCGTCATTATCATGGTTCATTGACCACTCATAGTAGTAATACAACTTAAAATAATATGTTTATGTAAGAACAAATCCTCTTCATTGACTATATCGATTTTTGAATTTAAATAAAATGAATATTTCTTACACGTTAGTAGCAGGGTAAAGAATCCTAAACTGGTATACTCTGGAAAGATAGGAAGACAGCACAGATCGTCACAAAGATGAATCTTTATATTTCAGTCAAGTTAAAATGTGCTGTAATATTTGTATATAGAAGGTACCTTACTATCTTATTCATGGTGTGAATGTATGTTTTAATACTGAGGATGGACAATAACTAAAATAACTAATATATGTTCTTATCTATATGAGATAAGATCAAAATAGCAGAGATTCACAACACGATAAACAGTAAGCAAGGGTTATTTTGTTGGAAACAAATGAGATCCAATATTTTTGTAAGGCATTGCATAAATTATTATTTGCTTTAAGGGTTTGATAAACTAAATGCATATGATTTACACACTAAATTGTAGAAAATGTTTGGCTCATAAGTTAAGTAACAAATTATGATTTACGATTCATATATTTTTGTTTAGTTACTTTGTACACAAGAATTTTACAAAAATACATAGAAAATAAACTTGTAAACAGAAAAAAAACTTGAAATTTGAATAAATGTTTGATTGATTTTATGCATGGATATAAAATTCATTTGCATGAACGTTTTGGTTTCTTTGATTTTTCCATTACCGGCTATAAAATTTAACGGTGTAATTATCCTCCTGAACGTTGATACTTTGTATGTTTTGATAGGGCCCTATTTTTCAATCAGATTAGTGAGATTGACAATAATGCATATCAAGGGTTGTCGCAGCTAAGAGAATTGAGAGTAAAACTACTGTGACTATTCTTTCAAACTCTTTAAAAAATTGTAGAAAAACTGTAAACTGTTTTTTTTTTATAAAGGCATCAAAAGACATGTTTTATTATAGTTACAGATTTATTTACGTATGTAATTGTACATATCTAATGTACATAATTTATTTTACACCTTTGTATAAAGTTTTCAGGCGTTTACTGTAATAATGGTCCTGGGATATTTATTCTATGAGATGTCGCGTCTTTGAACTGTTGAACAACCCCAACAAAATTTGTTTATATCCTCGTACCCCATTACATTAGACGTTGCATCTGGACTTTCGGGGCCTACATTGTTTTCATATTTTTTTAGATACATGAACTCAATTTTATTTTTAAAATGTTGTTAATTTGATTTTTTCAAACTTGAAACGTTTCCGTTGTCTTTCGATATGCCTTACCCTTTTCATCTACAATGTAACTCAAGAACTTTCGGGTTTTTTTACTTAGATTTAATACTTTCCTCTTTACGTTCGGAGAACTAGAAGCCATGTTGTAAAATGAATAAAATCAAAGAAAGTAAACCTATTTCATCGTATTTGATTTAAACACATATAAGATAAAAATAATTATTTAATTACTCCATGTTTTCATAATGATCAATATGATCGGGATCTGTAATCAGCTAACTCGGTTGAAATATCACGTGACAAAATTTTCAGTAAAGGAAAAAATGGCCGCTAAACACAGTGCAATTACGTGGTCGGTCAGTAAATTGGGTGGCCGCTGGCCGCATTACGCAAGTGGCTTATTTCAGGGCAAATATATAAGGAAACACGTCGGGGGGGGGGGGGGGGGGCAAAAAGTGGCCGCCGATCGGAGGTGGCCGCTGATTTCAAATGGCCGCTAAGACAGTTTTGACTGTGTTTTTTTTTAATTTTGTTTACAAATGATAGATCTCACCATTGTAAAAGTATTCGATAACAACGATTAGTATTATGTAGCAGGAACTATTTTGGGTGGAGCTTGTTCTGTGTACATGTAAAATCCCTAGGGAGAACAATGGAGATTGAATCCTTCTACACAGTCCTTCATGTAAAATGTTGCATTTATATTTTTACCTTATTCATGAAATTTGACCCGACAAATGTGTCAAAAATAGCTTAGTTTGTCAAACAGTTCATAATATTTCCTGAAAAAAAATCAAGTACATTGCGCACTGGTAAAGAAAGTCATCCTTTGAACTTTTAAGTCACAATACTTGACTGCAATAATTCACAATAGTTTTTAAAATACAAACACTGCATGCTGTGTTCTGTAATCATTCTCTAACTTAAATATTTCAATTTATCGGTGTATATTATAAACGTAGAACTTGAATACTATTTGTATGTACGATGCAACTACAAATAGATAAGAAGTCATTCCACTTGCGCAATTAAACTTTGAATTTCAGATTTAAGAAAAAATATAAATAATGAAAAAAAGAAGATTTAAAAACAAAATACCCATATATATCATTTTCTCGTTAATAATAACAAATTAATTGAACAAACTCTTTGAAAAATATAGATGTCGTTGACTTTAAAAACTAACGTCATCCGAATAGTTTATATTTGCACTGGGTAATAAATGTATACACGCATAATTTTAAAACTCAAACAATATTACAAAGCACTGTGTCTTATAGATTTGTTTTTATATTTAAACATGTTATAGACATGACATGAAATTGTTAAATTGACCAACCTTTTTGTTTTGTATAGCAAATAAAATATATGGCATATAATTAATAATGAATATTAGTGTTTAACTTTTATAGAATAACATGATAAATAATAACTGATGAATTGATGATAATATATGACCATCCTCATATTGCACTTGTATCCCTAAAATGTAGCAATCAATGAGTAAATTAACATTCACTTTTACTAGTTCAATCAATACTTTATAGTGTAAACACAAGTATTGAATAATTATTATTTTCAAAATATGATGTACTTCAGTGTGTTAAATATATTGCAAACGAACAGATGCGTCTGAAACTAAATGTGGCATTTTCTTGTGTGACCAGGGAACCGTTTTGGTAGCGGAAGAATGAAAATAAATGTATTTGCGTCTAATAGGGGTACACGGTTATTTCCGATGATGTGGAGTTTTAACACAGCATCTCATTGAAAAGTTTGTCTCTCATATTACCATCTTAATTTCAAGTTTTTGTTTTGTTTTGTTCTGTTTTATTGGGGAGTGGGGGGGGGGATGTGCACTGTATTTATCCAAAATTTTCCTATTTGTTGTAAATGATTCTGTGCTAAGCTATCTCAAAAGTTGGGTTGAAGGCATGCACAAATTTATGTAGCAATTCGATTTGTATCAACATTTATAAGTTATCAAAGCTATCTAATTGTTTTTATATCTGTCTGTCTCACCACGAACATGTAAAAATATCACCCATTGAAAGAACTACATTTATTTTTCAAAAAATAAAATCATAATGGAGTTCAGTAAAGTTAAAACAAAATGGTAACTAAACCGTTTCTGGCTGTTCCTTTTATATTTTGTTTTGAAAGTCACCGATCAAAAAACAAAGTAATGAATTCACAAAATTAAAACATATTGAATTTTGTTCTTCAAAAAAAAATTGAATGTTAATTTTTGTTTTTAAAACTTCATTATCTAAAATTTTGTACAATTTTATTCATAAATCATTATATATGTTGCATGTAAATGAATGTTTTTTTCAAATAAACGGCCACCAACACCAGAACACATTCCATTTTTTTAAACGACCACAGACAGACAGCACACATAATATTCAAAACTTATGACGTAGTTCATATATTGATCATACAAGACAAACGGGTATAAACAGTTTCCGAAACATATATACAACACTACCTTATACGTATTTCGATACCTTTGGGGAAATCAGATAAGTAGAAACAACAACCACACCTTTCATGGGTTATTTTATATCTCAAACTATTATCTCAGCTTTAAACACTGTAAGTCTGTTTTTTTTCAGTTTCAATTCCTACTTTATTGATGCATCGTTATTGGGTTCTACTCTACAGAGATTACAAAAGTGGTATTATATATTATTTATGCCAGACGCTTCTTTCTGATAAAATACATGTTTGTTAATTGATTAATAAGTGGACTTGACAATGCCTGCTAGTAGAATTTCACATATCTTAGTCTCTCGCCATGCTGCTCTTAAACATTTAATTTTCATACCTTACCAGAAAATGGTTGCTATTAGCGGCGTCTATAGCTAAAGGTGGATTTGTTAGGCCGTGATACAACCCCTTCTTGCTAAATTTTTGGTCATACAAAATACGGATCTATACCCATCAATGTACCATGAACTATAAAGATTACATAAAAAATGTTCATTATAATATATCCAACTGATTTAGCAATTATGTTGATAAATTGGCATTAATACATAAAAGTATGTGGTCGTCCATATTATTTTCGATCGTTTCTCAACTACTACTGGTATCTATTCACCGGTCGGGAAAGTTACGTTCGGTTGCGTTTTGATCGAAGCATACAGACTGCATGAACTTCTAAATCCGTGCACTACACTTTGTGATAAAATGTTTGAAAACAAAGACACTACAATCAATGAAAAAAAAAGATATATTCTTCCAAAGATTTCCTATGGTATCCGCATAATCTTGCACAGATATATGTAGTGCTTCATTACTTCGCTTGCACATCAAATGTACGTGTGTCGTTCAGTCAGAATGCATATTGTCTGCATTATTTTAGACAACGGCCGCACTTTCCAAATACTTTTTGGAAATCAAATATAGAAATAAAATATTAATTCCTACCGACCTGTCACTATACTTTTTTTTCGGGGGACAACGCAAAAACAATTTAAATAAAGTATATATACCGACCAAATTCAAAGATACATGAACGAGCTTCCCCTCCATCCAACTCCCCCAAAAAAGTAAAAACAAAAAGCAAAAAGTAAAACAACTTTAATGACTGGGATAAAGGGAATTATAAAAGTATGTGCGTAACGATGTTTGGTCGGTGTGCCCCCCCCCCCCTTTAAAAAAACCCGATGTTTAAGCTAGCCCGTTGTGCTGCATTCGTTCGAAATGCCATGCTTTCATGATGAAATGCACTCACAATGGGTATAAGTATCTTCCCAGGCAACGATGGTAATAAATTCAGGCAGCTGTATCTCTCATGCAGGACGTTTAATTAATGACAACCGGAACAGATTCGTTGTAATAAATATATATTATAAGGTTCAGAGGAATGAAATTATATATCAGTGCTTTATAATAAATTTCATCGAAATTAAAATGTTTTCGATTTAAGAAAAAGAAATTGTTTTTCCTTTTAAAACCCTTGAGAAGACTGCTTACACATTTTGTTCGTAGGTTGTGTTTGATTGTTTGTTTGTTTGTTTAACTTTTTGCACCCTTATTACTTTAATCATTTACCTCATTGCCCTTTATTAAGGTCTTCCGTTTCCAAAGGAAGACCTTTCTATTATTGTGCAGATTAAGATTATTCTTATTTTTCTTTTTTTTTTTCTTCCTAGACGCGAACTTTGAGGCTTCATATCTTGCTCATTTCTGAACGGTTTTTGCTCAAATTTTCAGGGCTTAGACTTTACAAAACACTATCTAAACCATTTCATAAATTTTAAAAATCCTTTTCCGTTAACGAGTTATTCCCCTTTTTTAAAAAATTAGGGCCTTTCGTTTCCAGACAAAGGCTCCGAGACTATGATAGCAGGGAATGGGAATCCAACGAATTTGAATAACAGAGACATTGAAGTTGTGCACATCGGTTTTTTGGATTACTTTCTTTATTTAGTAAAGGTAGGGGTAAAAAAACAGGGTTCCAAAAAGTACGAAAATTTAGACATATTTTCCTTTGTATCTTTTAAACAAAAAATATTTGTTAAGACATGTAGAATAAAAGTTGTGCAGAATGTCAAGGACTTTCATTTGACACCATTAAAATGGGCTGGCCCCTTACATTAAGGGCCAAGGACCCTTGAAAGTTTTTGCTAAATAGCTAAAAAACGGCTAGGATTTTGATATACATGTAGCTGTCACTGGAAAAGTTGTCTGTTGGGATCCTATAAATGTCGTTACAATGTTATTTTGTTGGTGAGTTGTGTAGTATGAGTGTAAAAAGCTTTACATGTTAACATGTACCTGTGTTTATTTGGCAAGTTAACGAAAGTCATTGTGCGTACAACTGACATTAAGTTACGACAGACAGTATGCCTGTTTAAAAAGGAGGCTTTAATTCATAAGAAAAAAATATTTTTTTTAGGATACATGTTTTTATGTAAGGAGTTTAAGTCATCTTCGTAAATTCTGCACAATAGTAAAAAACGAGAAACAGAAAATATAAACATTCTTTTTCTTTTCTAGTAAATCACACAAACTACCAGAAAAAAATAAATATATGAGATACATTTTAGTTATCATGCTGCGTGCATTGAAAATATATCTGGAATCAGAGCTGTGTGTTTGAACCATTACGTAAGCTATCCCTCGCTTGCGGCCGAGAAAGTCGGTCGCCATGGTCGCGGCTGGACTACCTAGCGGTCAGCGGTTATCTAATACACCGGAGTCACTTCTCTCAATATATGAGTTCATATAGCCGAAAACAAGAATTTTTTAAATTTTGATCACACATAGACGTTTATTCTTCTCAAATTGAATTAAATGATAGAGTGTCAATTAAGAAAACGTTCTGTTAATTATTTAAAGAAATGTCATTCTCAATCGGAAGTAATATCAGGCATAGATCAATTGTGGGTTTTAAGTAAAAAAAATAATAACTTCTATTTGGTAGATTTTAGTCATTATTATACTGCAAACATTTCAAATCTTCCTGGGTTGTGTGTGTTGTAACTTTACGTAACCTATTCCTCGCCCGCGGTCGAGGAGATCGGCCGCGGGTGCACTACCAAGCGGTCAGCGGTTATCTAATACACCAGGAGTCGTATGCATAAAAATTCTAAGAATTTTCTTAAGTCTATGCTTAAATTTCTAAAGAATATTCTGAACTAAGCAAGATGCTTAATTTCAATTGCATAAACATTCTAAGCAACATGCTTAGTAATTCTTAGCTAAGCATATCGCAATCTACTTAAGTATATATCGTTGCTATATCAACAAAGTCACTTCCGCTTTCACTTTCATATAAATATAGATTGATTATGGTTTTTAAAAAAGAAGAGTGTTTTATTAAAATGCATACATGATATATGTGTATAAAAATATTAAGGTTTCACATTTTAACATATTTTTTTTTCATAAATCTAAATTAAAAATCACTAATAATTACTGGTAGATTCCTTATTTTTTACTAGTGGAATTTGTATCATAGTTTCATTTAATTTACATCTGTCCGTAAAAAAAGGCGTGTTTTTAAAAGAAACGTGCTTGTCGCAATTTCACGCGAATATTAATTCCCCGCATTCAATTAGGAATATACAATAATACAGTCATCAGTACCGCTCACCAGTACGTATACAGTACCGGTAGGTATCATGCATGCATCGTTTAATCTAATGGCATGTAGACAAAATATACAGACAGAGAGAGAGAGAGAGAGAGAGAGAGAGAGAGAGAGAGAGAGAGAGAGAGAGAGAGAGAGAGAGAGAGAGAGAGAGAGAAAGAAAGAAAGAAAGAAAGACTAGAGAGAAAGGAAAAGGAAGAGAGAGAGAGAGAGAGAGAGAGAGAGAGAGAGAGAGAGTGTGTGTGTGTGTGTGTGTGTGTGTGTGTATGTGTGTCGAAGCTGTTCCAATGTACATTATTATATTATATTAACATCTACCGAGTATGATAATGATTTCCTCTATTTCTTAAGGAAACTTATTGTTAATTCATAGCTCTATAGAATAAATAAATATCACTTTCGGTAAGTTTTCTTTTTTAAACGCATCATAAATTAAAAAAAATTATCGGAAATATTATTGCCTTGTTTACTATTCCTGTTATACATCGCCAATTCAACATGCTATTCAATTCGATCAAGCAACCTAGTGTAGGGCGATATAATTTAAATTATAATTAACAAATAAACTTATTGTCAAATTAATTTTTATTGGAGGAGGGGAGGGGAATTAATTTTAAAAAATCCCAATTCATCTTGTTACAAGTTAATTTATCAGAGAATGATTAATTTAAAAATAGCTTTTAAATAGGTAAAAATGTATCTTATACCCTATGAAATGGTAATTTTGATATAATATATGTATCGAATAATGATACATTTAAAAAGGGGTTGGGGACTGACTTGATAAAAAAAGACTTTCATGCACACACTTACGAAATACATATGACATAACAATAAGGTGATGTCATTTTATGACGTTAACAATGACGATAGAAAACATTACATTTTTAAAAACTATTTCGAGATTCAAAGGCCTTATAAAACATTTCTAAACGGTCTGCACAGTTAACAGTACATGCAGAGCGTTTAGCAGCATTAAATTTCTAATTTATTCAAGATTTGTTGCACAGCCTTCTTGCTATCATACACTTAAGCAACATGCTTAAATACTTAAGACAGGCAAGACCCATGTTCAGATTTAAGCATATGCTGAGTATATGCTTAAAAGTTGATAAGTTTTATGCAACATACTAAGTAATATGCTAAGTCAAATTTCAATCTGCTAAGTACAAATTCTGTACTTAAGAATATGCTTAAGCACTTAAGAATGTTTATGCATACGACCCCAGATTCGCGTCTTTCATGCACTTGTTTTGAGTTTATATAGCCGCAAATACAGGAACTGTTTTAATTTCAAGTTATTAATGTTTTATTTAAAATGTAAATTAAGAAGTCATTCTGAAAATTATAAAATCCGATATTATTCCTAATCCAAAACATCGTCAGACATAAATCAATGGTGGGTTTGTAAGTATAAAATGTTCTAAGAACTGTACTAATAATGTTTTAGATCAACAACAAAAAACCACAAAAATTACCCCTTTAAATGAAGATCATCCCTCGCACGCTTGCACATGGCCGAGAAGATCGCGCGCGAGGGGACATCTACATGTACATGTACCTTATCACACGTGTATGTTTATTGATATTTTGTACGAACACAAAACTATTTGTTTATTTTATTTTCATTTATATTGGTTTTAGATGAAAGATGAATTTATCTCCCTTATTCAGTTGATTTAGCGTTGATTTAAACGTTAGGGCGAAAAATCTTATAAAAACCTCTCATTAATTGAATAAAAGTAATCTATCAATTCGATTCTAAATATGCAAGTACGATTGTATAAATAAAAGATTAAATATAATAAAACTCCGAGATATTCACCGGCATATGTAAAATTGATATGTGTTTAGCTTAAGATTAATATACTGCATCGTCGGAACCCACGGGTTTTCTATCCGTTACACTGATTTCAAGCAATGTAACGGATGGAAAACCCGTGGGGTCCGACGATGAATCGACTGTAGTTACTCATGATCATTTCCGTTAATTATTGCTTAGACTTTTTACAGACTTTAACACTTTTAAGACAATGTTCATAATTTGCCTGGCCAACGAGTCATATATGCACATGGATATATGTATATATACTGGTGTAAAAATTAATATTCGACCAACACAAAAATTAAATAGTGTAGAAATTAAAATAAGTTTTCTTAAGAGTTGTACCAAATTTTAGCAGGGTTTACATAGTAAAAAAAATCATTAATTTTCGAAGCGTTCTATGAAGTTTAAAAACAAAGTCATCTCTGTGCTGCTCCGCCCCCCCCCCCCCCCCCAGTGCTCGAGCTGAATTTTAAAAGTTGGCGAACTAAAATCGAAAATTTATATGTGTCGAAAATCAATTTTTGGTGACTCCTTATTTGTTAACGTTCTTCCTAATGTGCTTAACTTTGCAATATGTGTGTTTATTCGGCCAGTCTGCGTGTTAATTCAATCACCCCGTGCGACCGAAAATCTCGTGTCCCTTTAAGACCGAGAAAACAAGCACCGCCTTCAAATTTACCTGGTAAGTGTAACCCTTGTTAATCAACTAAATCGAGGCCCCAGTTTAGATGTTAGATTTGTTTACTCGTCCTGTGTATACCATGCCCAGCGCTCGCGACGACGGTGCAATAAACTTTTTTCTTTTGATTTGATGCATACCGTGACGATAAATCGCTATCTTTTAGCACTTTACAAAAGAAATATTAAAAGATATGAATTAAAAATTTACTCGTACTTGGTTATGTACCACACTAAATGCGCTGATCACCTATAGTCTGTCAAAATCATGTGGTGCCGATCATGTATCCATGAAAGACGTCGTTTATCAATAAAGATGTTTGTGAATAATTGAGAATAAATGAATAAATAAAATCAAATATTGCGTTCACGATTTATATCGTTAGTTATCACATTTCTTTGAGAAATTCCACGAGCTGAAACCGGAAGAGAAACAAGTACAGACAGCTCTGGTGCATGCGCAGCTGGTAGAATTATTGTGCACTTTAATTTAGCAGCTGATCGGAAAAGATTTACAAGCATTGGTTGCAAAGTTGCATTAGTATTTGAGTACGGTGGGGTGATTGTATAAATCACAAAACATCAGGATATATTCTCAGTTAATCCCGACAGAAACAAAATATTTTGCACATGTCGCACGCGGTTTTTCATGCGTTTATATTCATTTCAACGAAGAACAATTTGTTTTATAAGTACATATAAATACGATATTCTTTTTAAATAAAAGGAAAACCTCTTTTGAGAGCACTTTAATACTCCGTGTATATAGACATGTATACACAAGAGAGCGTGTTTCCCTCGGGGTTTCACACCTCTTTCAATATTGGCTCCACCCCCACCTGAACTTACCTAAGGTAGTCTGAACTGTTAAAAACCTCGGCCTTTAAGTGCACACAATCCTGGACACAGATAGCCATAGGTAATTTATGGATGCAGATCACCAATTGTTATGTAATTGAAATACACTTGGAAGTGAGCTATCACTGTAGTGGTCAATTGTTGAATATAAGTTTAAAGTTTTAAGTCAAAGATGTTAAATAATAATTATTTGTTCTCACGTTTAGAAGTTATGAAATACGTTATTCAATGCAGTCGGTCGCCATAGAAATCATCAGAGTACTGCAAGTGTTGACAGTTTCTTATTTCTTTAAAAGACCTTAGGACATAATTCACTTGACTTACAGACTAGCGACACAGTTGCCTCCCAAAAATGTATGCACTTCTCAAAGTTACAATTAAATGGTATAGATATGTGTTGTTCAACGGATTTTATTAATTGTTGTAAATGTTAAAGTTAGAGAAATCGTATTTTCTGGAGGTTGACATTATATAGAACTCTTTTGTTTAAAAAACAAAAACAAATTGTTTTGACGTCACACCATCTCGAAATATACAATGTACACAGTGCTCTGAAGAAAACGCTGGTTTATGCCTTTCTGTTACTCAAGTAAACAACTGAACAAAATTGATTACTTTAGGTTCACACGTCACATGTTAATACATGTATGCATAAATATATGATTTTTATCAAATAAATGACATTGTATCTTTAAAAAATTCCAAAATATTATAACTAAAATATGACATGATAGAAATAATTGTAAACCAGAGGTCTCTCTTCATGTCACACAAAAGTGACAAAAAGGATTTATGATTCAGTTGGAGTTCTGCCCCCACCCCTGCCAACATTTTCTGAAATTTACATTTAGAAAATTAAATTTTGGGGTATTGACACTCCCACCCCCACATACTTTCTAGATGAGCGCTCAAGGCGAAAAAAAAATATTGGGATATTTAAAAGAAAATCCTATTTGAAAAAAATGAAGTTAGAGATGCCTCACAACCCCTACCACTGCCGCGGATTATGATTTTGAAGATTTGTGAATTTCTTTTACTTGCTTGTGAAGATTTCAGATAAATATGCTCATCCTTTCAAAAACAATACTGAGGCCTGTATGACCAAACATTATACGGATAGTTATCCCTACCACTGAGCACATCAGTCTCGTATACTAATAGCGCACTCTCAGATGGGAGAAGGCATTATTGTTTATTTACAATTGGTGTTCTTTTCAATCTCTAATTTTAACACTGCACTTTACATAAACTATTCCATGTTTTAGCGGTAGAGGTTTAAGTATCAATATAGGGAGTCAAAATTTTTATGAAACATAACACTTTTTTCCATGCATCAGCGCAGTGGATTTTGTGTTTATTACACTATGATATAGGCATACAAGTAGTTTGAATCCTGTCATCAGTTGAACATACATGTAAACGTATTTATCGATTTTATGGTTGGAATAATTAAATACATGTGCATATCAGAGATGTGTTTTAAGTTATCATAAATTGATATAAACGTGAGTTAAGTTAAAAGGAGAGTTTGTCTGGTAGGAAAATAATACTAGTAGTGTGAAGATGACCTCCTATCAATAACTGTCAGACCTGACAAGTGTAAGAAGAAGAGGGGTGGTTTTATTAAGACTGAATGACAATCCTTTCTTGACTTGCAATCTGATTAAAATTTCTATAGTCGCTATACGATAATTTGAAGAAACCCCACTTGAGGTCACCTCCTGGTGAACTTTGCTTTGACCAATGAAATCGTCGGTTCTATTCCTTAGTTACATGATTTGGAAGTTTTGCCAATAAATTCTTTAGATTCCCTAAGGGCGTCTAATATCAACTTATGCTCCATCTCTTACTTGCTGATACCGAAAGATTCACGAACATGTGGCATCATTTCGTCGTACAACTCCATTTTTGTTTGTAACCCGAAATTACCGTTTCTAACACTTGCTCTGATTGCTAGAATAACTCATGTATATTTATAAACAAATGTTCAACAAGGGGTGACCTCAAGAGGGGTTTCTTTAGATCCTCTTGTAGCGAAAATAGAAAAACAAGGAGGGGATCAAGGATATGATTTTAGTATTTCAGTCAGATTGTTTCGACTTGAAGCTGTAACGAAAGACCTTCTCGTTGATTGCAACGAGCTCGGCTCTAGTTTATTAATATATTTGAGATGGTTGACGGTTTGTTATTGTCATTTATTTCATCACACCTTTTGTACTCGCGAGAGAATATAAAAATTTACTTTGATTTACAAAGAAACGCACGAGAACCAAATTAATATTAATCAGCCATGCATATCGAAACCATGTATTTTGAATAAACATTTCATGAACATTTAAGAATGGAATGAACTACATGTATATGAATTTGCAAGTTGTTGTTCAAACGTTCAACATCTTAACGCACATTAAACAATTAAAACATGATTGCAAGTCTTTTTCGAAAATTTACGCAAAAGCAAGGTTGCAAAGCAATGATCTATTATCTCTTAAATTTCCATTTTGATGAAATTGATTTTTTTTTAATGGGAAATATAAAGCGACGCGTTGAACAAGAACAAACCTTTTGTAGCTTATAAGTCTCGGATAGATTCATCTTTGATGAAAATATTTTGTTTGTTCAAGCAATCGCTCAATGTTTTCTGAATGAAAGAAAAACTGCTTGAAAACAAGCCGTTTTATGATAAAAATGCAAAGTGGCATAAAAAGGTTAACTTTTTGATGTCATATTTCAAAATTGTAGGCATTTGGATGGAAATGAAAAATATGAAAAAACTTCACATGTATATCCGTACAAAGGAAGCAAAGAATTACAGTAAATTGATGATATTTATTTTTAGAAACCATATTATGCCGATATCAAATACTAGACTAAAAGTATAGTCCTTTAAATTACACGAAACATATTTCATTTTCTTTTTATTCTGACATTATATGATGTATGACTACTCGTACAGATATTCCATTGTGTCTCTATTCCAGAAATGTCAGCTCGAAGCCTTTATAGGCGTTCCGGTGTTTGGTTTTAATCATGCTAATTTACTATATGCAATCCAATTATTGCTATATGTATAAAAAAAAAACAATTTTATTTTCGTGTAATCTGGTTTGATGTTTTAACATTTTTATGGGCAATACGATTTTATATTTTTTATTCTCTTATACTCTGAACGTCTGAAGATTTAATATTTATCAAGGTATCCGATCCATAATAGCCCCAGATTCAATGAATATGGATGTATAACATATTGTATGGACTAAATACTCAGTATAGTTGGACATAATTTTCATGTTTAAGTATCAGTATGTAAGAGCGGAATGTGTCCTTATACACTGTAAATGACCTTTTCTTGTTCTTGAAGAGTTATTCCCCTTTGATTTTAATCTATAAAAATAAATTTAAAAAATATATATAGGGTATAAAATTTATTTTAAATAGTTTTTGTAATCCTTAGGATTAAATTCATCTTTTCACCAAAGCATTTATTGATATTCGTAGTATTTACTTTTTTATTTTAAAAAATGTGCTTGTCCCCATAGACCTTAATGCAATCTTCATTAATTAATTACTGCTTAGTTAATAATATTTTTGAACATTTCCCTCGGTTAAATTTTTTCTACTCTAAAAAAGTTTTGAATAAATATCAGAGTATTTAATATATGATGGATATTCAGCGTTAGAAAAATTAGGTCCTATTATGGGTCGGATACCTTAATAAAAGCGCTAACGTTTTACTCTGTGTTGTCTTTCATTTTTAAAATTTTCTTTATATAAAACCGGACACTGCTATGTTATTTTTTTTGGATTTATATATATATATATATATATATATATATATATATATATATATATATATATATATATATATAATCAATTCCTTATTGTAGATTCAAGTCTTAGATGTTTTATGTTTAACGATACTTATTTGGATACAAATAATACAATTGGCAGTCGAAATATAAAAGTGTATGAAACTAACTTTAGGAACGATAGCAACTCCTACGGGGGGAGTTATAATGATGTATATTTTTAACTCTATATTTGCTCGTCGTTAAAATAATTTAGAGCCAAACAACACATAAATATTATAGCTTAAAATAGGGTATTATAAAGCTTATTATATGCTTGTTTACCGTTCACCAAATTCTAGCAGTACTTTTGTGCAAAAACGTTAATTAAAAAAATTAAATATATAAACTAAGATCATAGTTCTTAGCCATCTGAATGTCATTTTTTCTCAACCTTAATATTACACATGAGATTCCAACAATAATGAACACAACTTAAATATAATACATACACCTACAATGATCACTGAGCATACATGTGCCTTTATAGGTCATATCCATGTAAACAAGAAAGATTAAACCCCAGATTTAGACGCTGTCAGTCATACACTTGGTGATCACAAGGCTACGTATATAAGCATTCATCAAAATTTTCATATAAATGATTCATTCAAACAAAACGATTGGACTACAAGATTGCAAATTTTGAAATTCTAAACAATCTTATGAAAGCACCTGACTGAAAAAATAAATAAATGAAACAGACATCAAAGATGCTACAACAATGAATTTTACAAATCTTTGCATTTTGTACGTATTCGATTGCCCCCTCCTAAAAACCAAACAAACTGAAAACAAAACCCTGTTACAATAAGGCCAAAGGATAAATACTGGGTGAATTACCTCTTACGCAAAACTATGCATAATTGTATTCGAAATAGACTGTAAAAACGCTCTTTTTAAATCAAATACTAAAAGATCTCATCCAATGCAATATTAACTATCAAATAAATTGAACACATCTGTAGATGTTGTTCATCAAAACGATTTTGCAACTTAATATCTGCAATGTGAATGTGAATATTGAAGATTAACCAGAGTATAATGTATTATTGCATTTGAATGTCTATATTGCAAACACAAGTTATCGACTCGAAAAGTCAAATTTTCTTTTTAATATTTCAACTTTATAATTGTCATCAATATTTGTTTAATATACGCATTAAAGAGCCTTGCTGAAAATCAGATAAGTAGGTTCGATGGAAATGCCTTT
Organism: Magallana ariakensis; assembly: GCA_020458035.1. Taxonomy (NCBI): domain Eukaryota; kingdom Metazoa; phylum Mollusca; class Bivalvia; order Ostreida; family Ostreidae; genus Magallana; species Magallana ariakensis. Next base: position 47,599,605 of record CM035819.1, on the reverse strand, counting down.
CAGGGATTATCACAGCTTAGAACATTGTCAAAAAAATGTTCATTTGTTTCACTTTCCTCTCTATCTTAAAAAAAGTATTATAAATACATCCACTTGTTTCGGAGTAAAGTAGTCTTGAGAAATATAAGTAATCAAGATTCTTATTTCATCATGTTGTATTCCTGCGAATGCATTGCGACTAGTCACTAATTGCAAACTAACCATGGTAAGTCATAAATCTCTCTATTTTTAAACTGGTAAAAGGATAATATAATGAACCTATATTTTTCTTTATATGCCAAATTACACACGTTATTATGTTTTAAGGTAAAAGCTGGTTTTAAAAAGACTCTTTACCCCCCCCCCCCAACAAAAAAAATAAATAATTAGCATACTTGCGTAGAACATATTTTTGTATATACATTTTAAGACCTCTGTTGTTGTGGGAAAAACAAGAGTTGTTTTTATATAAATTATTTATAACAATCATATCTTAAGGATTAGGAGAGTTTAAAATTTGTTATCTTGGTGTGATTTATTTTATTCCAATTGTTTTGTATTATCTTGGCTAGGTTGTCAGTTTCTTTTTTACTTAATAGGGTCAGTTTTGGATTGTTTGTTTTAATATGACAGTATAACAGATAAACATCTTTACATTGATATTTTTTAAAAGATATGTTTCCGTGTTAATTTTTGTTGGTTTTCATCCCTCAACAATGTGCAACAATATGCATCACCTTACCCATTTTTTTTAATTGTAAAAATGGCAAATATCCTTTTTTCAAAAATTGATTTTATTGTTTGAAAAAAAAGAACAATTACATAACAAAGTAAGAAAACAAAATAGTCATGTATTTGCAAAATTAAATACATATAAGTATGTACTTACATCACAAAATAAAACGCAAAAAGCCGATACATAGTTTATTAAATTTCGATTATTTTCAACTGTTTTGACTTGAAATTGAATGATTTTCATAAGTTAGTTTTAGGTTTAAGTTTGTTGCCTGATCTTTCTCAATTCTCCACTTTCTGAGAAATAAAGCGGCGATTTTATTTTATTTTATTTTAAACGTGTTGCTTTTTAAATAATGTATACATTTGGGGAAACTGAACTAGATTTGTAGCTTTGAAATTCCATATAAAGTCGCCTTTATATAAAAAAAAAATGAATGCCATTCTTTTTTCAGCATACTGTATACTTTTTTTGTAATGCAATTGTGTTATTTTCCCTTTATTATTGTTATACCAAATCTATAATTATATCTTATGGTTTTACATTGTTTACATTTAGGAGACTATGGAGGAACAATATAAGTAAAATCGATAGCAATGCTTTTGATGGGTTATCACAGCTTCAAACATTGTAAGTTAAAATTATTTATGATATTTTTAGTACATATCTTCCGTTTTTCTCTCAAAAGTATCGCAGATTGTGTGATATGTTTGAGGAAAGATATGATATATGTTGATTGCGTTTATTTGATCAAAACATGTTTATAGCTTTATCATGGAGATTACAATAAAAAAGTATTATATTTGATTATAGAAAAGCTATTTTGATTGAGTACATTGTATTTAGTTTTATTCTTTCATTAATATTTTTGCAGGCCTTTTTTTTTTTGGTTCGAAAATTAAACAAGTCATTTCCTAACATGAATGATGTTTATTATATCCGTAAAGTGGTAGGTATCAAATATATATGGTTATATTAGATATAACAAGTACACGCAACAAATAATTAAATGATTTAGTATTTGGTAGGACCATGAAGCTAATTTATAGGTAACTAACTATCTTTCACTATTTATTAGACTTAAAATTTCATTGTTCGGACGAATCACATAAATAGACAGATAAGTCTTTTGTTTAGACAAAATGCCTATTTGTTTGGAAAAAACTATTCGTTAGACGATCTTTCTTTTTCTAGACAAAAAGCTATTTAATAGGATATATGAGATGTTTCTTCGAACATTTCTTTTTTAAACAAATTAGAAATTTTTCAGAAATAATAAGCTAAGCAATTTTAACAGAAAAAAAAACAATTTGGAGAGAGATAGAGTTAGAGAGGGTGATTTTTAAATTTACCAGCAAGATGTTTCTCGACACCCATAATTAGACCTTTTAAAAAACTATATCACAACAAACGTATGCATGTGACAATCAGTTTTAAAACCTGCGTTTAGAGTAAGTAGTAATGTCTTGATGACGCCAATTAAAAAGGTAAACCTGTGGATGTTTAATTAAGTATCCTCTTCTCGCAGACATCGACCTTATTTGTGCCCTGACTAACTTTTTTTTCTTTTTTCTTGATACGTCCACAACTTTAACCCATGTAGAAAAATCGTATTCTAAGAAAAGATGCAAGAAGACCTGAATTTAGATGCTTGGAAAACATCCGAATTTTTTAAGGAATCGCGTATATCTCGTACGGATCACCAACTTGTTTGAACTACCTGTAACTATGTGTTTGTCTCGATGAATTAGGTATTTGTTTGGACGCTGAAGATATTTGTTCAGACTATTTTTTTTTTAGGTTATTAACTATTGTTAACTATTTTTCAAACAAAGAAACTCAACATCTTTGTTTAAATAAATTAGTTATTTATTTATAAACCATATAACCTAATATCTCCATATCCATGCAACAATATCCTTAAATCTCAATATTTGTAGGCCTCCATGTCTATTTCGGGCAGTTGCAGACGCATGCTTTGTAATCGATATAACAAGTATAAAAAAAATAGAACGTTAATTTGTAGGATCTAATAAAACTTACATGATTATATAATTACAGTGTTTATCGGTTTCACCAAAATAAACTATTTAAGGAAACTTTAAAAGATATTCCTTTAGATACCAACACCCAAAAGTTTGAATGTTTTAATAATCAAACTCTGTAGGGCGAAAGTTGTTGCCGCCTCTATGTAAAATGAATGGGATTTGTGATTCGTATTGTCAATACTAAGCAAAACAAGATGTATAAACAGAACAACATCAAAAGGATAGCGAGTTAAAATATTTGACCCACATTTAAATGGCAAAACTGTGAACATAGATTTTTTGAGGGCATCTGCAAATAATTCATCATGACCTCAAATGGACAGGACAGTGTTTTTAGCTCACCGTGAAAGCTCAAGTGACCTTTTCTGATCAAAATTTGTCCGTTGTCTGTCGTCGTTGGCGTTGGCGTTGGTGTTGTTGTCGTTGTAAACTTTTCACATTTTCATCTTCTTCTCCAGAACCACTGGGCAGATTTCAACCAAACTTGGCATAAAGCATCACTGGGTAAAGGGGCACAGAATAATTGACCATCATTAAGTTCTCCTTAAAGATAACTTAAAGGTGCTTAAAGGTAGCTTAAAGACGATCTTTAAGCCACCTTTAAGCTATATGTGTTGCTTAAAGGTGGCTTAAAGAAAGTGTGAAGATGGCTTAAAGGCAGCTTAATGACTATCTTTAAGCCACCTTTAAGCTACCTTTAAGGACAACTTATAGGTCCTTAATGTCCAAACTTCTTTAAGCCACCTTTAAGCTACCTTTAAGCCACCTTTAAGCCATTAAAAAATCTTTTAATTCAATATTGTGCTTAATTTACCAACAAAATGTATTAACTATATGATAGAAAAGGTATTTAAAACAGTTTTTGTCCTAGAAAATAAAATGAAAAAAAAAATTCAAAACGCCCCAAGACGAGGATTGAACCGGCACCCTTCGTTTACCAGCATCACCTCACTCCCTCTGCGCCACGGCAACTTATATATTTTAGGAGGTTTTTATATCCTATAAATTAGTGGCTATTGAATCAATGTATTGAGTGTGTATTTTTTACTTGAAAAGATTTTGACTTCCATTCAGTTTGTAACAATCAATTAATTAAATGCATACACGTAATGAAATACGAAACTTGGTCTTCAGTGAAAAAAAATATATTATACCTAAATGGAAACCGTTAGGCTTACTAGTACTTAGTTAATAAATTTAAACCAAGTAGATATATGTTATGTTCATCTTATTCATAGCTAAATGAAATTAAATGCAAGGAAGAAGATGAAACTATTTCTTTTATTAAATGCATTGAAACTATTAGCTAGGGTATTAGTTCTACGCAATTTTCCGGTTTTCATGATCACGGCGCCGTTCCAGTATGTATCATTTTAATAATATTGATTATTATACATATACAACAGATCTAGAATAACAAATGAAATGATATATGTTTAAATGTTTAATTGTATACATGATTTTTAGACTATCAATTCTATAACAAACAATATTACCAATTACCGGTGACGTATTTACTGCATGTGGCAATTGCAAATGATGTATGCATATACTTGTACATACAATTGTATGATGTACCAGGCCGGGTATTGACATATTTACCCTTATACATATATTTAAATAATTAACCCCCATTTATGATCACCGGTACAGTAATTAATTAGCCTCTAGATTTTACTCTTAAATACAAAATTGTATCTTTAATTTGTAGACGTAACAATTTTAAAACCCACAGCTAGGAAATAATACTTTGAAAATGAATTACAAATGTAAATAAACTTTCATTCACTAGACTTATCGTATACACGTACATACTAAGATTTCAACGCTTTTAGAAACCCTGACGTGCACCTGGGCACACGACACACCTGTTGTGTATATCTTAAATATTCTGTGTTAGTTCCAGGGGTTTTCTTAACTTGGACAAACAATAGACTCTAATTAGATATACACAAACGAACAAAATTATGTCTAGACAAACAAAGAGGTAATATCCCGCCCGATATAACCAAGGCAGTTGAGAGTCTTTTCACCATTAACATGTATCTAGCATATCTAGAATTAGACCTAGAAATAATTAAAATTGAAAAAGAGATACATATCTTAAACCGATTATATTAAATCATGCATTATTGGTTCTTTTTTTTCTTTTTTTAATAACCGGATGAACTAAGAGAGAGAGAGAGAGAGAGAGAGAGAGAGAGAGAGAGAGAGAGAGAGAGAGAGAGAGAGAGAGATTTCACCGATTTATTTATAATAGGAAACAAACATACTTTAATATAATTTCATGCGCAGATTTAGATACAGAGACTGTGCTCACCCCTATAATAATTTTGAAACAAAAAAAAATTATAAAGAATTTTATAACGGCAATCTGTGTCCATTGTAGCGGTGTTGATGATAGCGATCTGTGTTTAATGGAGCGACAATTAAAACCGCCTGGAACACCCCCCCTTTCCTTGGAAATTATATCAGCACTCGGATCACCCCCTCCCATCCCTATAAAAGAGCTTTTGCATTTAATATGTTTTCAAGATGAATCTGTTCAGCTTGATCAAACCTGACTTAAAGGGAACTTAAAGATGGTGTAAAGACAACTTAAAGGGAGCGTAAATGTCACTTAAAGATGCTTAAAAGTGGCTTAAAGATGGCTTAAAGGTGACTTAAAGAAGTTTGGACATTAAGGACCTATAAGCTTAGCTTAAAGGTGACTTAAAGGTGGCTTAAAGATTGTATATCCTTTAAGCCACCTTTACGCCACCTTTAAGTCACCTTTAAGGACTTGCTTAAAGATTGTTTTTCGCCCTGTGGGGATTCAAGTTTGTTCAAATGAAGGGCCACACCCTCTTTAAAGGGGAGATAATTTAGAATTATTTAAAATTTGTAGGTATTTTTCAAAAATCTTCTTCTCAAAAACTATTAGGCCAGAAATTCTGTAACTTGTATGGAAGCATCCTCAGGTATTGTAGATTCAAGTTTGTTCAAATCATGGTCCCCGGGGGTAGGGTGGGGCCACAATTGGGGGATGAATTTTTACAAATAAATATATATAGACACTCTTTAAAAATCTTCTTCTCAAAAACTATTAGGCCAGAAAAGCTCAAATTGGAGTGGAAGCATCAGATAGTGTAGATTCAAGTTTGTTTAAATCATGGTCCCCGGGGGTAGGGTGGGGCCAAAATGGGGGGGATGAATTTTTACATAATATATATAGAAAAAAATCTTTAAAAATCTTCTTCTCAAAAACTATTAGGCCAGAAATGCTCCAATTTGAGCGGAAGCATCCTCAGAAAGTGTAGATTCAAGTTTATTTACATCATGGTCCCCGGGGGTTAGGGTGGGGCCACAATGGGGGATGTATTTTTACATAGGAATATATAGAGAAAATCTTTAAAATTCTTCTTCTCAAAAACTATTAGGCCAGAAATGCTCCAATTTGAGCAGAGGCATCCTCAGATAGTGTAGATTCAATTTTGTTTAAATCATGGTCCCCGGGGGTAGAGTGGGGCCACAATGGGGGATGAATTTTTAGAAAGGAATATATATAGAAAATCTTTAAAAATCTTCTTCTTCTTCTCAAAAACTATTAGACCAGAAAAGCTCCAATTTGAGTGGAAGCATCCTCAGATAGTGTAGATTTAGGTTTGTTTAAATCATGGTCCCCGGGGGTAGGGTGGGGCCACAATGAAGGATGCATTTTTACATAGGAATATATAGAGACAATCTTTAAAAATCTTCTTCTCAAAAACTATTAGACCGGAAAAGCTCCAATTTGAGCGGAAGCATCCTCAGATAGTGTAGATTCAGGTTTGGTTAAATAATGGTCCCCGGGGGTTAGGGTGGGGCCACAATGGGGGGATGAATTTTTACATAGGAATATATAAAGAAAATCTTTTAAAATCTTCTCCTTAAAAACTATGAGGCCAGAAAAGCTCCAATTTGAGCGGAAGCATCCTCAGATAGTGAAAATTTAAGTTTGTTTAAATAGTGGTCCCCAGGGGTTAGGGTTGGGCCACAATGGGTGATGAAGTTTTAAATAGGAATATATAAAGAAAATCTTTAAAAATCTTCTCCTTAAAAACTATTAGGCCAGAAAAGCTCAAACTTTCGTGGAGGTATCCTCAGATAGTGTAGATTCAAGTTTGTTTACATCATGGTCCCCGGGGGTAGGGCGGGGCCACAATGGGGGATGAATTTTTACATAGGAATATATAGAGAAAGTTTTCAGTCCAAAAAGTATTAACTTGTGTGAAAGCACGGGTTGTGCAGATTAAAGTTTGATCAAACCATGATTCCCTAGAGAAAAGTGGGGCCACAAACTAGGGGGAGGGTATATAGGAATAGAGAAAAATTTTACAAGTACAACAACAAAAGGGGCTATGTATTTACCATAAACATATATAGATAACAATCGGCAGATGTTTTAATTTTTTTAGCAAGATCTACTGTACTTAGTTGTCAAGATATTTTGATTTTGATACTGTAATGCTAATTTGATCAGAGTTAAGGCTATTGTTGCTCAGATGAGCGATGTGGCCCCTGGGCCTCTTGTTGTAATAGTGGTCACTTTATTCTGCTGGTCACTATTTGAGTGTAAATCAATGTATTTTTTAACAGGAATCGGCTAGAACTGCAACATTCTTTGCGGAGATACCCTTTTGATAAAGTATTTGCCTTTGTATTAACGCAAAGAACGCTAATGTTTAAACTGTCTTAAATGATTTGGCTTCATAGCCATTTTTACAAAGTAAATGCGAATTTGGATTGAAAAGATTTATTATGCCTAGAGATGGTTTATCTGTAACTGGGTATGCTCTTGTGCGTTTTTTATCTTCTAAAAATTCCGTAATTATGAAATACAGGTAAATATCGGTATCTCGAACATGGAATATCTCGAATACCCCGCTTATGTCGAAGTCTTCCGACGGTCCCGGCCGTTTTATCTATATAAATGATTTAAAAAAACTCCTGATATCTCGAATACAGTAATCTCGAATATCCCGCTTATGTCGAAGTGTTTGAAAAGTCAGAAACCCTAATTTTACCTGGTTTATCTCGAAGTGGAGCCATTTTCCCGGTCAATTGAACATAATTGGTGTCATTACTTCATACATTTCTGCCTGCGGCAATTTTCACACCTTTCAAAACTAGTGGCATATCAAACTGCACGATGTAAGTTAATCAGGATGGTAGCTTGGGTGTTTTTACATTTAGTACCTTTTTATAAAATTCAAATCAAAACACAGCCACGATTACCGATAATGTGTTTAATAAAACACACTGTGTACGGAGAATCGATCTAGCATTGATAACTGCCAATTTTATAAAAACGATTAATTACGGAATCGAGTTTATTTTTTTTTTTCATGTACGCTCCAATAAAAATGAAGGATGATTTGAATACGAAGATTTAAGGTTAACTTTTTTAAATTTAACAAAACCAGTCCATGTATTGAACACGCAGGGTGTAAAGTGACTTCCGGTTCATCGTACACGGGTTGTTTTCAATATGAGTACTAAAGCTGTGAGCGTAATGATTTAATATAAGATACGTTAGTTCACAAACAAAAATGAAATAATTATATGTGAATTCTAGTTCTTGGTTATTGGTTGGTTTTTGGTTTTTTTTTTTAATTTTCAATTCCGTATTTTTCGTTTCCCATGTGATAAATTTCAAACGTTACATTGCAAGTGCTTCTTCCAAGTTTTGAAAGTCGATAGTGAAGAGGATGTGAAGTCGTATTATTTACGGAATATTGATTTTATAATTTGATTGCTTTTACAAATATTGATTATATTTCACAAATAAAAACACACAACTAAAATTATTTAATCAAATGGTCGATTATTCGTTTATGAGTAATAGAAAAGTTCAGTATATACCGGTACTAATACACGTGTTGATATAAGAACATCACGGAATTAGAATTGGAAAGCCACTTCGGATATCTCGAACCCCCGGATATCTCGAAGTTTTGTTGAGGTCCCCCAAGTTCGAGATACCGATATTTAACTGTATGTTGTAGGACCACTGGCGCAGTGTAGTGCATTAGAAACTTATTGGTGTGTTGTGTGAACTTGAATGCTTGTATCCACTAAAAGACACTTTTGTAGCTATTGACTTAGTTAAAAATTTAACTCTTGTCACCATCGGAGTTGTCATTTCATAAGATCATACAAAAACACTCTCTTGCGACTGGTTGTTATCAAAAGAAATAAAACAGTTAAACGATAGATTGACTTCACTTTTAAGAGTATCAACTGATGACCTTAATTGTAACTAGTTTTGGGTTTAAGTCTATTGGATTATTTTAATTCTTTTTTGTTTGTGGGATAAAGCGCCGGCAATAAAATGTCCTTTATCTACAATGTATTGTGATTTAAATTGTATGATAGAATATTGTCATTCAAAAAGACGACATTCCAATGTTATTAAGGAAGCCAGCGGGTATGCTTGCGTCAAAGTAGGAATCAACGTAGAAAGTTGACCGTCTTACCAAATTCATATAAGGTTTTATCAAAATATTAATGATCTTTAGCAACGTAAATTGAACTATTTTCAAAAGATTGAATGTAGTTCATAAAAATATTTAATTATCAAGTGATAAAAAGTATTATATTCCTAAACATATGAAATCAGTCCCTTTTTATATAAGAAATTATTGAAAATCTACCGTGCTTTCGATAATTTAAAAAAGGGAGTTAATAAATATGACACATCCTAATAAGTCTTGATGGCGTGAATTGATTTTATTGTATTAATTGCCACAATGACGATGATTTTTACAACCTGTAACAGTACATTTTGTTCTAATTCATGGCTCTGCCATACCAATGAAAAAATAATGTGTGGACCTTGGTACAATAGACGATATGTATATGAAGGAATTAAGAAGATCGGACAAGACTCGTTTAGATATCACTTAATATATTTATTTCCAAATTTTTACCATTCTTTGAGTAAGGGGGGGGGGGGCGACTCAGCGACCAGTTATGAAATCTATTGATAAAAAAAACCGTTTCACAGTCGTTGTCCGAGCAGTATGAGTTTTAGACGCTTTTTTACTTTAGAATACTTTATATGCGTTTCTTTACAAACAGGGACATATTAGCAAATATCGAAAGTTTCGCTATTTCAAAGATCCTTTTATGCATCAATTTACTTTTTTTGTATTGAAAAAAATAACACAATATCATTTTAAAAATATGGAATGTGATATTTATTCCCGTATCGGATCATAATTACGATCATTAAATTCTCACAATTGCTGTGTCCACAATGACTTTAAAATCGGGTATTTCGTTTTCTTTTATCTCATTCAGTTTTGAACATGATAATAAAAAAATTATGAAACAGATCCGTATCAGTAAGAACACATTCATTTGCTTTAATAAGAAGAAATATTTTTACAAAATAGTTTTTATTTGAACCTATTTATTTCACAACGATTGACAAGCAAGTTCTTATATTAATGTATCTCGTCGGTACAGATGTTTTACGCGATGTGGTCCTGATGTGGAAGGATAACGCAAAATTTGCAATTTTTTTTCAAAACGTGCATGATATTTTCGGAAGTAAATGTAAACATGGCGGTTAAGGACTTGCTACTCCCGTTTATATATATACGTCCTATATATATATATATATATATATATATATATATATATATATATATATATATATATATAAAGCACAGAGAAATTCACCTTTTTGGAGCTCCACCTCCGCCCCGGCCGGGGCTTGAACTCATGACCTCTGGAACCCATTCTCCTAGCAGTGAGCGGCCACCGCGCTAACCACCACGCCATCTAGGCAAGACAAAAATCTTGCTTTCGATGACGAAGGGAACCTAGCGCGCCGGTCGCTCACTACACGGTCGTTTGAGATACAGGTGGAATACAGTTAAACGACAATTTGAGAGGATCGAGACGATACACATTGCATAGATATATACATATATAATAAGCACACACATTGCAATAACTCTCAAATTGACATATACCTGCCCATAGTGAATGAAATAGATATACATAAAGTACAGAGAAATTCACTATGGACAGGTATATGTCAAGGTTCCCTTCGTCACCAGGTATATATATATATATATATATAAGTCCTGTAACAACTCATTTCTTTGGAGATTATTCTTTTAATTTCGAAAATTGTCATTGGTGTAAGAAATGCAAATTATAAAAAAATAATTAAATTTAACAAGTTTTGTCGATACCGAAATGTAGCCCTACAACTTGAAAAAAAGATCAGATTAAGGAATATTGTCAGTTACTAGTATTCATTAAAAAAATAGCACCGCTTGTTGTCAATTGGCGAAGCCCATTCTCAGTTAGCATGTTCCTGGTGTTATATATTTTCCTGCCATATTGTATTTATTGAAAACAGAAAATTAGGCCTGGATTTTTGCTAATTTCTAAGCTATATTTTTTTGGTGATCATCGCCGGCGTTCGATTGATCACCCAACACCTTTTCTTTCTACCGATTCAACTAAAAAGGCATATGACCTCGTTTATTAATAATATTCTCTCTACATTCTGCATTTTTTTTGTTCGTCTAATTGAAATTCCTTTAATCTAAAACATAGAACAGAACCACAGGCACATATCGTTATTGCAATGTTGTTGAAACAATTACAGAATTCGGTTTTCAGATGTCAGTGTTTCTGAACGAAACGATGAAACAGCATAACGCGGGTATGTTAAGGCTGCCCGATTGATTTCACAGCGATGTGTAGAAAGTCTCTTGTCTGTACTTCATAAGATATGACGTCATAGTTAACTTTGACGTCACGATCTGCATTCCTTTCGATCGTTCTTAGGGAATGTATCGTAACGTAATAAGTGAATTTCATTGTGCATTATAAAACCGCTTCATTACTTTACATAGACGTTGTTGTAAATACTAGTGATACTTAACTCAATATCGCCAATATGGAGTATCAAAAAATCAACAGTTTTAAAGCTTTGTATAAGGTTAATAACTATTTTATAAGCTAATGGTTTTGAGACTCCCCCTGCTACGTGTAAACTAATGAATGGTGATATGTATATGCATGTAAAAAACAGCTTGGCACAAGTGAAAGATCAATACAATCTTAGTATATTCTACATGAAAATGGGAGAGAAAATAAGTACCGATGTGAATCTTGCTGGGGGAAACCTACCAATTGACCCGATTTTGTGTAAATCGAGCTTAAAAGGTAAAAATGTGCCTAATTTTGATGGCAGTGCGAAATGTTTTGACGATTTTTCAAATAAACGAAATATTTATATGAACCCCCAGCAAAAACTACAAAATACATTACTTATCGAAGGATTTTTCATAAAAATATTTTTGATTTAATGTCATTATTCACTTGCGCCGATGCGATTTATATAGATTATTTACCGTGTTAGGATACGCCTGTCACGTGCTTAAGAATAATATATGACGTCACAAAAATGTATCAAATATAGTGTTTGATATCACTGTTAATTTATGTAATAAAAGTTTAAGGTAATTTGCTCGAGTAAAGTATTTTTTCGATAATTAAAATATTATCGTTTTTCGGTATAAATTTTGCTTCGGACAGCCTTAACATAGCCGCGAACACTTCGAAGTTTGGAGTCATGAATACGGTATCTTGTTTAAAATGACTTACTCAATTGTATTTGTGGCATCTTGAATTTGTGGATTTTTAGAAGGAACTAGCTAGTGTGAGTGTTTGATTACGAGCATAGCCTAAATATTATAAAACGGAAGCAACATGGGCACAGCACCCGACGGTTCTAGCACCTATCTTGCATTCGGTATACTAGGCAGATATAGAGCTACTCTCTGTGTGACCCTTTTTAATCCAACAATTGTATTTTGTTTAAAGATACATGGCGAGATTGTATTTTAACACGTATAAGGTTTAAAATATTTTCATTCTGATTCACAGAAATCTCGATACTTACCTGTACGCTTACATGTTTATTTACATAATTAACTGCCTGTTTCAACTGATATATGCCAAAAGTTGTGTCTCTTAAGTATTGTTCTGATAGGACATGGAAGTCTATTTTGACATCTGATGCTTCTCCATCAAGCTTAAACCAATTTTGTTTCTTTGTAATTTTATTATTTGACACCTTTTCCATAACCACTACTGGCTCTAAAAAGTACTGAAAGTGCCATTTTTTACTGATAATTTCTGATGTTTACTGATATTGTACTGTTATTGCTGAGAATTGCTAATATTTAAGAAATAAACAACGTTATTTAGTGAACATGGCGTTATGAATAGCAATTGCTCTGCTGGCATATTCCATGATGCGCGCTAGCGCATCATGGAAAATATGCCAGCAGATCAGTTGCTATTCATTACGCCATGTTCACTAAATAATTGTTGTTTATTACTTATATTTGCATTTTACCACTTGCAAATACCCTGTATTAGCCTAAACCTTGATATTTAACGTGATATAGCTATTGCATCAAAAATAGTAATGTATTTTTAAAATTGTTTTAACTCTCATTGATTTGTTTACAGAATAAATGATATGTTATAACAGCTATTCCTTTAAAATGTTAATATAGGAGATGTTTTAAATACATCAGTTTTAGGGAGTTGGAGAAAAACACACGTACTGGTATCATATAAATTGTTTAATTTATAACGTCATTGAAAAGTATATGACGTCACAACTTTATGACGTCATAGTACGATAACAGGAAAGTACATAAATCATGGTATAAGTATGAGGAGTTATCTTTCCTTGTACATTGAATTTTGTACAGGAAAATAAAAAAAATCAAACACTTTCGTTTTATTTGGGTACATTTTTATTATACAATAATAAATAACATTTGTAATTGATTAAAATTAAATATGAATAAAACTAAAATACTTTGTATTGTATTTTAAACTTCTAGTAATTTATCTTAAACACCACATATTTTTGTTATTAAAAATATACACTATATATACGAGTAAAAACCATTTTATTATGGTTGAGAATTCGCTATCTGAAAGTCTGCGAGGCAATTGCGCATACAGGGAGAGCAATTGCGGTTATAGAAAAATAAATGCAACTGCTCTGACTAGGGTTATAGTGGAAAAGAACAATGGATATGCAAATATTTAAGAAATAAACAACGTTATTTAGTGAACATGGCGTTATGAATAGCAATTGCTCTGCTGACATATTCCATGATGCGCTGATACCAGTACGTGTGTTTTTCTCCAACTCCCTAAAACTGATGTATTTAAAACATCTCCTATATTAACATTTTAAAGGAATAGCTGTTATAACATATCATTTATTCTGTAAACAAATCAATGAGAGTTAAACAATTTTAAAAATACATTACTATTTTTGATGCAATAGCTATATCACGTTAAATATCAAGGTTTAGGCTAATACAGGGTATTTGCAAGTGGTAAAATGCAAATATAAGTAATAAACAACAATTATTTAGTGAACATGGCGTAATGAATAGCAACTGATCTGCTGGCATATTTTCCATGATGCGCTAGCGCGCATCATGGAATATGCCAGCAGAGCAGTTGCTATTCATAACGCCATGTTCACTAAATAATCGTTGTTTATTACGTATATTTGCATTTTACAACCTGCAAATACTCTGTGTTAGCCTAAACCTTGACCTAACTGTTAGCTATTGCATCAAACATAAACGTTCAGACTGTAATGTATTTTTTTTTTTACTCTCATTGATTTGTTAACAGAATAAATAATATGTTATAACAGTCATTCCTTTAAAATTTTAATATAGGACATGTTAAATGCACCAATTTTAGGGAGTTGGAGAAGAACACATGTAGGCCTATCGTATAGTGGTTTAAGACTTATGATTGATAACGTCATGGAAAAGTATATGACGTCACACCTTTATGACGTCTTAGTACGCCAACAGTAAGGTACATAAATCATGGTATAGTTAGGAAGAGTTAGCTTTCCTTGTACATTAAATTTTTTACAGAAAAATATAAAAATAAACACTTTTTTTTATTAAGGTACATTTTTATTATACAATAATAAATAACATTTGTAGTTGATTAAAATTAAATATGAATAAAACTAAAATGCCTTGTTTTGTATTTTAAACTTAAGATATTTTATATTAAACACCACATATTTTTATTATTAGAAATATACACTATATATACGAGTAAAAATCATTATCAGATTGTTGAGAATTCGCTATTTGAAAGTATGTGAGGCAATTGCGCATACAGGGAGAGCAAATGCGATTATAGAAAAATAAATGCAATTGCTCCGTGTAGTCTTAAAGTGGGAAAGAACAATGGATATGCAAATATTTACTGATAATTTACAGTTGTTACTGATAATTGCTGTTGGTTCTGATATTTACTGACGTTTTTGCTGTGTGTTCTGATAATTACTAATATTAACTGAGATTTACTGATAATTACTGATAATATTTCTAAAGCCCAAAACAATGTATTTTAATGATTGAAAAACACATAACTCAGATTTAACGCAATTTATTTTCCAGTGTGTATTCGGTTATCGGTAGTTATGTGTTTAACTTAAAGTTTTATTTTTTTTATTTGATAGCTTCTTTTGAACTTCGGAGGCACACAGATCACATTTTAGACTAAATGTTAGAAAACCGGGCAAAAATTGATAACTTAAGGCAAACTCCACAATAATATTTTATTTCTTTAAATAATAAACCAACTGAGCTTTTCAAATCGTACAGGTGTAACAGTTATTTATAAACCACTATAATACAAAAAGGTTCTAGATTTTTTTGTAGGTTTTTTGAAAATTTCGACTTAAGGGCAGAGGTGCCCATACTAAATCCTATCTTAATCTATTCCTTTGATCAGAACCTATTAAAATATCTTAGCTTTTTTTTAAGGACAGGCCTGCCCTGATGGATTTCTAGGCCAAAATGCATGCAGAAATATACCGTTTTACTGCATGATGTTTTAGTCAACTTTGAAGGTTAATTCAATTACAATCGCAATATGCTTGGTTCTAAATGAAGATTTGACAAATTTAAAATTCACATTCACTAAATTTACTTTAATCATTCGGACTTATTAGTAAATGCTGATATCAACAAAATGATAGGTTTTTTTTCATAAAGCTTAATTCATAAATAAAATTACATCTGTCCAAAAGTACATACTGAAGTCATCAACAATATTAATTTCATATTTATATTGAATAATAAAAACACCAAAAAGAGTGCAGAGAAAGAACATGTCGGTTATCTGAACCACTGTGCATGGGTATAAATCCTTAGTATGCATAATATTTTCCCTATAGGATTGTTATTTATAACTATCAAGTTTATATCTATCACTTAAATGTTATTTGACCCATGTAGGTACCTGAATGGAAATCAGTTAAGTAGGATCGACAGCAACGTTTTTCAGGGGTTATCACAGCTTCAAACACTGTAAGTCTGTTACTCTGATGTATTTTTTGTAGGAAGAAAAATTCCGCCTCTAATTTGTTAACAAGATAGAAATGTTAACTGCATGATTCTAATCCACTGCCCATAAATGTTCACTAAGATGCCATTGTAATAACAAGGATGATCAAATATTTCTTTTTCAATAAGAAATATAAGTATTTGTGAATTTACACATGTCAGCAGTTAAGGTATGGATACGGCCCGAATCATGCTTTTCTGATATATTTTATCATTCAATTAGGAATAAAGAATATGCAATACACTAAAGTATTGCTGCTAAACATTTTCTATTGATACACCAAATGTAATATTGTCAACCATTTCGGAACAACAAACAATATAAAAGACGCTTATAGAGGTCTCTGCACATTCCGGGTCATATGGTCATTACCCTCTAGTGATCATGGTCAATGCATCACAATAATTTTAATATTTCTATTTAAATGTAAAATCTGTAAAATTAAACGATACTATTTTAATAATATCGATTTGTGACGATTATGAAAAAAAACGTATGTTATGTCAGAGTGATTAAATAAAATACGGTTTCGAAGATATGACTGCTTATTAAGGCTCATTAAGTGTTCTTGAATGTAGCTTTTTCTTTGAACTTAAAATATAGCAATAACTTGTTTTATTGTTCATAGGTGAATAATGGTTTTACGGCTTTTTAGTATATTTCTTTTGTATAAAATGAATCTCAATTGTCAAAACAATATATATATATATATATATATATATATATATATATATATATATATATATATATATATATATATATATATATATTTACAGTGCATATACTAGATATATACTAGAGATATATTGAAAACTGGTTAGGTGAAAAGTGTCTGGCTTGAAATATGAATTTTTGATTAGAAAACATCATTTTAAAGTATGTACAAAACACACAGACAAAACACAGGGAGTGAAGCAATACCCCCTAATGCTTTGAAATATAACACGATTAAAAAGCATACATTCAAGTTAAATCACATGTAAAACTAATATACATGACTGAGAAAAAATACAAGATGGTGCGTAACCTGCCCTGTCTAATCATGAAACTTGAAAAATGAATAGAAAATGGAGGCAGAGGAGATGGTCGATTGAGAAAAACTGCTGCCAATGTTTACAAATAATAAAGACTGGAATATGCATGTGTGGAATGAGCAACAATATATTTTAAACTACCGTATGGGCAATGGGTTTGATCTATTTAAAGTAGGAGTTTTAAAACTTTTGTCATACACTGGCAGCCAAAAATTAAACAATTTATCAAAATATGTTGCGCGATTTTAAGCAAACAAAAGCAGATACAATATTGTGATAACCGTTCCAAAGTCTATAAAGTTCAAAATCGCACATACACACAGCACACGAAATGCAATCTGAACACTTATTTTGACCAGAAATCCATCTATTTTTATTTTTAAAATTTTTGAACAAAGTGTCAAAGATATTTGACGTTACTAAGGTGTATTTGGTCAACGTGGATATTTTGTAAGACACCAAGGGTATGACTATGGTATAATAAGGGGGAATAGCCGACAATGCAAAGGCCTTGCGTATTGTTGTAAGGATGCGTTGTGGGTTGTTTATTGATTTTGCGCTGTTTCATTTTTGTGTAAATTTGTTGCAACCTCAATGGATTGGTTGTCCTATTGTAGATTGATAGTGACTGAGTTGAAAAGCTATTGGTAACACGCACAGAAGCTATGTGACTGTTTTCGCACCATTGTCAACAATATGCATTTAAACATTCAACATTGCCACAATTTCCTTTAATAAGCATTTGTTGGTATGATACTTGTTTGTCAAACGTTAATTTTATGTGAAATTGCCACGTTCTTCTTTTTTTTTCAGCTTCAAAATTTGACAGCCATTACAAGTCATAAATTGTCATTATAGGTTGACCAACAAAAAATGTTTCTTCCCTCAGTCTAACGTCGTGTTTGTGTCTGCCATTGTGCAAAATTAGATAACGCAACTGGGGAATGTACGTAGCTCTGTTGGGTCTTCATGTAATCCTTAAAATTATGTTCAATTTAACATCAGTAGAGCATGATCGAGTTGATATTTTATTGAAAATGACATACCTGTAGTAATTGAAGAATGAGAATTGTTGTCCAGAACCAGTTGTTGATATAGTGACTTTATCAAAAATTGTTTGTTTATGGAAACCAGAATAGACCAAATCACGTCTTACGTTCATAAGAATGGTGACCCTTTCTGTGATTGAATCAGTTTTGGCATTTGTTAATATGTAAAAAATAAATAAATAATAAATAAAACAAAAAGTAAAGTAAATATCATAGGCTTCAAAATGTTAACTAGTAGTTTTACTGGTGGCCCATCAAGAGTTTTCGGTTACCAGTCTGACATTTTGTATGTAATTGATAATATTTGGTGTTTTATTTCTGTTTTATTTCAGTTATACAAATGCAAATAAATAACATAGATATCTAATGTACTCAAGAACTTTTACAGATGTTTTGACTGGACCGCTATCATCTGCCTCTTGATTAATAGATAACGCAACTAAAAAGTGTTACTTATCTGGTTCTCAAACTAGCAAATTAAAAATTGTAATAGTTTAAGCATTTAAGAGGCAGAACATTTTAACTGATCATTATGATAAACGTGTAATTTCTTATATTTGACTCCATATGTCAATACCTAAAGACTGGGAGACGTTGACTCGAGTCCTTTGTTATTATGACTTTATTTAGCAGTGTAGGTTCATTGAACACTCACAGTAGCTATATAATTATAAATAATATTTTTATCTAAGAACACGTTTTCTTCAGTGATCGATTATTAAACTTAAATAAAAGGAATATTTCTAAAACGTTAGAATCAAGGTAAATAATTCTAAACTGGTATACACTGGAAATATCGAAATACAGCACAGACAGTCACGAAGATGAATCTTTATATTTCAATCAAGCTGACGTGCTATAATATTTGTTTATAAAAAGTGTCACTATATTATTCATGGTGTGTATATACTTTAGTGTTAAGGATGGACAATAACAAAAATAATATCTGTTCTTATCTATATGAGATAAGAATAAAATAGCAGAGCTTTACAACACGACATTTTAAGATACTAAGCAAAGATAGTTTCGTTGCAAACAGATAAGTGAGAACCAATATATTGGTAAGCATTGCAAAAATTGTTTGCTTTAAGGATTTAATATACTGAATGCATATGATTAACATACTTAATTATAAAAATGTTTAGCTTACAGTTAAGTAGCTGATTATGATTTACGATTCATAAATTTTTGTTTAGTTATGTTATGCACGAGATTTGTACAAAAATACGTTGATACCTTGTATTCATTTATAGGTCCCTATCTTCTAACCACATTAGTCAGATTGACAATAAAACGTTTCAAGGGCTGTCAAAGCTAGGAGAATTGTGAGAAAAACAAATTTTTTTTTCACTGCCACTTTACTTTTGAACTCTTTAAAAATTGTAAAAAAAAAAAAAGCCTGTTAACCATTGTTACCTAAATGTTGCAGTTACACGTGAACGGTATTGTTTGATATCGATGACATTTTGTCGTGATAAGAGGCCAAAACAGTTCAGAAATAGTGTTTTCAAATTTCAAGCATCTGCGAGAAATAGTTGCTGAGAAATCTTTGACGAAAATTTGTTTGAAAATGTAGGTTAAAAATAAAAAAAAGTGGTCAGTTAACAGGAAATTGAGGTCCAGTTGGTACAAAAATATATCCCACCATATGGCATGCCTAAACAAAGAGTGTGAAGCATCTGCAATAAATAGTTGCTGAGAAACATTTTGTTACGAACAGACAGACAGACAGACACACATACAGACACACAAGGGTAAAAGAGTATACCCTCTTCTCCTTCGGAACGGGGGTAGAACAATTGGATAATGTAGCATGAACTATTTTGGATGGAGCTTGTTCTGAGTAAAATCCCTAGAGGTACCATGTAGATTAATTTTTTTTACACATTCCTTGATGTAAAAAAAATTGAATTCCCTTACTCATGAAATTTGACCCAACAAATGAGTTCAATGATGCTCTTTGCGTCAAACAAGTACAATGCGCACTGGTTAAGAAGGTCATTTCTTGAACTTTCAAGTCACATTATGAAATAAGCAAACTTGACTGCAATAATACACTTAAGTTTTTAGAATACAAACACTGCATGCTGTGTTCTGTAATCATTCTCTAACTTAAATATTTTAATTTGTCGGTGTAAATTATAAACGTAGAACTTGAATACTATTGGTATGTACGATGAAATTACAAATAGATAAGAAGCCATTACACTGGCGCATTTAAACTTTGAATTTCAGATTTAAGAAAAAATATATAAAAAATGAAAAAAAAAAGATTTAAAAACAAAATACCCATATATATCATATCCTCATTGTTAATCTCAAACTAATTGAACAAACTCTTTAAAAATAAATGTCTTTGGCTTTTTAAACTAATATCATCCAAATAATTCATATTTGCACTGGGATATAAATGTATACACGAATAATTTTAAAATCAAACTAGTAGACTAATTGTTCTTGAACAATTAGAGGTCTTTCCACCCTACTATTTTTTTAATAAATTGCTAGATTGCTCAGTAAGGTATACAAAAATAGTATACCTGTGTTATATGTTGTACTAGAAAATTAGAATACTGCAAAGCCATAAATGAGTTTTAAGAGATTATTTTGTATTTCAAGCCATGATTGCTTTTAAGAATTCCGTTGTTTATCGTAGATATCTTTTGAATTACTTTTTCTGGTTTTTTTCCCATTTACTCTGAACAAAATTGATGTGCTCGCCAAGTGAATATTCTTTACACAAGCATATAAACAGAAAACCTAACAATAGAAGAGCGTGTTCTAGAGGCTAGCTGTCTTTGTACAATATGAATGGGTTGACTGTAAAACAATTTCCACTTGAGTAACCACAGGACTTGATGCGATACCTGGCTGACCTAATTGAATACCTTATTGCGCAATCCAGCAAGCTATTGAAACCCTTACTAAAATTCTGTATCAAATGATATGATAATTCATTAATTAACAGATTTCCAAATGACCTTGACCTTTGACCTTTATGTCATTTTGTTCGGCCAAGGTAGACGCTTCCATTCCAAGTGGTCCGACGTCTTTATGATAAATAATAAAAAAGTTGAAAGTGATTTAATGGAAATGTAAATACTTTCAGGGGCAATAACTGCTAGAAGGGGGCCTCAGATCCTTTTGGTATGAATAGATTGAACAACCCTCTAAGTGTACTGAAGACATTGGTAAAAGTTCCAAGTCTCTATCTCTTATGGTTTCAGAGGAGTAGCGATAACAAGCATTTTGTACAATAGGGGCAATAACTCTGTAATTATTCAAAGGTATGAGCCAAGGGGCTGTATTTTAAAATGTCTTAAGATGTCCTACTACATCCATGAAAAAAATTTTCTCTACCACCCTAAACAAAAGAGATCTGAAAAATCATTAATTAACAGATTTGCAAATGACCTTGACCTTTGACCTTTATGTCATTTTGTTCGGCCAAGGTAGACGCTTCTATCCCAAGTGGTCCGACGTCTTTATGATAAATAATAAAAAAGTTGGAAGTGATTTTATGGAAATTTAAATACTTTCAGGGGCAATAACTGCTAGAAGAGGGCCCCAGATCCTTTCGGTATGAATAGATTGAACAACCCTCTAAGTGTACTAAAGACATTGGTAAAAGTTCCAAGTCTCTATCTCTTATGGTTTTAGAGGAGTAGTGATAACAGGCATTTCCTTCTCAAAGGGCAATAACTCTGTAAGTTCTGGGAGTTTTTTGACACAGGGTCAATTGGTATCATAACTTTTAAGGAACAATTACATCAAGTTTAATTTGTTTGGATAACCCTAATAACAAAAAAGTCACTCCGAGCTAAATAGAAAAAAAGAAGAACTAGTAGACTAATTGTTCTCGAACAATTAGAGGTCTTTCCACCTCATTAATTTTTATGTTTTGTTTCAATATAATTATTTAAACATTTTCTCTGCGTTACTTAATAAAAAAAACGGCTAAAAACTTAAATATGCTATTTTTTTTGTTTGACCTTGACCTTTGACCTTTATATCATTTTGTTCAGACAAGGTAGACGCTTCCATCCCAAGAAGTCCGAAGACTTTACGATTAATAATAAAAAAGTTGGAAGTGATTTTATAGAATATTGAATACTTTCAGGGGCAATAACTGCTAGAAGGGGGCCTCGGATCCTTTCGGTATGAATAGATTGAAGAACCCTCTAAGTGTACTGAAGACATTGGTAAAATTTCTAAGTCTCTATCTCTTGTGGTTTCAGAGGAGTAGCAATAACAAGCATTTCGTACAATAGGGGCAATAACTCTGTAATTATTCAAAGGTATGAGCCAAGGGGCTAAATTTTAGAATGTCTTAAGATGTCCTACTACATCCATGAAAATATTTTTCTGTACCACCCTAAACAAAAAAGATATAAAAACTCATTAATTAACAGATTTTCAAATGACCTTGACCTTTGACCTTTATGTCATTTTGTACGGCCAAGGTAGACGCTTCCATCCCAAGTGGTCCGAAGTCTCTACGATAAATAATAAAAAAGTTCGAAGTGATTTTATAGAAATTGAAATACTTTCAGGGGCAATAACTACTAGAAGGGGGGCTCAGATCCTTTCGGTATGAATTGATTGAAGAACCCTTTAAGTTTACTGAAGACATTGGTAAAAGTTCCAAGTCTCTATGTCTTATGGTTTCAGAGGAGTAGCGATAACAAGCTTTTCGTACACAAGGGCAATAACTTCGTAAGTTCTGGGAGTTATTAACCAAAGGGTCATTTTGTATCATAACTTTTAATGTTCAATCAAATAAAGAAAAATTTGTTTCAATATCTCTTCAAACAAAAAAGTTTTCCCGTGGAAAATAGAGGAGAAAAATAATAATAAACTAGTAGACTAATTGTTCTCGAACAATTAGAGGTCTTTCCACCTCATTATTTTTCATGTTTTGTTTCAATATATTTAATAAAACATTTTCTCTGCGTCACTTTATAAAAAAAAAGTCAAAAACTGAAATATGTAACTTTTTTTGTTTGACCTTGACCTTTGACCTTTTTGTCATATTGACTGGTAAAGGTCAACATTTCAATTTCAAGTGGTCTGATGGCCCTACGATGTAAGGTTCAAAAGTTGTAAGTGTTTTTTAACGAAATTAAGAAACTTTTAGGGGCGATAACTGCTACGAGGGGGGCTCGGGCCCTTTCGGTATGCATAGATTGAAGGAGCCCCTTAATGTACTGAATATATTAGTAAAAGTTTCAAGTCTCTACCTCTTATGGTTTATGAGAAGTAGCGATAACAAGCATTTTGTACAATAGGGGCAATAACTCTATAATTGTTTCAATGTAGGGGCTGAAGGGTTATATTTTGAAATGTCTTAAGAAGCCCTACTATATCCATGAAAAAGTTTTTCTCTACCACCCTTAACAAAAAAGATATAAAAACTCATTAATTAACAGATTTCCAAATGACCTTGACCTTTGACCTTAATATCATTTTGTTCGGCCAAGGTAGACGCTTCCATCCCAAGTGGTCCGAAGTCTTTACAATAGATAATAAAAAAGTTGGAAGCGATTTTATAGAAATTGAAATACTTTCAGGGGCAATAACTACTATAAGGGAGCCTCAGATCCTTTCGGTATGAATTGATTGAAGAACCCTCTAAGTTTACTGAAGACATTGGTAAAAGTTCCAAGTCTCTATCTCTTATGGTTTCAGAGGAGTAGTGATAACAAACATTTCGTACACAAGGGCAATAACTTTGTAAGTTCTGGGAGTTGTTAAGCAAAGGGTCATTTGGTACCATAACTTTTTATGGTCAATAACATAAAGAAAAAATTGTTTCAATATCTCTTATAATGAAAAAGCTGTCCCTGGAAAAAAAGAGAAGAAAAAAAATAATAATAATAATAATAATAATAATAAAAAACATAAGAAATACAAAAGGTCTTTCACCTGAAAGGTGGAAAGACCTAAAAACATAAGAAATACAAAAGGTCTTTCACCTGAAAGGTTGAAAGACCTAATAAAAAACATAAAGAAAACTAGTAGACTAATTGTTCTCGAACAATTATAGGTCTTTCCACCTCATTATTTTTTATGTTTTGTTTCAATATAATTAATAAAACATTTTCTCTGCGTTACTTTATAAAAAAAAGTCAAAAACTAAAATATGCAATATTTTTTGTTTGACCTTGACCTTTGACCTTTATGTCATATTGACTGGTAAAGGTCAACATTTCAATTTCAAGTGGTCTGATGGCCCTACGATGTAAGGTTCAAAAGTTCTAAGTGTTTTTAACGAAATTAAGAAACTTTCAGGGGCGATAACTGCTACAAGGGGGGCTCGGGCCCTTTCGGTATGAATAGATTGAAGGAGCCCCTAAATGTACTGAATACATTAGTAAAAGTTTCAAGTCTCTACCTCTTATGGTTTATGAGAACTAGCGATAACAAGCATTTCGTATAATAGGGGCAATAACTCTATAATTGTTTCAATGTAGGTGCTGAAGGGTTATATTTTGAAATGTCTCAAGAAGCCCTAGTATATCCATGAAAAAGTTTTTCTGTACCACCCTAAACAAAAGAAATCTAAAAACTCATTAATTAATAGATTTTCAAATGACCTTGACCTTTGACCTTTATGTCATTTTGTTTGGCCAAGGTAGACGCTTCCATCCCAAGTGGTCCGAAGTCTCTACGATAAATAATAAAAAAGTTGGAAGTGATTTTATACAAATTCAAATATTTTCAGGGACAATAACTACTATAAAGGGGCCTCAGATCCTTTCGGTATGAATATATTAAAGAACCCTCTAAGTGGTACTGAGGACATTGGTGAAAGTTCCAAGTCTCTATCTCTTATGGTTTCAGAGGAGTAGCGATAACAGGCATTTCGTACACAAGGGCAATTACTTTGTAAGTTCTGGGAGTTATTAAGCAAAGGGTCATTTTTTACCATAACTTTTTATGGTCAATAACATAAAGAAAAAATGGTTTCAATATCTCTTGAAATAAAAAAGCTGTCCCTGGAAAAAAAGAGAAGAAAAAAAAAATAATAATAAAAACATAAGAAATACAAAAGGTCTTTCACCTGAAAGGTGGAAAGACCTAACAAGAGGTCTTTCACCTGAAAGGTGGAAAGACCTAACAATATAACATGTACAATGCACTGTGTCTTATGGATTTGTTTTATATTTAAACATGTTATAGGAATGACATGAAATTTGTTAAATTAACCAACCTTTTTGTTTTGCATAGCAAATTAAATCTTTGGCATGTAATAAATAAAGAATATTATTTTTTACTTTTATAGAATAACATGATAATATATGAACTTATGATAATATATGAACCATATTCATCTTACGCTTGTATCCGTAAAATGTAGCAATCAATGAGAAAATTAAAAAATCACTTTTTACTAGTTCAATCAATATTTTATAGTGTAAACACAAGTATTGAAAAATTAATATTTTCAAAATATGATGTACTTCAGGATGTTTAATATATTGCAAAAGAACAGCTGCATCTGAAACTAAATGTGGCATTCCCTTGTGTGATCAGGGAACATTTTTGGTAGCGGAAGAATGAAAATATATGTATTTGTGTCTAATAGGGGTACACGATTAATTCCAATGCCGGTGAATTTTTAACACATCTCATTGAAAAGTTCGTCTCTCAAATTACGCTCTTAATTTAAAGTTTTTGTTTTGTTTTTGTTTTGTTCTGTTTTAAAGGGGGAGTGGGGGTATGCACTGTTTTTTGTCAAAAGTTTTCCTATTGTTGGAAAATGATTCAAAAGTTGTGTTGAAAGCATGCACAAATGTAGCAATTCGATTTTTATCAAACTTTATAAGTTATCAAAGCTATCGAATTGTTTTTTTTTTATCTGTCTCTCTCACCACGACCATGTAAAAATAACACCCATTGAGAGAATTACAATTATTTTTGAATAAGTAAAATGATAATGGATTTCAGTAAAAAGTAAAAAAAAAAAGGTTACTAAACCGTGGCAGGCTGTTCCTTTTATATTTTGTTTTGAAAGTCACCGATTAAAAAAAAAACAATGAATGCACAAAATCAAAACATATTGAATTTTAGATAATGAAGTATGTTAAGAAACAAGTTTCAAAAACGAAAAATTAACGTTCATTTTTGAAACTTGTTTCTTAACATACTTCATTATCTAAAATTGTGTTTTACTCATAAATCATTAAACCTGTTGTCTGTAAATGAATGCTTTTTCAAATAAACGGCCACCAACACCAGAACACATGTTATTACATTGTTATTAAACGACCTCAGACAGACAGCACACATAATATTCAAAACCTATGAGGTAGTACACATATTTGATTATACAAGACAAACAGGTATGAGCATTTTACGGAACACATATACAGCAATACCTTGTTCTCTGTTGTACCTTGGTGAAAATCAGATAAGTAGGATCAACAACAACACCTTTCAAGGGTTGTCTCAGCTTCAAACACTGTAAGTCTGGTTCTTCAATTTCAATTTCTACTTTATTAATGTATAGTCATTGCGTTCTACTCAACAAATATTACAAAAGTGGTATTATTTGTGAAATAATGCCAGCACGCTTCTTTCTGATAAAAAATACATGTTTGTTAATTGATTAATAAATGAACTTGGCAATACCTGCTAGTAGCTTTGCACATATCTCAGTCTCTACCCATTCTGCTCTGAAACATTTAATTTTTATACCTTACCAGATAATGGTTGCTCTCAGCGGGGTCTAGAGCTTAATGTGGATTTGTTAGGCCGTGAGACAACCCTTTCTTGCTATATTTTTATTTAAACAAAATACGAATTTATGACCCTAATTGTATCATGAACTATAAAGATAACATGAGAAATTGTTCATTATAATATTTACGACTTATTTAGCAATTATGTTGATTTTCCCAAACTGACATGAATTCATAAAAGTACTCAGCTATGTTAAGGGCGTCCATAAAATAATAGCGGTATTTATCATTTAAAATATTAGCCTGTGAATAATTTTGATATTATATTCCAAAAAATTATTACACAAAGTGATTTTTTATCAATATACAATTTACATACTTCGCTATCGCATGATCAATTTCTGAGTCCCTTGGGAATACATTGTCACGTGATACTGCTAAAAATAGATGAACCAGGAATAATACGAAAAAATGCATAGTGCAAGGGCTTAACATTAACAAATACAATTATTTCTGTTTCTAACTTGTAAAATGAACATCTAAAATTTCGAAAAGTGCTGGGAGCTTGAAATATTCAAGTAAGAACAATTATTAAATTCAACATAAACAGTGTATGAACAGAAATTTACACGGAGTTCCCACAATTAATGCTTATTTATGTGAAATGTGTAGCGATTTCATACAGCTCCCAGCACTTTTTGATATAATTGGGATATAATGGTAACACATGTAAAATTTCAATATATTTGATAAAGTGAATGCCCTTGCACTACTGCATTTTATCTGACCCATTTCACTTTCGGCGTCATTTGCGTGAAATTCAAACGCAACACTTACTAAGATCATGATTTTAATTTTCATTCATAAAATAATTAAACGCTGTGAATTTCATTAAAATAATGTTAGAATGTTGTCTCTGTTCACACCAGTCATCATTACCAAATTGTTGAAATTGGAAAAATCAATTCATCTGTTGCCCTTACCCTTACCACTAACTATTGATATTTGGGCGGGGGTGTAAGTTTGTAATTTACACATTCAACGGTTTATGTTACTCTGCTGGTAAATAAATAAGAAATACCTTTAATATATGATCAGGGTTACTTGTAATTATAATTAATATTTTTTGTAATAAAAAAAGAAAGCAACAAAAATCAATTTTTAGAATTTATTAATATAATAATCAACTTGACAAATACAATGTACTATAGAGATTGCTTTTCTGTGACAAACTGTTCAACAAGACTAGTGTTTTCTGATTTTCAGTATTATTCAGTCATGATGTGGAATCTATGGCAATTGACCATATTCTTGCACACTACATGTACTTCTCCTCTTGTCTTTTTGATGTACATTGTAAGGAGGCAGTGCAGTTGATAAGAAAACCAATTCCCGAAATGATGAATATTTATCAATTTCAAATTTAATTTCAATAGATATTAATAAAAGATATTATGAAATGTTACATTATAGTAATATGATTTTAAAAAAAATAAACAAACTATGGCATGTCACACGTTGCAATATTCGATCTTTTCCATTTGTATTATATAAATTTTCATTTGTATTCTATAATTTTTCATTTGTATTCTATAATTTTTCATTTGTATTCTATAATTTTCCATTTGTATTGTATAAATTTCATTTGTATTGTATAATTTTTTATTTGTATTCTATAATTCTCCATTTGTATTATATAAATTTCATTTGTATTGTATAATTTTCTATTTTTTCTATAATTCTCCATTTGTATTCTATAATTTCCCATTTGCATTGTATAAATTTCATTTGTATTATATAATTTCTTATTTGTATTCTATAATTTTCCATTTGTATTCTATAATTTTCCATTTTTATTGTATAATAATAGATTTTTACAATACAAATACAAAAATATACAATACAAGTGGAAAATTATAGAATACAAATGGAAAATTATAGAATACAAATAGAAAATTATACAATGCAAATGAATTTTATATAATACAAAATAGAGAATTATAGAATACAAATAGAAAATTATAGAATACAAATGAAATTTATACAATTCAAATGTAAAATTATGGAATACAAATAAGAAATTATACAATACAAATGGAAAATAATAGAATACAAATGGAAAATTATAGAATACAAATAGAAAATTATACAATACAAATGAATATTTATACAATACAAATGGAAAAGATCGAATATTGCAACGTTTGACATGCCATAACAAACAGACCAAATATACATGAAGTTAGTGGGTAAAAGAAATATTTATAGAATACCTACTTTTTTATCAACACCCCAACAAAGTGTCTTCAGTGGACCATTTACTGCTTTAAAACCCTGAAATTGAATATTGTGTTATAATAGCAAACTATTGTGCTGAAGATAACATGAAAATGGAAAATTACTTTATTATTGTGCATACTAATGGCAGTTTTAATTTCATTAATATTATAACAGGTATAATCAAATGTTTATTCTTTTAAATGTGTGGAAATTCAGTTCAACACTGAAATTTTGTTTATTCAAACATGTAATCTTCCTAAAAAAGGCTAAATGAAATAACACATTTCGATTTACATAAACAACAATATAATCTTCTCTATATTAAATCCAGATTCTCACAGTAATCTTTGTAGTGCTAGCACAGTGTTTGGACTTTCCATTGTTTACATTTTCTTTGAACACGGAGGAAATGCGAGCTAATATCATTGCGATATAAGAGACCAGTAAAAAGCTACAATGAGCCTCAGTACTCTTTATGATCAAAATTAGCGAATCGCAGAACATTTGCTTTGCTTGATCGAGTCACCAAACTGATGTTTAAACACAATATTACATGAAAAACAAACGTAAACAAGTAAACAAAATCGAAGCCGAGGAATTTCCCTTCGTTTTTGTTTCATCCTACAGTATTAGACAATATAAAACAATATCTAGGGAAAGTACAGATAAATCCTACCTTGTTCAGTTGAATCCTCTACCGATTTCCGCATAGGCTGGTTGTAAATGAGATAAATTTCCAGATATATCTCTGAAGTTCACATGTTTTATCATCAACACCGCTCCAATGGACACACATTGCCGTTATAAAATTCTTTATAATTCTTTTTTTTCAAAATTATTGTAGGGGTAAGCGCAGTCTCTGTATCTAAATCTGCGCATGAAATTATATTAAAGTATGTTTGTTTCCTATTATAAATTAATCGGTGAAATCTCTCTCTCTCTCTCTCTCTCTCTCTCTCTCTCTCTCTCTCTCTTTTAGGTCATCCGGTTATTAAAAAAATGAACCAATAATGCATGATTTAATTTAATCGGTTTAAGATATGTATTTTTTTTCAATTTTAATTATTTCTAGGTCTAATTCTAGATATGCTAGATACATGTTAAAGATGAAAAGACTCTCAACTGCCTTGGTTATATAGGGCGGGATATTACCGCTTTGTTTGTCTAGACATAGTTTTGTTCGTGTGTGTATATCTAATTAGAGTCTATTGTTTGTCCAAGTTAAGAAAACCCCTGGAACTAACACAGAATATACAACATATACACAACAGGTGTGTCGTGTGCCCAGGTGCACCTCAGGGTTTCTAAAGGCGTTGTATAATAATCAATATTATTAAAATTATACATACTGGAACGGCGCCGTGATCATGAAAACCGGTAAATTGCGTAGAACTAATACCCTAGCTAATAGTTTCAATGCATTTAATAAAAGAAATAGTTTCATCTTCTTCCTTGCATTTAATTTCCTTTAGCTATGAATTAGATGAACATAGCCTATATCTACTTGGTTTAAATTTATTAACTAAGTACTAGTAACCTAACGGTTTCCATTTAGGTATAATATATTTTTTTCACTGAAGACCAAGTTTCGTATTTAATTCTAAATACATACATGCTTTTAATTTATAAATTAGATATAATTGATTTATACAAACTGAATGGAAGTCAAAATCTTTTCAAGTAAAAAATACACACTCGATACATTGATTCAATAGCCACTAATTTATAGGATATAAAAACCTCATAATATATGTAAGTTGCCGTGGCGCAGAGGGAGTGAGGTGATGGTGGTAAACAAAGGGTCCCGGGTTCAATCCTCGTCTTGGGCGTTTTGAATTTTTTTTTTCATTTTATTTTCTAGAACAAAAACCGTTTTTAATACCTTTTCTATCATAAAGTTAATACATTTTGTTGGTAAATTAAGCACAATATTGATTTAAAAGATTGGTTAATGGTTTAAAGGTAGTTTAAAGGTAGCTTAAAGGTGGCTTAAAGAAGTTAAGGACCTATAAGTTGTCCTTAAAGGTAGCTTAAAGGTGGCTTGAAGATCGTCTTTAAGCTACCTTTAAGCACCTTTAAGTTATCTTTAAGGAGAACTTAAAGATGGTCATTCATCCTGTGATTCTGATCACAGCTGCAGGCGCCGATGTGACGTAGTCAACCTCGACACGTCATCAGACGACTTAGGAATTTCATAATTTCGCAAGATAAAAAGAACAGTTGAAGTTTTTATTTCAGTACACCTTTCTTGATACAATCAAACCCAATAATTAATCATCTTCATTTTGTTAGATATTTGTTAATTACCGAAATACAATATCTAGTAAAACCTCATGATTAAGGGGCGGGGCATATGCAAATTTTCCTAAATAACACGTGCTAGAATTCTGATACCTTCCTTAACATAGCTGAGTATGTGGTCGCCATATTATTTTCGATCGCTTTTTTCAACTACTACTGGGATCTATTTACCGGTCGAGAAAATTACGTTCGGTTGCTTTTTGATCGAAGCATACGGATTGCATGGACTTCTAAATGCATGAACTACACTTTGTGGTAAAATGTTTGAAAACAACAAAATTAAAAATATATATATTCTTCGAAAAAATTGACAGAGAATCCGCATTATCTTGTACACATATATAGTGCTTCTTTACTTCGCTTGCACATCAAATACGTGTGTCGTTCATTAAGAATGCATAACGTCTGCATTATTATAGTCAACGGCCGTACTGTCCCTATACTTTTTGGAAATCAAATATAGAAATATAATATAAATTCCTACAGAACTGTCACTTTACTTTTTTCGGAGGACAACGCAAAAACAATATAAAGAAAGTATATATGCCGGCCAAATTCAAAGATACATGTACGAGTTCCCCTCCACCCCGTCCCCCATAAAAAAAAACAAAACACAAAAAAAAAAAATTATGGACTAGGATTTAGGGAATTTGTAAAGTTTGTTCGTAAAGATTTTTGGTCGGTCTGCCCCCCCCCCCCCCTTAAAAAAACCGATGTTTCCGCTAGCCCGTTGTGCTGCTTTAGTTCGAAATGCTATGCTTTCATGATAAAATACACACGCAGTGGTTATAAGTATCTTTACAGGCAACGATGGATGACTAGTTGTATTAAATATATATTATAAGATTAAGAGGAATGTCATCATTGAAATTATATCTCAGTGCTTTATAATATATTTAATCGAAATTAGAATTGGTTTTCGGTTTAGGAAAAAGAATTTGTTTTCCTTTTAGGTCCTTGAGAAGACTGCTTACACATTTGGTTCGTAGTGTGTGTTTGATTGTTTGTTCGTTTAACTGTTTGCACCCTTATTACTTTAATTATTTATCTCATTGCCCTTTATATATTTATATCGTACCTTTTGTAAGCGCGAAAGAATAAAAGTTCACTTAAATCTAAAAAGAAACGCACGATAATCAAATTTATATTAATCAGCCATGCACATCAAAACCATGTATTTTGAAAAAAAAAACATTTCATTAACATTTAAGAATGGAATGAACTACATGTATATAAATATACACATGCAAGTTGTCGTTCAATATCGTAACGCACATTTAAAAATGAAAATATGATTGCAAGTCATATGCGAAAATTTACGCAAAAGCAAGGTTGCAAAGCAAACTTATTTCGATGATGATCAGATTAAAATTAGTGATTGTTTAATCTAAATGAAAAGTCATCAAGAAGAATTATATAGTACCGTCCGACAATGATCAGTTCAGGTACGTAGGTATAATGCCTATCTTTGTACTTCGACCTACAATAAAATAAAATATTCACTTTAAAGAGGTTGACAGACGAAACCATTCATGAAGCGTTTTTCGTTCTTTACAATGACTTTGCCTGTCCACTTCTCTGGATAACACAATGTACAGTGGCGCTATCTTGAAACCTTAATTATTGGTAGATGGTCCAATTAAACACGCTCGTCAAATCGCCCTATTATTTTTGCAGTATTACAGCATTCTTTAATTGCACAATTGTCTTTCTACATTGCCACCAACAGCCGACTCTACAAGACAAAAACGTCTTCTTCAACCATATGTTACCAAGCCAAAAGTTATTTTTTCAGCTTTCTTTTTTTCTCCAAACTCATTCAACGAGTCGCTAAATTGAAATGAGGCTAAAGGACCAATTCAAGGGGAATAAACTACAATTGTTAGGTAAACTGCGTAGGCAGATGAAAAAATGACAATAACAAACCGCTAACCATCTCAAAAATCCATAAAACGAAATACAAATTCAAAGCAGAGCAACACAGACCTTCAAGATAGAGGTAGGATCAGGTGCCAATGAGGAGTAAGCATCCTCTGCTGACCGGTCACACCCGCCGTGCGCCCAATGATCTAAACATTAACATACACTAAATAGGGAATAATGCAGCACATTTTCTTCGATTAAAACCTCCTTCAAATCGGTATTGGATGTATTACATTTGTTTCGTATGTCATACATAATTTGTTTAGAATAATATAAATGATTTCATCAAATGCAATATTAAATATTAAATACTATGAACATAGGAGAGATAGACGGCAATGTGACTTTGAATATAAAAGTTTAAAAAGCGTATAATGAAGTGTTGCTTATAAATGTTTAAATTTCAAACATAAATTATAAACTCGAATAACTAAGTTTTATTTTGAATATTTTTGTAAACTTATGTGATTGTCATATGTTAAATGTTTGTTTTATGTACTCATTAAGGAGCCTATGCTCGACAGTACGTAGGGATCGTCCAGTCTGGGATTCTTCGAGATTTTTTTTCTGTACCGCCATCTAAATGCGCATTAAAAATAAGGTTTTAAATGTATTAAAAGTATCAAAATATTTTTTTTCATCTATTTAACTAAATGGTGCACAAAAAACCCAACGGTCATTGATAACTCATCGCAAAAGCATAAGTTTGCTAAATCAACGATATCTTGAATCGCGAAGAAATAGCGGATGAATATGATAACAAACATGCTGTAAAGATATAAGTTTATGACTTACATTTCTTTTGGAGACCGAAAATTAAATTTATAAAGTACATGTGTGACTTTGTTGCAAAAAACATAAGAAAGCACCAACACCAAAAAAAAAGCAACAATATATTGAATTAAAAAAAAAATAATAATAAGTACAGCCATAGTAAAACTGGATGATATCTGCTAAATTTTTGACATCACGTGAATAGCATAAAACGTGTATAAAATAGCCGTTAAGGTAAAATTCATATTGCAGCTGGTTTAATTGAACAATAAAGATACAGCAAATCGCCGTGGCGTGGGTTGGTATGTAAACAACCAAACTATAATCTTGTTAATGTCAGCGGGATATGCAAAAAGTACTTTTTATTACTTTGAGGGAAATATTGTTAATGAGTTGTATCCTCGTATTCAACTTTTTGTTTGATAGACTATTGACGAGATTTTATATTTAAAACGGCGATCTAGCTATAGCTATGAGCCTGTGAAAATATTCAAATACTGTTTATAGCAGATCGAAAACATTTTTTTTTTTTTGCAGTATACAATTCCTTCGATCTTTGTAATCGTGATGAGTTATTGTTTAGTAATTTTTTGAAAATTGCATTTGTTTTTCAAAGCAACATATAATTTCCCACAAAGAACTAAATATGATATCAGTCAAATTTTGTAATTCAATCAAAATCAGTCAAACATTGACATTTCTCTTATTTTGTTTTGAATGGGAAATAAAGAGTGACGCTTTGAACAAGAACAACCTTTTAGTCACTTATAAGTCTTGGATAGATACATCTTTGATGTAAATATTTTGTTTCTTCAAGAAATCACTCAATGTTTTCTGAAATAAAAAACTGCTTGAAAACAAGCCGTTTTATGATAATTTTTTTTTTAAAAAGCAGGAAAACGTTAACTTTTTGATGTCATATTTCAAAATTGTAGGCATTAGGATCAAAATGATAAATATGAAAAAACTTCACATGTATATACGTACAAAGGAAACAAAAAATTACAGTAAATTGATGAAGTTCATTTTAGGGAACCATATTATGCCCATATCTTAAAATGTCCTTTAACTTACACCAAAACATAATTCATTTACTTTTTAATTCTGATATTATAAGATATACGACAATTCGTACATAAATTCCATGGTTTCTCTATTCCAGAAAATGTCTGCTAGAAGCCTTTATGGGCGTTCCGACCTTTGATTTTAATCTTGCTTATTTACTATATGCAATCCAATTATTGCTGATGAAATAAAAATGAACAACTTTACTGCCGTGTAATCTGGTTTGATTTTTTAACATTTTTATGGGCCATAAGATTTTATATTTTTTATTCTCTTATACCATGTGATATAAATACTTACCCAGGTCCATATGCTTATAGTTCTCTTAATATTATGCATATCAATATAAGAAGCATAATGAATAGGATTAATTCTTTATTGTATATTCAAGTCTTAGATGTTTTATGTTTAACGAGACTAGTATAGATGCAAATATTAGCGATGACTGGCTAAATATAGAAGGGTATGAAACTAACTTTACGAACGATCACAACTCGTACGGGAGAGGTGTAATGATCTTGATAATGGTCTAACTCTACATTTGTTCGTCGTTAATATGATTTAGAGCCAAACAACACATAGATATTATAGTTTAAAATAAGATATTAAACAGCTAATTATATGCTTGTTTACCGTTCACCAAATTCTAAAATTCAAAAACGTAAATTTAAAAAACCCCGAAATTTTTATATTCAAGATTATAGTTCTTGGCAATCTGAATGTTAATTTTCTTAACCTTAATTCTACAGATGAGATTCCAACAATAATGAACACAAACAACTTAAAAAATACATTGCATACACCTACAATGATCACTGAGCATACATGTACCGTTATAAATCATATCATTGTAAGCAAGAACGATTAAACCCTCGGTTCAGACACTGTCAGTCATACACTTATTGATCACAAGACTACGTATATATGCATTTATCAAAATTTTAATATAAATGATTCATTCTAACAAAATGATTGGACTACAATATTGCAAATGTTGAACTACTAAACAATCTTATTAAAGCATGTGACTGAAATAAAATTATAAATGAAACAGACACAAAGATGCTACAACAATTAATTTCACAAATATTTGTCTTTTGTACGTAATTAATTGCCCCCTCATAAGAAAACAAACAAAGTGAAAGCAAAACCTGGGTGAATTATCTCTTACGCAAAACTATGCAACATTGTATTCGAAGTAGACTGTAAACAACGCTTTTTTTTATATCAACTTTGTGATTGTCATAAATATTTGTTTTATGTACTCATTTAGGAGTTTTGCTGACAATCAGATAAGTAAGTTCGATGGAAGTGCCTTTCAGGGATTATCACAGCTTACAACATTGTAAGTCAAAACAAAAAAAAACTTTTCTCTCTATCTTAAACAAAGGAGTTACAAAAACATCCACTTGTTTCGGAGTAGAGTAGTCTTGATACAAAATAAGTAATGAAGATTCTTATTTCATCATGTTGTATTCCTGCGAATGCACTGCGACTGATCAATAATTGCAAACTAACCATACTGGTAACTCAAAAATCTCTCTATTTTAGACAGGTAAATGGATAACATAATGAACCTATATTATCTCGTTATGTGCCAAATTACACTCGTTATGTTTAAAAATTAAAGCTTGTTTTTTAAAAGAATTTTTACCCCCCCCCCCCAAAAAAATAGCATAGTGGCGTAGAACATTTTTTTGTATATAAAGTTTAAGCCCTCTTTGTTGTTTTGGGGAAAACAAGAGATGTTTTTAAATACTTCATGAATAACAACTATATCTTAAGGAGCGGGAGAGTTTGAAAATGATTATCTGGTGTGATTTATTTCATTAAATTTTTCTTTTCACAATCATTTTACAAATTGTTTTGTATTATCTTGTTTAGGTTGTCACTATCTTTTATACTAAATAGGGTCAATTTTGAATTGTTTGTTTTGATATGACTGTAAAATAGAGAAACATCTTTACATTTTTCAAAAGATTTGTTTCCGTGTTAATTTTTTAGTTTTCACCTCTCAGCAATGTGCATCTAAATGAATCACCTTACCCCATTATTTTTTATTATAAAAATTGCATATATCTGTTTTTTAAAAATAATTTTATTGTTTGAAAAAAAACAATTACAAAAAGGTACTATATACTGTCATAGACAGTAATACCCGCACCGAGTGTTTGCCCCTAAATAACACTTGTTTGTACCATTTTTAGTGAAGAAGAAGGACATATGCAATTTCCGATACTTTTTAAAATTATAATTTTCATAGAAAATGAGATCACAATTATAATACACATACATGTATTGCCCTTTTTGTACAATTTGGGGTTGAACTGTTTATTGCAAGTGAATATTAAATTTATGAATTATCTAAGCATTTCATGCCATAGAAAATATGGTCTATATAATTATTCCAAATAAAATTAAATGATGCCCCCCACCCCTCTGTGGTTGCCTGCTGTAGATATGCCATTGTGTGCCAACGTCATCGTGTGTGTGTGGACTTAGAGAAAGGTTGGGGGTGAGGATTCTAGACCTCCCCCCCCCCCCCTTTGAAAAATTCATTTACGTAGTAAAATTACCAAAAAAAACTCGGACCACAATCCCTCCCCCTCCCGCCCCTGCAAACATTTATTACTCTACCCCCCCCCCCCCCCCACTACCCATGAATAAATAAACATCAGAATATTTTGATATTAAAAATGAAAGCCCGTACATGTAGTTGCAATAAAGAAAATTGTAAACAGTGCAAAATAAATGACATATGACTTTCACTTTTTAAAAATTTTACAATATTTTGCCAAAAAAAACCCCTAGGTTTTTAAATTTTTTTTAAACTTAAGGTAAAAATAAGATAAGCCTCAGCAGGATTCGAACGTTCTACTTACAGACACATAGTTAACGCTCTAACCAATTGCGCTATGCTGTTAGGTAGCATTATTTTG
Organism: Magallana ariakensis; assembly: GCA_020458035.1. NCBI lineage: Eukaryota > Metazoa > Mollusca > Bivalvia > Ostreida > Ostreidae > Magallana > Magallana ariakensis. Next base: position 47,561,326 of record CM035819.1, on the reverse strand, counting down.
GGGGAAAATGTTACATTTTATACTTTATTTGTTTAGTTCAATATGGAGTACATCACAATATGCAGGCGTCCAATACCACATTAAGCCTAAAATTTGTGCTTTACATTATTAATTACCTAATAAAATTGTGCAAGTGGTTTTAAAGAATAAATATGTGAAAATACATGCATGTTATAAGACAAGTAAATGATCTTTGTCTGAAGTTAGGTACACAACACGGGTCTACAGGTTGAATTAACGGGTACTAGTTTTACCCAGCTCTTTGGTTAGATGCGTTTCACGTGGTGTACTTGCATATATGTGTTTTCGATATGCAGAGTAGGATTTATTAACATGCATAAACGTGTCTTTTGTGATGATCAGCAAAAGGGATTCATATTGTGCTCTAATTGGATTATCATTATGATGTTGACCAATATAGGTAAGCATAATACATGTAGTAGCACAATATTATGAGACACCGGTATACATCAGTTTTACTTTCACTTTCTAAATAAGTGATCTCCTTTGCCTGCATACTGTATCATCATCTTTTGATATTTAAATAAGCCTATCGTTACCTATCCTATCGCATTTGTACAGTTGCAAAAGCTATTTTTTCATTTGTCAGACTTACAAAAATTGTATTCTAAGTAAAGGTGCAAGAAGACATGAATTTAGATGCTTAGAAAACATCCACAAATTCTAAGGAATCCCGTATATCTCGTACGGATAACCTACTTGTTTGAACTACAAGTAACTATAAGTTTGTCTAGATGAATTTGTTATTTGTTTGGACGCTGAAGATATTTGTTTAGACGATTTAGGTATTTTTATACAATTAACTATTGTTTACTATTTTTTAGACAAAGACACTCAACATCTTTGTTTAAACTAATTAGTTATTTATTTAGACGAAACTATATACCCTAATATCTCCATATTCATATAATTATATCCTCAAATCTCGATATCTGTATGCCCTTATGTCTTTTTCGGTCAGTTGCAGACGCATGCTTTGTAATCGATATGACAATTATAAAAACTAGTATGTTAATTTCTAGGATCAAATTAATCATACATGATTATATAATTACAGTGTTTATCGGTTTCGCCTAAATAAAATATCTAACGAAACGTTTAATGATATTCCTTTAGAGACCAACGTCCAGAAGTTTGAATGGTTTAATAATCAAACCTTGTTGGGCGAAAGCTACTGCCGCCAATATGTAAAATGAATGGGATTTGTGATTTGTGTTGTCAATACTAAGCGAAACAAGATGTTTGAACAGAACAGCATTAAAATGATAGCGAGTTAATATCTGACCCAAATTTAAATGACAAAACTGTGAACATAGTTTTTTCGAGGGCATCTGCAAATAATTCATCATTACCTTAAATGAACATGACAATGCTCTTGTAATAGTAGTCACTTTATTCTACTGGTCACAACTTGAGTGTAAATCAATGAAATTTTGTACAGGAATGATATCTGCTGGAACAGCAAAATTCTTTGCGGATTTTGATAAAGCATTTGCATTGTAATAACGCATAGAATATTAATGTATAACTGCACTAAATGATTTGACTTCATAGACATTGTTACAAAGTAACAGCAAATTTGGATTGAAAAGATTAATTATGCCCAGAGATGGTTTACCTGTAACTGGGTATGCCCTAGTGCGTTTTGTACCTTCTAAAAATTTCATAATTATGAAATATGTTGTAGGACCACAGGTGCAGTGTAATGCATTAGAAACTTGTTGTATTGTGTAAATTTGAGTGCTTGTGTTGTCTAAAAGACATGTTTAGCTATTAACTTAGTTAAATGTAACTCTTGTCACCATCAGAGCTGTCATTTCATACCAAACATTGTGACTGGTTGATATCAAATGACATAGAAGAGTTAAAGGACTGATTGACTTCACTTTCGAGAGTATCAACTGATGAACTGAATTGTAACTAGTTTTGGGTTTAGGTCTAATGGGTGATTTCAATTCTACGCTGTTTGTGAGATAAGGTGCCGCCAATAAAATTCCGTTTATCTCCAGTGTATTGTGCTTTAAAATGTATGATAGAATGCCGTCATTCCAAAAGATGACATTCCAGTGTTATTAAGGTGGCAAGCAGGTTTTCTTTCATCACAGTAGGAATCGACGTAGAAAGTTGACCGTCTCAGCAAAATCATATAAATTTTGATCAAATTATTAATGATTTCTAGCAACTTAAAATGAACTATTTTCAAAAGCTTGAATGCAGTTAATACAAATATTTGATTATCAAATGATAAAAAGGAATATTCCTAAACATATAAAACCGGCCCCTTTTTATACAATGCATTACAGAAAATCTACCATGCGTTTGATAATATAAAACCTGAATGAATAAATATGACACATCCTGATTAGTGTTGATAGCTTGGATCGTGTTTTATTGTAATGATTGACGCAATACCTATGATTTTTTTTACAGCCGGTAACAGTAAATTTAGATCTGGTTTGTGGCTCTGTCCTTCTAATAAATAAAAAAAAATGGGTGGACCTTGGTACAATAGACTATATGCATATGAAGGAATTAAGTAGATCGAACAAGACTCGCTTATATATTACGTGATATACTTATCGCCAAACTATCACCATTTGGTGGGTTGGGGTGGTAATTAGCGATCATCAATGAAATCGTTTGATAATTCAACTTATCATGAACATAACTACCTTCTAAACTGATTTTTTAAAAAATCAATCCGGCATTTGACCTCTATATAATTTCCGCCGATCGATATAACTTAATTGTTATCATAAGTACTCCAAAATGATCTCCAATTCCATTCACAACTGTTGTCATTCAAAATCGCGTGAGGTAGATAAAATTTCAAATTTTGAGTCGATTTTAACTGTTATGTATCCAAGGAGTCTAATGATTTTTTTCATGTTTTACGTAATTAGGGGGTTTTAGGGGTCAAAAGTGGAAAATTTTGATCACCCAAATGTCATTGATATTTGATCTTTCATTTGATATCAAGAAAAGGGGGCTTGTCCGTCAATTTAGGGGATCAGAAGGCAGGGCTCCAAAGTCTTTAATCTATAGCCCTATACTGAGAGATAATTTGTGAAAGGTTATAAAAGAAGATATGTTATCTTACAGTTAAATATCAAAGCAATGTTTTATCGGACGGAAGACCTCCTCGTTGCTCGCAACGAGACCGTGTCTAGATGTTTATACATTTCTTTCGTTTTTCTGTCAAGATTATCACATCGTGTGTGACATGTTTGATGGCAGATATGAAATAGGGTGTTTACACACATTGCCGAGTAATGAGAAACATTTTAAAGCAAAAATACAGTTAATCGACAGTACATAATTTTGTAAGTTCTCAACTACATGTCCTAAAATTAACAGTACAATAAAAATTCCAGGACATAACTTTTGTTTAATATTAACATTTCATATCTGTCATCAAACATGTCACACACGAAGTGATAACCTGGATAAAAAAAAAGAAATGTATAAACAATAACAGAAGTCTGCTTTTCTGTAATTTCATTTTCACTTACAATGCATGAACCTGTGAAAAAAGCAACTTTAAAAGCATTGCTGGGTCATTCTACAAATTGAGGCCCAAACGAACTTTCCGAAAGTCAGAGTTCATATACCCTATTTTAGTCATTTTTTCTGCGTTATTTACTAAATCAAACTTAGAGGAAACCATTTCAACATTCAGCAGCAATGTTTAAAATAGTTTATTGCTTATTTTGAGACTTACGTATATACATGAAAAAAAAATTGTCATTACCGCAACAGACGACTAAATCGTCATAAAATATTGTTACAGTACAAAACCAATTTTTTTCATAGTAAGTTTGAAGTAATTACTCTAAATATCTTAGCTTCATGATTATTTAAGTGAAATAGTCCCACAGTTTTTTTTGTACTGTGGTGTTTAATTTACGTTTTTAAAAAATGCAAAAAACTATTGGTCAATAAACCACTTGAGGAGTGCATATGATTATTTTTTCTTCCATTTTTCTAAGGTGTGCGATTTCAAAGACGCATGCATGTTGATTAAACACTTTATTACATTTATAATTAGATTAATTTATAATTAATTGACCTATTTTGTCCTTGTTATGGTAATGACAATGCGTTGCGGGAGTGACAGTGCTTTCCGGTAAATAGTTTCGAATTTTTTCCGGATTTATTTTTAAAATTTCATTAACCAGGTATTGCTCAACACATATTAAAATGACGGGACACCATTTGGGCCTCTATTCGTAGAATGACTCTGCTATTGATCGTCCCTTGTTGTTGCCTCTTATCTCCCTCAATGATAGTAATGGAAAAGCACATTGCATTACGTTTTAAACTTTTACAATGTTTTGGTAAAAAAGGATAGGGGGATTTTATGCCTTTTTACATTTGAGGCGACTTAATTTAAAATTTCAGAGCTATACATGGAGAGAGTTTAATGAAAAGTATATTGGTATCATACAAAAGTATGAACTGTCTGCCGTAATTTGTTACTGAGATGCAGATGGTTAAAAGATCAACATTTCACTACACGTGGGTCGATAATGGCTCCATGTATGAAAACCAGCACAAGCGACGTTTGCACAAAAATCCTATAATTGCAGAAAAATTGATCTCTTATGTCTATATATGTGTAAGCAAAACAAGATGATGTTACTATTTATTATAATGGGTAATGCACATGAAAATCTACATGAAAACGTGATCGGTAGCTACCTTGTTCTCCTGACCAAGTTGCTATTCTTAAACGTTTCGATTACGAAGATGCTTGGCGGAAGGTACGTTACAAAGGCACAACAACAGTTGCCGGACCCGAAGATAAGAAAACGTTTTATCCGAAAATTTTGATACGAACACAAATTCCAAAATATAAGCAATACACTTAAATTGCACAAAAGGTATTAATATCAATTAGAATAATAAAATGTACACTATGCAAAAAGGAAAGTCAACGATTGTTGTATTATTTTCAAAAAAGTCCGGAAATCGTACTCTTGAGTTAGAAAAGTTGTTATTTGGGATATAATACTTGTAGCAATTTTGTTACAGTTGGATATTTTACTGGTAAGTGACATTGATGATAACCTAGCAATTAACTTAATGATAAACGCGATGACTTCAATTTTTTTTAAGGTCAACTTTCCTTACTTATGTAGCAATACACCTTCATCACCTGCATGTGGAGATTTTGTCTCTCACACAGCGGAAAACCATCTTTAAGCAAGTCCTTAAAGGTGGCGTAAATGTGGCTTAAAGGGTATACGATCTTTTAGCCACCTTTAAGTCACCTTTAAGCAAGAGCTAATAAGTCCTTAATGTCCAAATTCTTTAAGCCACCTTTGAGGCATCTTTAAGCTACCTTTAAGCATCTTTAAGTGGCATTTATGCTCCCTTTAAGTTATCTTTTCACCGTCTTTAAGTTCCCTTTAAGTCAACTTTGATCAAGCTGAACAGTTTCATATTGAATACATAAATTAAGTTAATAAAGGCAAAAACTCTTTTGTAGGGGTGGGAGGGGCTGATCCAAGTGATGATATAGTTTAAAAGAGAGGGGGGGGGGGGAGTGTTCCAGGCGGTTTTAATTGTCAACACACACCACGCAGAAACAGGTATCTACACCAAATTATTAACACTGCTTCAATGAACAGTGATCGCGGTTGTAACATTTTAATTTTTTTTGGTTCCAAAATTATTGTAGCGGCGAGGGTAGTCCCTGTCTCTAAATCTGCGCATGAAATTATATTAAAGTATGTTTGTTTCCTACTATAAACTAATCGATGAAATAGCTCTCTCTCTCTCTCTCTCTCTCTCTCTCTCTCTCTCTCTCTCTCTCTCTCTCTCTCTCTCTCATAATATAATTAATATATAATATTTGACATAAGAATTTAAATTCATTATTTTCATTGAAACTGATTCAAAATTCATTAATACAAATCTATCAATTCGATTTTATTTAGAATTTGTTTTCGTAAAAGAACACAATTCACACAAACTAACTGCGACAATGGGTTTCTTTCTTTCTTTTTTTAAGTTTGTCCGGTTACTAAACAAAATTAAAAATAAATGAATAATGCATGATTTGATTTAATAATCAGAGTAAGATATGTATTTTTTCTATAGTTTGATAATTTCTAGGTCTTATTCTAGATCTCCTAAATACATGTTGAAGATGAAAAGACTCTCAACTGCCTTTGTTATAACGGGCGGGATTTTGCTGCTTTAATTTGTTTGGCCATACATGGTTTTATTCGTTTGTGTATATCTAATTAAAGTACAGACCCTGAAACGTGCTACTACACCGTACCGTTCACAAAACGAACCGTACCGTGCAAAAAGCGTGCAATATAATTTATGCAAGACCCGCCCCAAAACGGCCAAAAAAGCGTACCGTACCGTGCAATAAGCGTGCAAATTCCATATACGGCTTTTTGACTTATGTGTTTCGATGAATACGGACGGAGATTATCGCTGACCAGATAAGTTCAATATTTTGCTAGATTTTAGTTATACGGGATTAAGTAACACATACTAATTTAACGCTGTTATTCTTATTAAAACCGTTATAAAAATGTTTTAACCTAATTTCCTTTTTTAGACCTTAATCTTTTCTTTACATAGCACCATAAACTGTTAATACATGTACATGTGTATATCGTAAGTTGTGAAATGATAAGTGTCGGGAATCAACTTAATAAATAGGTTTTTCCTTCAAATAATAAACTAATTATACATATAATTTTATATAAAGTTGTTAGTTGCTTCAACGCACATTGAATCATTACGTGTTATATCATTATGCTTTCTTGGCTTTCTTGTGTATATTAAGTTTAAGTCGCGATTATTTCCTGTGTATAGTGATTAACAAACCCAGGGTATAAAACGACATGCCCTCGGGGGTTTTCACACCTGTTCAAGCCAAAAGAAAACGTACAAAATTGCGTACGTCTTCGTCTAACAGTACAGCAGGCCCATTTTGGAGGAGATTTTCTATCTTACAGAGACAGAGAGAGAGAGAGAGAGAGAGAGAGAGAGAGAGAGAGAGAGAGAGAGAGAGAGAGAGAAAGTTTGTGTTAATTATATTACTTAAATTCAAGTTTTATCACTGAGCCATTGTTTCGTTTTAGGTTTTTATAGTCGATCTTTTGAGCGGGATTTTATTTTAGGAATCCACGTGCTTCGCCTGTCAATCAGTTTAAGTATAGTAGTACAGATCACACCATGCGCCGCGTGGTACTTGGCTCCTCCTACATAGCTAGAAGAAAATTATCGAATAATGTTTTATGTTTTCTAAAATCCTTATTTTAAATAATGCTTCTATTTAACAATCATTTCGTTCCGACTTCATGATTATAACTCATGTACTGGCGATCAGAGTCTCTATCCATCGCTGTCATATTTTTATTGTTACTAGATAAATTCTTAATATATTTATCACTTTAAGCATTCAGTTGTTGATTGCCGGGTATTTTTCCGTGTCCTGTTTACAACAAGTTTGTGAGTAAAAAGGCAAATGAAATATAAACAGGTTAGCCAACATTTGTAAAACGTCAGCTAAATCGCATGCATATAGTGAAGAGCGGACACTTGTCCAACAAAATGATAAATATCACCATTAAAAGCTATTGACCTATTGTGTGCATCTAGTTGTGTACATAATAATTTATCGTAAGAAATATGGTACATGTACATGTATAGTTTCACTTTAACTGAATAACAAAAACTAATAGTTATAATTTTACTATACACGCGATGTTATTTCAGGTAAGAGAAGCGATGACGGGTTACATGTAGGTGTGATCTGTGTATACGAACAAGCGCAGAAAATCATAGAATCAATATCTAAATGAATAAAAATCCGTGTCGAAAAACTTTAAAACTGTTTATTTCAAGATTTCTACACTGAAATTCATTGTTTATATTATCATTAATTGCGTGTATTTTTACATTGTCTATTCAATAGGGGAGTTTGATCGGCAACAGTACGCAATAAAGAATTATCATACGAATTATGAATACAAAAATAGAACGATGCTTGTAAATATAACAACCAGCTGAAAATGAAGACAGCGAGAAAGAAAACTAAAGAAATATCGGAAAAAGTCGGGTCAATTTTTCAAAGCAATTTTAAATGCATTTGAAATATTTAATAACTTCAATACAAGGACATGTATAGAAATAATAATATTAAGATGCTTGTTTGAATTATCGCCAGATTGCCTAATTAACAAACATATATCAGATTAAAGTCACTCAGTTCTTTTAATCTATTGTAATAATTGCATTTATCTAAAATTAAATACGAATAATAACAGACTATTCAAAATTAAAACTATCCTCCGCTTCCCGGCCGTTTTCAGCGAGTACAGGTTTCATGCAACGTACATGTATCAAAAACGGGAGAACGGATGAAAGTTCTGATTTTAATTAAATTGAAATACATTTGTAATATATCATAAAAATAAAGAAAAAAGGCTCGTCATAATTACTAACTTGCTGAAGTTTATCGGGCAAAAACTAGACAAAATTATATCGAGAAAATTCAAGGCATTCAGGCAACGCTTACCTCATTAATAAAGCGCGCAAACCGTTCACAAAGCGTGCAGCTATTTTTAGCAAAGCGTACCGTGCAAGAAGCGAACCGTACCGTTCACAAAACGAAACGTACCGTTCACAAAGCGAACCGTACCGTTCACAAAACGAACCGTACCGTTCACAAAGCGAAACGTACCGTTCACAAAGCGAAACGTACCGTTCACAAAGCGTACCGAATCGAACAGTGCAACTGGTGTAGTAGCACGTTTCAGGGTCTGTTTATTGTTTGTTCATGTTGAGAAAACCCCTGGAACTAACACAGACTATAAAATATTGTTTCCTCACCCTGGGTTTTAAAAATATTACGTCTACAAATCAAAGATACATGTGTATAAGAGTAAAACATAGAGGCCAATTAATTACAGCAATCATAAATGGGGGGTTGATTATTTAAATATATATTTATTAGGAGTAATATAATATGTCACATAACAGGCCCAGTATATCATATGTACATGTATATGTATATATCATTTGCAATTGTTACATGCAGAAAATAGTACGTCACTGGTAATTGGTGGTATTGATTGTTATAGAATTGATAGTTTAAAAATCATGTATACAAAATATTTAAACATAGGCCTATATCATCTATTATGTTATTCTAGATCTGTTGTAAATGTATAATTATCCATATTAAATTTTTACATGCTGGAACGGCGCTGTGATCATGAAAACCGGTAAATTGCGTAGAACTATTACCCCATAAGTTTCAATGCGTTTTCTTAAAAAAAATAGTTTCATCTTCGTCCTTGCATTTCATAATTATGAAGTAGGTGAACAGTTTCCAATCAGGAGATATAATATATATTTTGTTCACTGAAGTACCGTTATTCATTCTCAATACATGCATGCATGTAACTAGGTATAATTGATTGTTACAAACTGAATGGAAGTCAAAATCTTTTCAAGTAAAAAAAATACAAACACATTACCGGTAATTAATTTAATAGCCAATTTCCGATTACGACAAAGAGCACACGGCGAGTGTGACCGGTCATCAGAGGATGCTCACTCCTCCATGGCACCTGATCCTACCTCTATCTTGGAGGTCCGTGTTGCTCTGCTTTGAATTTGTATTTCGTTTTATGGATTTTTGAGATGGTTGACGGTTTGTTATTGTCTTTTTTTCCATATAAAGACCCTATCAGACATGAAGTTCCTGAGGCGCAAAGGAAGTGAGCAGGTGCTAGTAAACAAAGGGTCCCAAGATCGATACATGTCTTGGGCGTCTTTTAATTTTTTTTTAATATTATTTTTAAGAGCAGAAACCGTTTTTTATACGTTTTCTGTCTTGGAATCATTAAAATATTCATTAATCACTTTTAAACACTATACATGTTAATGTAGAATCAATTTCTCTCGCTGGTTGTGTGTCTAGACATGATTTCATTTCTTTGTGTATATCTAATTAAAATCTATTGTTTGTTAAACCTCAGAAAAACTCTGGAACTAACACAGAATATACAGGTTATACACAACATATGTGTGCTTTGTCCAGACGCACGACTATGTTTTTTTAAAATAAACACTTCGCATATAGGTTAAATATATTTGTCCATTGATCACAATTGATTACATTGTCATAAAGTTAATACATTTTGTTGGTAAATTAAGCACAATATTGAATAAAGGCTGTCATGATTGTCAAGGTGGCTTAAAGGTCCCTTAAAGATATTCTCTAAGCTACATTTTAGCACCTTTAAGCCATCTTTACGCTTTATTTAAGCCCCCTTTAAGCAACCTTTAAGCAGCACAATGTTTGATTCTGACGTATTTTGAATAGCTACAGTCAAATTTTTCTTTATATACTTTATATGCTTTTCTAAGCATGATAAATTCACATAAAATATTATTTTTTCTTTCCAGTTTTTGTGCAAAGTACATCATATCATACAACTCTCCATTTTCATCAAAAATATCTTTAACATACAAAATTCCACTTTTTATCCAATTTTCGAAACATAGTGGTTTATTTTCATACTGGAAGAGCGTGTTGTTCTATATAAATTGACTCAAGAACTCATCTCTATTTAACGTATTAACATTTTTTTGTTTTTTACATCTACATGTATTAAAAGCTGAAAATACATTTCCATGAAAGACAGGAAGTTTCAGCATCTTGAAGAATGCTGATTCCAAAAAGTTGTAATCTGTTGTTTTTAAAATGTCGGAGATATTGAGTTTATATTGTCTCATAACTGCACTAAGTGTTCTATGTGTAACACTGTTTTCATCTAATATTCTACCTATCCATGATGCTTTGGCAGCGTAGAATTTGCTTTCAATATCAATAACACCTATTCCACCTTTTTCAATTTTTCCAATTAAAGTATTTCTTTTAATTCGATCTCGCTTTTTCCAAAGAAAGTTATATATAAGTCTAGAAGCAGCTTTAAAGAAATCACATTTAGGGTTTTATAAAATGTAGGCATTATATAATATCTTTGATATTGCTAGGGTATTGACTACAGTGCATTTACCAAATATGGTTAGATTTCGTCTTTTCCAGACACTTAGTATTTATTCTAGTTTTTCCAGATTACTTATCCAATTTTTTTCATAACATTCGATTTTATCATGTCCTAGGTAAATACCGAGCGATTTTATGCATGTCTTTATTATTTTCACTCCATGTATATGAGAATCGTTGGAGTACATATCGATAAATGAACCAGTTAACAGACACTCTGTTTTTTCTAAGTTAAGTTTAGGTCCAGCAACCTTACTAAATTCGGTAATTGTTTTTATTGCTTTTTTCAATGAGTTTGCATCTTCTAGCATATTAGTACAGTCGTCTGCATGTTGAACAATTTTAAAGCTTAAATCATTGCAAGTATCATTTTTTTGCAGAGGTAAGCCCTTAATATCGTTATCATTTTTAATTTTAATGGCTAATATTTCAATTACAAATATAAATAAAAGAGCGGATACAGGACATCCTTGTCGAATTCCTTTATGCAATGTGGATGATTTCGATATCCAACCATTGTTCTTAATTTTAAAGACAGGATCATTATAAAGTGTTTTTATCATTCCTATGAATTTATTTCCGAAGTTAAATTTTTCTAGCGTTTTAAACATAAATTATATTCTACTGAATCAAAGGCCTTTTCAAAATCGAGAAAGAGTAATATTCCATCTAAGTCATTGTGCATGTAATATTTAAAATATCCAGTATTAGTCTGGCATTTTCTCCGATATAACGTCATTTAATATATGCCCTTTGCTCACGTCCTATCAATCTACTTGCTATTTATTATAAACGATTAGCTAATAAGTGTGCAAATATCTTATAATCTGTGTTTGTTAAACTAAGGGGTCTGTAATTTTTGGGATTATCTTTTTCTCCTTTTTTAAAACATTGTGTATCATTTTTATTTAGAAACAATACCGTAAATTCAGTTAACAATGCTAAAAGTAATTTTTATTATTCATTGTATATTGACATAAAGTTTCAAAAGCCAATTTATGAAAATAGATGGAAAAAATTTTTAACGACACACTATGTCAATGGGAAAATGTGTATGTTGCAAAAATCAAAAAAATGTATAAAAAAATAATTCAGAATTCAATTACAAACTCCTTCATGGTATATTGAACAACAATTTATGCGTCAGTAAATGGAACAGAACTGTCTCTCCAATGTGTGAAGTGTGTAATGTTAACGAAGATATAAAACACCTTTTGTATGATTGCAAAATTGCAAAAAGTATTTGGGACAGAATAAGCATTTACTTAAAATTTGACATCACATGGAAAACTGTTGTACTAGGTTTTTACAATGAAATTGGCGAGAAGACTTCTTTTTTTAATAACTTTTTATCTTTCATAAGTTTTACTATATATAAATATAAAATGAAATGTAGAATTCAGAAGAATGTGTGAGCAAGACCTAAGGCACAAGCTTAAAAATACAATTATTATCCAGAATTAATAATCACCAGTCTTGGTAAAAATAAAAACAATCTTTATAAAAATGTTGGAAACTCTTTATAATTTCAAAACAGTGTATGAAGTACAAATGTTTTTGATATATGATATGTGAATCAAAAATACGTTGCATGTTGCATATATATGAAGATATATTTATACGGTACATGTATAAAAATATCAATATTTATATACATATATATTTTTAATGATGAATACTTACTACCAGTATTATATTGTATAAAAGATTTATATATATATATAAAAAACCTTTAAGCAGCATATATAGCGTAAAGGTGGCTTAAAGATCGTCTTAAAGCTACCTTTAAGCCCCTTTAAGCTATCTTTAATGAGAACTTAAAGATGGTCATTAATCCTATGTCAGTAAATTCGATACGCAAGGGCATGCTATACGTATGAACAGTTTCTAAGGCGAAAAAAAGCTACTGATAAACAAGTTGAAAAAACAGGACTACAATTTCGAATGATGTTATCTTTTGGTAAGTTCTATGGTCGATACAACGACTTGTCAGCAAATACAATTTTTACTGGGTCGCATGCTGACTGACGTTTTTCATACTTATTGTTAGACCATAATTAATCACCTTATTGTCTACGTATTTTTCCGTTTTCCCGATAACAACAAGGAGCACAGTATAGTGTGACCGGTGACCGGACAGAGGATGCTCACTCCACCATGGCACCTGATCCTACCTCTATTTTGTTTAGAGGTCCGTATTTGCTCAGCTTCTGTTTTGCATTTTTCCTCTGGACTTTTGTTTTTGAACACTGTTCGTTATCACCACCTCTCATTTTGAAGAAAACAGTACATGGTGAATTATTAAATAGATAAATTTTTTGAGTACATGAGAAAATAACGAATATCGTTATATATACATTTTGTAGTTTGATTAACGTGGGATAATATAATATTGTGAATTACCGTAATTATGAGCTCTATTTACAAAAACCGTTGATAAGATAAAAACATAATAGTATTCAATGAAAGTCGTTTCCAGATAGAGCTTCCGTCATTTGTCCCTGGCATGGTTTAAAAAAGAGTGTCATAAGCAGCTAATTTTTTTTTTTTTGGAGAGAGAAAAAGAAAATTGGAATGAAAATTTTGTGTTCGCCATCAACGGAAAATCCCCCACCCTTAACGACTCGCAAAATTGTAGATGAAATTACATTTGTGTCATTTGTCTTACATCATAAAAATGTATGCAGGTTACAGGGTTTTTTTTTATTTGGAGAAAAGCTGGCGTTTAGGAGAAGATGCATCTTGATAGAGCGTTTAAAATACTAGTCAATGCATTATCCACTAGTCTACATTTAAGGTATCTAGCGGGTTCGTTGAGACACCACAGGAATCGACAAAGAAAGGTGACCGTCTTAGCAAAATTATTTAACTTTAAGAAAATTACAAATAATCTTTAGCGACTTGAAATGAAATATTTCAAGAAGGTTGATTGCAGTTTATAAAAATTCTGCATTATCCAGTGATAAAAATTCAGAGGCGTGATATATAAGATCACATTTTGTTCTATTAGATATGCTTAGGACCTATATAATAGAAACTTAGTTTCTTTCACAATTAAAACTTTAACTCTGTTTTCTTAATTACTGATCTAAAGATCGATATCGTTTAGCAAACTATTATATACCATTGCGAACTTGTTATGTCTAAAGTTTGTTGCAATTATTTCTGCATTGATTGAGTTTCATGAAAAGAAAAATAGTCATATTTATTCTTTTTACATCCTTACATTTACTGCATATCTGCATTCAATTCCAACTAAAAGATATATGATTATAATATTAACTAAGTATTAAAAGTTATATTATGTGTGATTAGCTAATCAACACATTTCATTTTTGGTTTTCAAACTTAAAATGACATTGACATCGCGCTAACGCAGTGTAACGTCATACATTTAATGAAAATATAAGGTTTTGTAAAATATTTTAAAACTTTGAAGTTGTAAAACGAAAAGTTGGCCGAAAACACATATAGATAATTGTTATAAACTTAGTCTAAATTATCTCTTTTGTTATTGTGTTGGGTAAAATTGAATTGGTATGATTCGTTCAAAAATTAGGCTAACCGTCTCGAAATACGTTTACTGACTAAAATATATATGTTGCCTTATATTTCTATCATTGAAATTGCATTGTTTGATACGATCATCATTGCTGAGTTTGAAATACGATTATATCATCACCACGAAGACGAATCTCGAATAAATTTCAGAAGTAAAACTTTGAACCCACTGATTCAAGCGGACACATTTTTAGGGTATGTTTTTTGTTATCATAAAGTGATCCCGCAAGCTAACTTAAGTTTAAAAACTGTATTTAAGATTTAACATATAACTGGATTTGATAAATGATGTTTATTAAGTAAAAGTAAACTTTTTTACAGGTATAATAAACTTCCTAAAATGCATAAACGTTGCTCAATTATAAAACGTTCTTTCAAAAAATGTCAGCTTTCAAATAGAAATGTGCACTTAAAAATATGTACAAACAAAAACAATGCTAAACATTTAGAAGGCATGCGTATGTATTGTTGTTAGTTGACCTTCAGTGAGTCATACAATCACTGAAGCTAAAAACAGAGTTCCCGTCTGTTAAAAACACAACCACCGCCAATTGAGAGCTCAAAATGTTTTCGCAGAGGCGTTCACCAAAATATCAAGGGTCACAGAAAGTGAATTTACTAAAAAGTTAATAATGCGGGACCCTATCTGATTCGTTGGGGATTTTTTGTTTTTGTTTTTTTTTGTTAGCTCACATAAGCCGAAGGCTCAAGTGAGCTTTTCTGATCAAAACTTGTCCGTTGTCTGTCGTCGTTGGCGTTGGCGTTGGTGTTGGCGTTGGCGTTGGTGTTGTAAACTTTTCACATTTTCATCTTCTTCTCCAGAACCACTGGGTCAATTTCAACCAAACTTGACACAAAGTATCATTGGGTGAAGGGAATTCAAGTTTGTTCAAATGAAGGGCCACGCCCTATTTAAAGGGGAGATAATTTAGAATTAGAATGTATTGAAAATTTGTTGGTATTTTTCAAACATCTTCTTCTCAAAAACTGATTGCCCAGAAAAGCTAAAACTTGTGTGAAAGCATCCTCAGGTAAGGTAGTTTTAAGTTTGTTCAAACCATGATCCCGGGGGGGGGGGGGAGTAGGGTTGGGCCACAAAGGGGGGTCGAATTTTTACTTAGGAATATATAGGGTAATTCTTTAAAAATCTTCTCAGAAACTAATCAGCCAGGAAAGCTGAAACTTGTGTGGACGCATCCTCAGGTACGGTAGATTCAAGTTTGTTCAAATCATGACCCCTGGGATTAGGGTGGGGCCACAATGGGAGGTCAAATTTTTACATAGGAATATCTAGAGTAAATCTTTAAAAATCTTCTTCTCAGAAATTAATCAGCCAGAAAAGCTGAAACTTTTGGAGAAGCATCTTCATGTAAAGTAGATTTAAGTTTGTTCAAATCATGATACGCATGATTAGGGTGGGGTCACAATGGGGGGGGGGGGTTGTTAAATTTTTACATAGGAATATATAGAGAAAAATCTTTAAAAATCTTCTTCTCAGAAACTAATCAGCCAGGAAAGCTGACACTTGTGTGGAAGCATCCTCAGGTTGGGTTGATTCAAATTTGTTCAAATAATGATCCCCAGAGTAAGGGTGGGGTCACAAGTGGGGGGGGGGGACACATTTTTACATAGGAATATATAGAGACAAATCTTTAAAAATCTTCCTCTAAAAAACCATTTGCCTAAAAAAACCGTTACTTTAGTGAAAGCAACCTCAGATAGTGTAGATTCAAATTCGTTAAAATCAAAATGAAGGGTGGGGTCACATTGGGGATCTAATTTTTCAAAGGAAAACATTTTAATTATTCACAAAAACTGAAATGTTATAATATATTGTTTAACTTATATGCAAGCATTTTGACATATTGCTGATTTTTTAAGATTGTTTAGACTTTGGCCCTTGGACGATTTATCAACCTCACAAGGGGTTCAGAGTTTGATGTAGGTTTATATCCCATATATAAACAGTTGTTTATGATCTTTTTGAGAACTGCAATGCTCAACATGTGATATGACTTTAAAATCATTATGTAAGAAAAGGGACTTAATTATTAACATATATAAGAATATCCAGGGGGAAAGAATGGTTTTTAATTATACAGGATCGACATGCATCATACCACATTGTCCGATATTTGGTATAATGAGTCCATTAAACTGATTTTATCATGTCTATTGTTGCTCAGGTGAGCAATGTGGCCCATGTGCCTCTTGTTTTTTTTGTTTGTTTTTTTTTTGTTTTTTTTAAATGTTGACCCCATGAAAGTTATCCAAATCCGAAATATATATTCACGTCATCACGATGAAAGTGTTGAGATTATGTATCAATATAGTATCTTCTTCTAGCGGTTATATACCTGATTTGTACCCTGTCCAATACTTACTCTTTTATTCATGTAGAAAATCTTTGACGGGTACGAGAGTAAATTATTTAAGATGCTGGGAAAACGTCCACAAATTTTCACATAGCATCAGCAAGGGTCAATAAAGGATCAACGAATTCATAGATGTTTGTCTTCCTTAGATTAGCTTTCTCACAATGAATCATGAAAAAAATTTGGTAATCCTCAACGTGATTTAAAAAGGAATGTTACATGTAAGTCTTATAACTTAATTTCTCAATATCCACACAATTACAACATAAAAAAAAAATCAATTAATCGTATATGTAATGATATGAATAAAATGTCCATGAGCTGCATATTGATAAAATATATTATACACGTTGGTATGATATGCTTTTGCAGACCAAAAAAAAAAAAAAAATAAGAAAAGATTAATAATGTCAAAATATAGGTTACTTGATGTCTTAGTTTACCCTAGTACCTTGTAACAAATTCTTAATTATGTGGTAGGAACCACTGGAGCTGTGTAGAACATGTAAAGCAAAAGCTGATTGTTGTGTTGTGTGAAGTGGAAAATGAGGGCTTCTTAAAGTTTAACTTCCTTAAATGTAACTGTGATGGTGGCCGTAATAACAGGTTTTTATTAAATATCCTAGAGAAGTTACATAAACGTTTGACCTCATTTTCGAGAGATTCAGCTGAATTGAATTGGAACTAGTCATGGGTTTTGGTCTGCTCCCTGGTGTCTTTTTCTACTGAGTTTGAGATATAAAGTGCCAGTACATGTAGCAATATACCCTCTATCTACACCATTTTGCGCTATAAATTGTATGGTATAGTGCCGTTATTCTGAATGTTGATAATTCTATCTGATACATTATGATCATGTATCACCACTGTCCTGCATCCTATCATACTTATTATTATTTTTATCAATTTATTTTAAGCAGGTTACATCCGCATTTGGAAAAAATGTGTAGAAAAGACTAAACTGTTGATAAACTTACAAATCGGTCCATATAATGACTACTTATATTTTTTAATAAACTTTCTTGTAAGTACATGTAAATGATCATTCTTTTTTGAAAGGGTGATATGCTGTGATTTTCTGTATTCGAAAAAACTCAACAAAATTGTTCAAAGGCACTTACAAGTTTATTGCAGTTGCTTGTATTTATATTTCTAGTAAATATGAAATTGCCTGATTGATAATGAAAGACTTCCGGGTTATTGGGATTTTATAAAACAATGCGAAAAAAAAGCAAATGATAATTTATGTTTTGTTATCTTTGAACCCACAACATAACACACGACTCAGTTGGATTGAATAAAAAATGCCATTTATTAATTGTTGTAACTCTTCGAGTTTTTTTATTTGGGGGGGGGGGGGCAAATTCAAGCATATTATATACCAAATTATGCTAACGTCACAATAATATGGTGTGCAAAGCATTTTTATCGGCCGATTGGCGTTATATTTAATATTGTTCGTATTAACTTCAGTTTTTAATATGAAGCGCGACATTTTCTCATTTTTGTTGTAGAAAATTAAGAATAAATTTTGAATCAACATTCAGGCAATAAATAATAAATTTAATACAGACTCTGAAACGTGCTGCTACACCAGTTGCACGGTTCGGTACGCTTTTTGAACGGTACGGTTCGCTTTGGGAACGGTACGGTTCGTTTTGTGAACGATACGGTTCGCTTTGTGAACGATACGTTTCGTTTTAGTCTAGTCAATATACAAAATGACCTCAAGAAAATTGCTACAAAAGGTTTTATTGCTTTAAGCTATACTACAATACAGTCTAAACAACATATTAAAAATATACAAAATATAATTTGCGGAAGACGTAAAAAAGGGGGTCTGTTTGTAATCACGAACCGTAAAAATCAACTTTTTATTTATGCTGCGATTCGTCCTCCATACACAGAAAATATGACGTCATGATGATACAAGATGTGAAAATTTAGTCATTATTAGTAAAGAAAGACATTTAAAAAACTGCAATAACAATATTTGTCACATAAATACATTTATATGGGGGTCTCTAAATGTTCTTTATGTTTATTTGATGCTAGGTGAAAGTATTGAATAACATAAATTCGAGCCAAGTAGGGAGACTCGTTAAATGAAAACAATCGTTCATTGTCCGATTTCAGATATTTGCCAGCAGAAATACATTCTCAAAAATCTTAAATCAAAAATGTTTAGAGCAAATATCCGAAATCAAATGTTCTTACTTAGGAGGCAGTCGCCTTCATTCGCTTGGAAAAATAATCTATGGTCAGCCATGACGGGATTTTTTTTTTTTTTTTGCATTCTATACGCATAAAAGGTAAAACAACTTTCCAGGCGATTTTTAAAATCTGGTTTTGATTTCATTTTTTTTAAATAAAAAAATTATGATTTCTCAGAGGAGAATTTAAACATTATTTTAGATGATATTCTAAATTTGAAATATAATTTTTAAGAATCAAAAGTACAGATTCTGAATCAAAAAAGGGCAAATTTTTGTCTGCTGAATTCTCTGGAGACGAGGCATATGGTATGTCCATCATAATAACTAAACTAAACGGCAAAGAAAATGTGGTTATATTTCGTCAGAATGCTGCAAACATGTTGCATAGTTTCTATAATTAAAGAATCAGAAGTTACTTAAAACATGCCATTGGGTTTCAAAAAGGAAACGTTTCTTTTGAATGGATCAAACAAGCAACGCTTTATTAAACTTCTTGTACGAAACTACACGAAAGCAATATTGAAGCTCACAGAGTTCGGGTGGTGATGCTGATTTTTAAAAACCGTTGATAAGGCAGACGAATACACAGTGGTATTAGTGGAGAAGACACTGATTTGCTGGTTCTACTGTGTGATTATGCAAAAGAAGGCTGATGCAGCATTTTTTTCACTTCTAACAAACAGAAGTCAGCACAATTTCTGATACACTGTATATCTAAAACACAGTCAGTTCTTGGCATTGATTGTTCTCTTCAATTCCTTTATATTTTTGCTTTAACATGGTGAGCCACAACTACTCGTTATTATATATGGCAATGGAAAACCTGCTACCCTGAAATCTTTTTTGGAATTCATCTACAATCGCCAGGATTTGCATTTCTACAAGAAAATGCCTGCAAAAAATATAATCAATACGAGAGAGAAAGCATTAGTCAGTGTGTATGGTGGGGCACCTGAAGAGGGTATAGAAATTATCAGGTGGAGATAGTTTACGACCAAAACAGGCATACTGTGGTCCAAGTGCAGTCACTTCCATCAACTTTTGATGCTGCCATGTGTATATTCAATGCGCACTTACTCACAGTCTCACTACTGGAAAAGTGCAACAGTTGCAGATCGCGCTCTTGCGGAATAGGGTGGACTCTGAAACTTGCAAACCTTACCTAATGAAATGTCTAAACAACCTTATTTTTGTTGAAAACCATCCACAAAATTTACTGCGACAATAAGAAATGTAGCTGTCAGAAGAATGACATAGCGTATTCAGGTGGATATGGAGAAATCAACTGATGTAATTCAAGTAATACACTAGAATATGATGATGACATTGGAAACAAAACTTAAACCTAGATTTGAAAATTTGTAATACTCCATAATTTCATATCTATTACCTTTTGATCATGTTTATGTTGTAAACTATTTGCCTCATTTGCTTACAAAATAAGTTATACCAATTACTGATTCGATAAGGTTATTAAATATTTCCAGGTTCTCGAAAAATCACCCTAATTTGTTTAATGTTGAAAGTAATTATTTCAAAATGGCAAATTCTAAAGTTAGAAAAATCGCTTAGTAAATTAAATGATTTGATATCGTTACATTTTTCGGCATTTCAAGAAGTTTTAATGACAATTATAATGATTAAAAAGAAATATTTGACCCAAAAGTTTCTTTAATATTTCTTATGAAATTGTTATATAACTCGGACAATTCTCAATAAATTATGAAATTCGAGTCTATATTAGTACCAATTTATTTAAAAGACATGGTCACGACTGGAACTATAATGTACTTTTTATTGTTAAGTGTTAATAATGCTTTGTAAAGATATACTAATGGGCATCCGATATTTGAATGTCGGCTGTCCACTTATAAATGAGATACAGGCTTCGCAATTCTTAGTTTTGAAAACTAAGTTCGCGCCATGTTTTTGTTTACTAGTACATCTGTTGCATAGTTGTGAAAACTTCATTTAAATAAGATTTTTTAAATTAAAATAATATTTGCTTCTTAACTTTGCACATAATTATGCAATTTCAACTGCTTTTCACAATTTAGAATAGCTTTGTTATGCATATTACTATTATCCATTAAAATGGTAAAATAAAAATTTAGCCCAAATCGTGACCACGCCCCTTTACATGTTTCCAGACATCCGCGATTTTTCAATGAAACCCCGTTATTTTAATTTATCCCAAAATTCCTTCAATAATTGTTGTCAAAGTGTTTAAATCAGTTGTACATATTAAATCCTTTCACGTAAGTTCATAATAAATTGACAACCGTTTGATTTAGTTCATTTATTATTTTTTCCAGATTTCCGCGATTTTTTAAATAAAAACCCTATTTTCACCCCAAAATTTATTCAATATTTGTTGTCAGTTTTCAAATCAGTTGTACATATTCAATCCTTTCACGTTAGTTCATAATAAATTGACAACCATTTGATTTAATTCAGTTATGAAACTTTTCCAGATTTCGCCATTTTTTTTTGTAATGAAAACCTTATTTTTTACCACAAAAAATCCTTGAATATTTATTGTCAAAGTTTTTTAATCGGTTGTACCCATTCAATCCTTTCTTTTAGTCCAACATAAATTGATACCCATTTGATTTACTTTAGTTATGAAATTTTTTCCAGATTTCCGCCATTTTTCTTTAAAAATCACATTTTTTACCCCAAAAATCCTTCAATATCTGTTGTCATCGTTTTTAAATCAGTTATACATTTTAAATCCTTTCATTTAAGATCAACATAAATTGACACCTATTTATTTCATGTAGTTATTAACTTTTTCCATATTTCAGCGATTTTTCAATGAAAACCCAGTTTTTAACCCCAAAAACCTATTTTCCGCAAATTTAAGAAATGTATATTTTTAATATATAATTTGTACATATAAAAACTTTTGTTTTCAATGGTAAAAAGCTTTGTAGCAATTTTCTTGAGGTTTGGCCAAAATATTGATAGATTGACTAGACTATTTTGTGAACGGTACGGTTCGCTTCTTGCACGGTACACTTTGTTAAAAATAGCTGCATGCTTTGTGAACGATTTGCGCGCCTTATTAATGAGATAGGCGTGGCCTGAACGCTTTGATTTTTCTCGCTATAATTTTGTTTAGTTTTTGCCCGATTAACTTCAGCAAGGTGGTAATTATGACAAGTATTTCTATTATTTATATGATGTATTACATACAGCATTATTGTTAATAATAGCATTTATGTAATTTGTGATATGCTCTGTCAAAACGATATTTAAGGCATTTTGATTTTTAGAAAAATTAAGCCATGCATTTGGGTCTTTAGCACTACCTTTTGTTACTTATATGTATCAACCAATCAGAACGTACTAATATGTCACGTGATGTATATTTAGCGCCACTTTGAAAAACGTTTTGTAAACAGAGGATCGTTTATTTTAAATCTACCCACCCTCCTTCCCCTTCATCACCTACAGGGTAGCAGGAATAAGAGCTGCTAAATTTTTTTTTAGCTGTTTTTTGTTTTCAATAAAATTTGATTGTATGCATATGTTGTATATAATTTATACATTTTAGGCTGTTTGTTTTGTTTTAGCATTTTGTTGTATGCATATGTTGCATATAAATTATACATTTTAGTTGTGTGCAGGGGAGGTCATATTTCGTACTCTATTTGATCTTACATCCAATGTCGGATGATCTTAATATTGTTAAGACCTCCCCTTTAGTCTCTTTTTCTTATTGTCAAATAAATTGACAATATTCACTCAAACATGTGTTATGTTCTTGATAGTACCAGCCAGATCACCAATATTACATAAAATATATTTCAATCTAAATCGGAACTTCTATCCGTTCCCCCATTTTTGATACGTTGCGTTAAATGTGTACTCATTGAAAACCGGGAAGCGGTGGGTAGTTTTAATTTTGATTAGTTTGTTATTATTCGTATTTTAATTTTAGATTGATATAGTTATTACGATGGATTAGGAGAACTGTTAAACTTTAATTCGATATATTTTTGTTAATTCAGCGATCTGTCGATAATTCTAACAAGCATCTTAAGTTTTTTTTATACATGTACTTGTATTGAAGTCATTAAATATTTTTAATCCATTTAGAAATACTATGAACGATTGTCCCGACTTTATTCAGAAATTTCTTTAGTTTCCTTTATCGTTGTCTTGATTTTCGGCTAGTTGGTATTTTTACAAGCGCCTCTTAATTCTTTATTCATAATTCTTATGACCATTCTTTATTGCGTACTAGTGATATTGCCGATCAAATACACCTGATGAATAGACAATGTAAAAATACGCCTAATTAATAAGATAAACATTGAATTTCAGTTTAGAAATCTTGAAAGCAAATGTTCTAAAGTTTTTCTACACATATTTTTATTCATTCAAACATTGATTCTGCGATTTTCTGCACTTGTTCGTATACACAGATCACACCTACATGTAACCCGTCATCGCTTTTCTTTCCTAAATTAACATCGCGTGTATAGTCAAAATATGACTATTTGTTTTTGCTATTCCGTCAAACTATACATGTACATATAACTTATTTCTTACGATATGTACACAACTGGATACACACAATACGTCAATAGCTTTTAATGGCGATATTTATCATTTTGTTGGACAAGTGTTCGCTTTTCACAACATATGCATGCGATTTAGCTGACGTTTTACAAATGCTGGCTAACCTTTTTATATTTCATTTACGTTTTTACTCACATAAATGTACTTGTTGTAAACAGCACACGGAAAAATACCCGGTAATCAACAAATGAAAGTTTAAAGTAATAAATATGTTAAAAATTTATTAAGTAACAAAAAAATACGACAGCGTGGGAAAGAGACTCTGATTGCCAGTACATAAGTTATACTCATGAAGTAGAAAGGAAATTATTGTTAAATAATTTCCAATAGAAACACTCTTTTGAATAAGAATTTAGCAATTGGGCAAATAACCAATGTTTAGATATGTTTATTCCTAGGCTCAAACACATATACACAAGCGGTCAGTTTTCACACATTGTCGCATTCACCCGATCATTTTATTTATCTGTACACACACACATAGAAGGAGAAAGTACACCGTGTATAATAAACGTGACTTTTTAGCGTTGACTTCCAATCAGTAAGAAGACAATCATTAAACAAAGAATTTCAATTTCAAATCAATTAAATTCATATACATTATCCCGTAATTAGAAAAAAATGTATAATTTTTGGACGCCAAATGTACATGTAGCCGCTTGCCACATCACTGTTAAAACAAAAAGTCTGAATTTTCACTTTTGATAAAATAAAAACCATAATTATGGCAGGGTGCAAGGGGATTATCATTTATAATCATTACAATCTGTCTTAAATTTATAATAATTTACAAAGAACTACAGTCATACAAGTATCGTTTGTCCAAAAGCAGGATTTATTATATCTATTTTGAGAGTAAGCATCGATGACGACATAAATTTCTTTTTTTATTAACCGATTAATGATAACAATGTTTAAGAAATCGGCGATGCAAGTTTAGTCGAAAACCAAAGAAATGATTAGAGGTTTAAGATTAAAACATTTTATTAACGATTTCAATAAAAATAACAGCGTAAATTTTAGAATCCTGTATAAAAAAAATCTAGCAAAATATTGAACTTATCTGGTCAGCGATAATCTCCGTCCGTATTCATCGAAAGACATTAAATCAATAAGCCGTATATGGAAGTTGCACGCTTATTGCACGGTACGGTACGCTTTTTTGGCCGTTTCGGGGCGGGTCTTGCATAAATTATCTTGCACGCTTTTTGCACGGTACGTTTCGTTTTGTGAACGGTACGGTTCGCTTTGTGAACGGTACGTTTCGTTTATTGCACGGAACGGTACGGTTCGTTTTAGAGGTATAGTAGCATGTTTCAGGGTCTGTATAAGAGTTCTTAAATACTCTACCACATAAACGATTTATTTAGATATGTTTCACGATATTAAGGGGCATGGTCACGATCTGAACAAAATTTATTTTTTTGTTTTTAATGTTTATATGCTTCAGTAAAGCATTTCTAATAGTACATCAACATTTGAGTATCAGTCGTCGAGTAATAAGCGAGATACATAGCTAATAATTTTTTGTTATGTAAACAAATATCGGGTCACGTTTTTTATGACATTTTTAATATTGGAGAGAAAATTTCAGGTTTAAACCTAAACTGAATGTGACAAACACTAGAACTGTTTAGTTTTGTATCAAAACAAATTAGCAGAAAAATCATTTACTGGAAAAAGAACTTATCGGTATATTGTATCAATGTAAACAAAAACAAGGCACGATTGGTGTTTACATAACAAAAAAATGTGAGCTCTGTATATTGCTTTATAAAACTCTAAAGCTGACACTCAAACTTTGGTTTATCATTAGTAATGCACTGAAAACAATAAACATTGAAAAATAAACTTGACCATTATCGTGGCCATGCCCATTTAAGAGCGATCGATGGTCGTTGGCATTTTTAGACTTAATTGGTCTTCTTTAGAAGAAGAGCTCTAGGAAAGTACAAAAATTTAAAAGATAAAATATATGGATTTTTTTTATTGAATAATAGTCTTTAGCTTAATAAATCATATCCGAAACTTAAAGGTAGATATGATGGTTAGTTTAGATACCATCCAGCTTCCTTAAGCACACAAAACTTTTGTATGTATCATTAAACCCAATAACTGGTATAAGCTTGTTCTGTTTTAGGAGACATGTGAATCTTTATCTATCGACTCAGGTGCAAGTAATGGTTTCTTCACTAACAATGAAATTCAAATTGATTGTTTATAAGACATGCCTTTTTTCTAGCATATTTTTAGTACTTTTTATTTATTTCTGTTGAAAAAATGAAGTGTGTGTAGCCAGGTTCAAATATCGAATTTTACCACCTCGTAATGGCGACTAATAAATTTTGGTTTTTTAAGTACATGTATTTCTAAGCTGTTTAGAACAAATTGACAGTAGATTGGAAGGTTGGGAAATTGATTTTACGGTATTATATCCGCCAAAAGTAAATGGTACACTTTGTAGGCCCAAATCCGTCAAATTTATGTCCCGCCAAAAAAAACCGGCCATACGGTATGGCTATGGTAAAAAAAGGGAATAACCAACCATGCAAAGGCATTGTGTTTTGTTTTAAGGGTTCGTACATGTAGTGGGCTGTTTGGTTAAATTTGCGCTATTTCATCTTTACGTTTTGAGTCATTGAATCATTATCAGTCATTCAATTCAAAAGTGTAATTATCTCGAACGTTCAAAACTTGGGTTCATTGACGGGGTCCTATCTTCTAACCAAATTAGTCAGATTGACAACAATGCCTTTCAAGGCTGTCACAGCTTTCAAAATTATGAGTAAAAACTAATGATGTCTTTCTACTGTCACTCCACTTTCTAACTCTTTAGCAACCTGTAGAAAAATCTTTTCTTAATAAACGTAATAGTTATACATGAACAGTATTTTTTATAGCAATGCCAATTTGTCCAACTGACTTGCCAACAAGGGATATACTTCTACAACGTTTTAGTTATATCATAAGTTATTTAATTCGTCTACAAATAATAGCTCATAAAAAATCACCTTGTAAAAGTATTGGATCTTAATAAAATCAAACAGTATTGTGTAGCTTGAACTTGTTCTGAATAAAATGGCTAGAGAGAACCGAGAAGATTGACCTCTATACACATTCTTTTGTGTAATAATTTGCATTTATGGTTTACCCTATTCATAAAATTAAATTCATGGATTAAAATAACCAGAAAAATGTGTCATATAATGCTAATTGCGTGTAACAGTTCAGAATATTTCTTTTAAAAAAAATAAAGTACAATGCATACAGGTAAATTAAGTCATCCTTTGAACCTTTAAGTCACATTATTAAATAAACAAACTTAACTGCACTTTGGTTTTGATAAAAAAAAACTACAACAAAGCCAACCCTTTATACAGATATATAAAACATAACTGAGAATAGAATTATATACTTATTTCATAAACAAAAAAATCAATTCCAATACTTACTGGTAAAACAGTCAACCTTTTGGATAGTTAAATTTAACTTTTGCAATCTTAACTGCAGAAATACACTCTTCTCTTGGTAATGCAAATACGACAAAGCCATCCTTTTATACAGATACATGTATATTAAAACATAACTAAGAATACGATTAACACCAGAAGATGTTAAAAGATATTGTCTGCATGTAACGTACCCTGTAACCTGGCTCTAACCTATTTAAATTTGTTAGTATATGATTTTAACATAGAACTTGAATACTATTGGTATATACTAGTCAATAAAACAACAGATAAAAAAATCCACCCCACTTTTACAATATAACGTTGAGTTTAAGATTTCAGAATAATTACTTTTTTGAAAAATTAAAGATAAAAGCTAAGTCACAAGAACGTAAAATTGAAAGTGCTTATCTAATTTATATTTTGCAGCAGCCAATGATAGTGTTAAGGGCAGCTTTTAAACTTTTAACTTTATGTTGATATTGCTACTATATTTTGAAAATCATAGAACGGTAAAAGTGCATGTAAATTGTGTATAGTACACACTCATGGAAAAGGCTGGTCATTAAACTCACCAATTCCATCCATTCGCTTTGAACATTATCTCAGTTAACGCAATAACAATTGTGTTAAACTTAACATCCTTAAGGCAGCTTCGAGTTAAAATTCTATTATTCTGTTAGTTTGAAAAAATAAAATAACTCCGAATGACATACCTGTAGTGAGTGAAGAATGGGAGTGGTTGACCGGAACCAATTGTTGATCTTGTTACTTCATCAGGAGTTGTTGGTTTAAGTAACCCAAGAATGTGCAGACCGATCCATGTCTAACGTTCATGAAAATGGTATCCTTTTTCTCGTCGAAGGTGATTGATCTATTTTTGGCTTTTGTTAATATGCACACAAAACAATAAACTACTGTTAATATTTTATTACTCAAAATAGCCAATAAATCTAACTTGTATAATACATTAAAACAAGACTGTATAAATAAGTAAAGTAGATATTATCGGCTTTAAAATCTAAACTTTCCCCAATAGTTTTAATGGTAGCCGGTCAATAAGATTTTTCGGCTCCCAGTCTGACACCGTGTATGTAATTTATGAGATTTTATGTTTTATATCTGTTTAAAGTAATGCACTTATAAATATCACAGATGCATCTGTCTATCGTTTTTAAGAATATGTTAAGTTGTTTTAATTGCAATTACTAGTAATTGCCTCATGTATTATTAGAAACCATAACTGGAGTTTGTTACTAATTTGAATTTCAAACTAGCAAATTAAGAATTTTAATAATTTAAGTATTTATGATGCAACAATGTTTTGTGCTGGTTATTATGAAGAATGTCTAATTTCTGATATCTGACTCGTAACGTCAGTACCTAAAGACCAGGAGTTGTTGAATCGAACCCGTCGTTATTGTTTTGCCGTCAGCAAGCATTTAGGTTCTTTAACCAACCTTCGTATTCATATAACTATAAAGACTATTTTTATGTAGGAAAAATGTTCTTCAAAGACCATATCGATTACTGAATTTGAATCGTTAGTAACAAAGTGAAAAATAATAAACTGGTATCCTACTATTTTAATCATGGTGCATATATACTTAAATGTCGAGGATGTACAATCATTGAAATAATATACATGTTTGTTTTTATTTATATGAGATAAGATAAAATAGCAGAACTCCAGAACACGATATAATAATGCTATGAGGCAAAGATTGTTTTGATTAGTAAGGGCCAATGTATAATCATTATTGGTAAAGCAATGCAAGACTTATTATTTACTATATGGGTTTAATATAGTCAAATTCACATAATGTTCATGCAAAGTCGAAAAAGATAGTTGGCATGCAGTTTAAGCAGCCAATTATGATTTACGATTCATAAATTCGAGTTTAGTTACTTTTGTGTACGTTAATTGTACTTGAATACATATACGATATACTTGCAAACGCAACAAAACTTGAAATTTAAGTTGATGTTTGACTTACTGCATGGATATAAAATATATTTGCATAACCGTTTTTTTTGTTTCTTTGGCATTTGCTTAACCAGTCATTCAATTCAACAGTGCAATTATCTTGAACGTTGATACATTGTGTTCATTGATAGGTCCCTATCTTCCAACCAGATCAGTCAGATTGACAACAATGTCTTCCAAGGGCTGTCACAGCTTACAACATTGTGAGTAAAAACTAAGAGTCTTTTTTTTTGTTACTTCATGTTTTGAACATTTTACAAATGGTAGAATATTTTTCTTAAGATGCATTGAAATGTTTCCTATTATTTTTGTGATTTTTTGATTCCGTATTTACAAAGGATATATTCATGTTCTCTTAGTGTCATGTGTGGAACAGTTTTTTTTTTAGCAAAATATGTTTTTATCCTCTAAAGATTACATATTATTCGTCACATGAATGTGACCTATTGTGCTAAGGTGACCCATTCTGTTAACGTTTATCAATAAAAGGATACAAATATATAAACAAGGATTAAATTTGAGGTCAAAGAAAATAAATGGATGCTAAACAGAACCCTTAATTTCAGATGCAGGATGACGCCAAAGGTTTTAGAGCATTTTAAAGTTTTGGAGCAGGCATTCTGTTAAACCTGTCACACATGTAGTTAACGTTCTTACTTGAAAGGTAATACATGTATCATTAGTTAGGAACGATAAGGCTAGGGCAGGAAGCAGAATTCGTCTCATCAGCATTATAAATATCTGAGTACTTAATTTGAAAATCAGGACATAGTAAATATGCACAAGACTGAGACAACTAATTCCCGATATTCAACAAAAACCCAGTGCCTTGACGTTTGTGGTGACAGTTTACTGAGGCATTAGTGTAACTTTACTCAGGCATTAGTATAACTGGAAAATCCACTGATGTAATAATCGTTATCATAAGCTAATTATTAAAACTCAGTAAGAGTTGAAGGAAAATTTACATTATTTTCTAAAACAAACTTAACAATTAGATAGGTAGAACCAACACAAACACTTTTCAGGGGATATTACAATTTGGAATATTAAAGTATGCTACGTTATCAAACTTAACTATAGATAATGTACACATCGATATTTATTTGTTAAGAAGAAGTAAATAGGTATTGTGTGTATTTGTTCTATTAACCGTGATATTCAAATTGCCTGCCCGTGGTAAAATAATAACCCATGAACATTTTTAGGGATGATGTGGTGTTTAGAATAGTAATTAGACGTATGCAAGAACATGCTATTGTTCATTTAAATGTTCTGTAAAGTTGAGCCTTGGTATCTGACGAATTTGATTATTGTTTCAGTGTCTCCTTTGTCTGTTTTTTTTTCACAAGTAACCATTTGTTATCGCTTTTGTATAAATATGGTACATTCTCTTTTTACGCGAGTAAATAGTTCATTGTTAATACGGTTTGGCTGCAATTCGCGAGAACGTAAAATTGAAAGTGCGTAATTACCTTAAATTTTGCGACAGCCAATGACAGATTTTAAGACAACCTTTTAATTTCGTTTGACTGTAGGTTGTTACTACATTTTGATTTGTCATAGAACGCTAACAGTGCATGTAAAGGCGTGTATTGTACACACTCAAGTAAAAGGCAGACTATTAAACCCCAAATCCCCTTCAAAAAGAAAACAAAATTAATAAAAAAAAAACAATTATCTCATACATAAATAAAAACCACTTAGAATTGGAAAAAAATGTAAACAATTTCAATTTATTTATTAATAATTCTAGGTTTATGGTAGTAATATCCAACATAATATCATGCCTCCAAAAATTCAATTATAAAATATACAAGAGTAAAAGAACGATATGATTTTTAATTTAAAAAAAGGGAAATTTTGTTTTGGGTTTAATGACTTTGGGCAGGTTTTATAAACACCTTTGTTTTCCTTTGGACTGAAATGACACATTTATATCGGTTTAAGCATAGCACGTGACTGCCTAATACAGCGCTTTATCCGTTCGATGAGAATTAATATTTGGCAATATGGCCGTCATTGGCCGACGCTTCGCCTACTCATTTCGACATTTCATAGTATTTAATACAGAAACCGCATGCCGTAAGTTCTTAAAATATTTGGAGTAGCTGCCCTTTGAAATTCTTTAAAATCAGAGCAGTTGCCCTTTGGATGTTGACGTTACGTTGCTGTGTCTGAAGTAGAACAAAATGGCAGCGTCGAAATTTGCTAAAATTTCTGCAGAGGAGAGAGGAAAGAGAGAAAACGTTTAAAATTGAATAGCAACAAAACATTGTAGGTAAACATGGGTACATTTTTTTAAAGAGTATTTGAAAGGTGAGAAAGATAAATTTAAAGAGTTTGAATAAGTTAAACTGGACGAAGTGTTAGACATCGTGTACATGACTTTTCGTAGATCATCGCTTTTTGTGAATAAATATGTCACTTGATAGTCCTCGGGAAAACAAAACACTTATTAGGTTTCGCTTTGCCTTGCCATCTATGAGAATGATCAACCCGATATATTTCTATAATCAGTCGGTAACAAACCTAATAAGTAATAGTGTTGTAATAGTATATACTAATATGTAATAGTATAATAAGTAATATTCAGCAATGGGTTAGAGCGTAAACTAATGATCTGTTAGTTTTGAGTTCGAATCCCGCTGGGGCTTTTATTTTTTTTACCTTTCCAAAAATTTTTAAAACATTAATTATTTTGAGGTCCACTATTGTTGAATTTGAAAATTCTAAACCGGAGAAAGTATTTTGATTATAATAAACTTGTATTCACTTAAATATCGACTGGTGTCCCATACCACCTTGTGCGGGTCAAATGAAAAAGAAGTAGGGCCACTCGTCAGCAAAACAACTTAATCGCAAACAAGAGAGTAATAACGGATGTTTATACAGCTTGTAACTAGGTAAAAATTACGTTAAACATTTTTTTCAATATGAGATCATTCCTAAAATGTACCTACATCAAAGAGAGTTGTATAGTGGACACTACATGTAGTAACTCTAGCTAAGTGAATTTAAGGTCATTGGCTTTTTGTTTTTGGTAAGAAAAGAAGAAATAGATTAAAAATTGACCGTAATAATATTTTTCATTAAAACCAATTGGATTAAATGATTTTTAACATGTTTCTCTAGCAAAACTCATTTTGTAAAGATTATAAATCAGTAATACATGATCTCATCGAGACGAGGCATAACCTTTCTGAGACCACCTTAATCATAGTATATGAAAATCATAGTTAAGGATCTTTATCTAAATTGTGTATCTAGTATATTGTAGTGTAGTATGACACAATATCGTATGCTATCATATTATACAGTTAATTATCATACGATATGTATAAGTCATACGGTATGATATAATCATAATATTTATTAATACTTTTACTAAAAGATAGAATAATGTATCATATAATACATTACAAATTTGTATAATATCATTAAATAATATGATATCCTATGATAGTATTGAAAAGGTTATGAAATGCTGACCTATTTTTGTATTTTTGTATTTATATGAAGAATAATTTATTCGAAATCTTGTCCGTGAAAAAAATTAGTCACTCGCTGTTACCTTCAACCCAATATTCAGGTATATCGACGACGACGCATTATTAATTAACAATTGTTACTTACATACTTAGGTCAACTCGATTTATCGCAGTGAACTTAAAATAAAAGATACCACAGAGTCTGCGTCATGTTTTTGATATTTCTCTGGAAAGGGACATTGCTGGTAACCTAACAAAAACTATGTTAAACGTGATGACTTCAATTTTTCTTTCGTCATGTAGCAATATACCTTCTCCACCTGCATATGGAGTTTTTGTCTCTCATCAGTTAATTCGTTACGCAAGGGCTTGTTCTATGTATGAACAGTTTCTAAGGCGAGGCAAGGTACTGACAATCAAGTTGATAAAACAGGACTATCGACAGTATCGATTGAAGTCATCTTTTCGTAAGTTCTCTGGTCGATACAACGACCTTGACAGCAAATACAATCTTCCACTGGGTTGCATACTGACTAACGTTTTTCTTACTTATTGTTGGATCATGATTAATCACCTAATTGTCTACGGATTTTTCCGGGTTTTTTTTTCCACTTCGACAAATACACTGATGTATAAATGAATAAGAAAGCTTACCCATTGTCATTCACATGATCAATGGTACATTATAAACCAACTGAGTTAATTATATCTAGAATGCCCACGATCTCTTCAAAAACGGAATAAAATAAGCACCTGGCATCCTCTTGAAAATTATGTCCCTTTCAATGTAGGTATCTGGATTACTTTTCCCATGATTTGATATAAAATGTCAAGAAATTCTTTCATTTTCTACATAATTCTTTTAAAGCCGTAAAGTATGGGTACAAGAATCATCAAATCAATTAAACCGCCATAATATTTTTAGCACCAAAAAGACACTCTGGAATCATTTACTAGATCTTTAACTTAAGAAAATGGAAATGAAAATTTTACAGACAGGTTTGTTTTCAATCTGATTAAAGATCTAAACAATAGCACAAAGCGCCCAGCGCTATTGTAGATATTTGTTTTTTAACCAGATTGTTTTTTCTTCATATATAACCCATGACAAACTATGACAAACCAGCTTATGGAGCCCGTGCTATCCAGGGAGGAAGCTTTTCGGAAATGTGTATTTGCATTTGCATTAGATATTTTTGAATAATTTGTAGAATTTCAAAATAACTTTAAATATAAATATATCATTCTCGATGTAGTTTATAAGTGATGAATGTACATACAAATCATTATAATTAAAATTCAAACGAGCAAATATATTTGGAGAACGCAAAAGGATAATACGACGATTTTAAGATAGAAAAAGAAGTATCACTCGAAGTTTCCGATCCCAATCTTTCGAAGGGTCTCGAAATTCTTAAACTTAAGATGATACCATTATTAAATCTTCAAACGTTTAACCCCCAAAGCAGAATTTTTCCGAGACCGAAGTTTAAAATAACTTTATAATGAAAACTAGTCTTGTATTTTAAGTATGTCCCGGGTCTGTCTAGCTAAAGACCCGGGACATCTATCTCATTTAATTCACAGTAGTTGACCACTAATTTCAGCTTCCAAATACTAAAGTTACACTTGAAAAGGGTATGTTTTACGCAAATACATGCATGTATGCCAGTGCCAAGGTCTCATTTTTTACACCCGTCTAAGCTGCATATGTCGAAAAAATATGCCATATGATAGACCATTGCTTAAAGAGTTTACAACCACCTTTGTTATCATTTTATCTCACCTTTCAAAACTAAATTCCTACAGGAAAATAATTTTTCCCATAGGAAAATCAATATTCCTATAGGAAATTTGAAAATTCCTATCGGAATACAAGAACTTCCTATAGGAATTTCAATTCCGATAGGATTTGATAAAATCTGATAGGAAGGTTTAATTTCCTATAGGAAAACTACCTGTCAGAGTCAAATTCCTACAGGAAATAGCTTTCTCCTATAGGAAATATAATTCCTATAAGATTTTTTGAAAATCCTATAGGATTGTCAATATTTCCTGTAGGAGAATCGTTTCTCCTATGGGAATTATCATTTTCCTATGGGATATTAAAGGTAAATATCTCACCTGTCAGGTGTTACACACTAAAAACAAAAGTAGTTATATACTCTCCAGACAATGGTCTATCATTTGGTATATATAGATTTTAACGAAACTGCATCTTAAGCGGGTGCAAAAATGCCACCTTGGCACTGGCATAATTATCCGGCACAGTGTTATTTATCAAGTTTCATCATTAATGTAGAACTTGTGAAAACAGTATACGTTCATGTTTTAGTAAAAATAACTTATTGCTTATTCTGAGCAAGTATAACGAAATATAATGGTGTTATTTCATAAAAGACTGTTTTCAATTTTGTATCATTAAAAGGTGGGACTGCAACGCTTAATGATTAAAAAGTTTGTATCATTAGCGGTTAAGTGTGTAGATATTTGTTTGTTTTATTGAGCGTTAAGGCTGCTCTGCATTTGTGACGTCTAATGATACAATCCTATCATTAAGCGGCGATATATCATTAGTCGTTAGCGATGCCAACTGTTAACAATAATTTAAAGCATTAGGCGTTGCAATTGTAACACTTAATAATATTTATATTGTTAAGCGGCGTTGTATCATCAGCGGTTGTTACAATGCTACAAAACCGGTTCAAAGAATATATAATTTTGATGTATAGATTTATTTTGTTATTTTATTCACACTGTTACATGTAAGTTGATTAGCACTAATGCACCATTGCGTTTATATTTAAAATGAAACAAATATATCTAACTTTCTGCTCCACACATTTGACAGATAATTTTATCATCGGAGATGTGCAAAAAATTCCCCATGAATATATTTTGCAAGTTTGCCTAGATATATAACACTTCATTTGGGGGTCGTTGTCAGTTCATTTCGGCGATACTTGTTGATATGATCTCGTTTTTTCATCTGATATATTATTTTTGAATCACGAATGGAATTACACTCAGAATGCACATATTTCCACCTAAGCGTTCATTCATTTTAAGTCAGTCACTGAAGGTACTTTCACCAGTCGGACTTATTGGTAACTGCTGGTTACAACAATTTATTTATTTTAATAATTTTTATTTCATGAAAGAAATTACATCTGTCCAATAATACAAGTCATAAGAAAGTCATTTTAACTAGTATTCATCGGTAAAATTAATTTCATAGTTATGTATTTTGAATGTTAGAAATATAAAAAAGAGCACAGAGAAAAACATGTCAGTAATATAAACTACCGTGCATAACAATTTTCCCCCTAGGATTGTTAAACTTTACTACCTAGTCTATATTTATCCCTTTATTAGTATTTTTCTCATGTAGGTACCTTGATGGAAATCAGATAAGTAGGATTGACGGCAACATCTTTCAGGGGTTATCACAGCTTCAAAAACTGTAACTCTGTACTCTGCTGTTTTATTCCATAGAATAAATATTCAGCCAATTTATTTGTTAAGAAAAGAGAAATGATTGTTGCACGGTTTAAAGGAACCTAGACACGATTTCAGATGAAAATTTTATTTTTGATTTTTATGTATAGAATAGTTTACTTGTGTATTTTGAATGATTTACCAAAATTTGAATGTTAGAAGTCGTGTTACAAGCGAGATACAGAGGAAAGAAGTCGTTGTTATGTAAACAAAGCTCAAGTCTTATATTTGTTTACAAATAATGTAAAGTAAAGAAATTACCATTTCTTTGACAAAATAACTTGTGGAAACGAGATAAACTCATTCAATGTGTTCATAAATAATTTTATCAACAAAAAAAGCAACATTAGATTGAAACTTATACCAATACAACACATATGTAAATAATAACAGGACTCGAGCTTTGTTTACAAAACAAAGAATTCTAACCTCTGTAACTCGCTTGTAACTCGATATTTGACTTTTAAATTTTAACAAAGCATTTAAAACATCCATATTGACCATTCTAGACATTAAAAATGAAAAAATAGATTTAGAAAAATTTGAGCTCAAATCGTGTCTAAGTCCCTTTAATTTCACTGCAAATAAATTATCACTTAGTTACCGGTGGTATAACAATAATGGCCATACATATCTCTTTCAGTGAGAAATATTTTAAAATTGCGTATTTTTTTATTGGACTTATACATGTCAGCTGGTTACATATGAATATGACCCGTACCATGTTACTTTAATATATTTAATTATTCAATTAAGAAACAAAGAATATGCACTTAACTGGTTGCTACATTTGCTATTGATACATAAATGCGCCATCGGTAATGCCTTCTAAACACCAAAAACATATAACGCTTAAAGAAGTATCTGCATATAACGGGTGTCGTATAGTCATTGTCCGTTATTAGACTTTTATATTTTATATTATATTATAATCATTGTCTTTTATAGACAAATCATTACATTATATACAATGAGTATTTCAATTTTAAAAGTTAAATCCTTCTCCGTGCCATGAAGGCGCATAGGGCCCGTGCTTATCCCCGGTTTCCGCTGTGCTAAGCGGATGGGTTTCATTGACTCCCCCTGGATGGGATACCAGTTCATCGCAATTCAAAATGTCCTTAATTTAAAAATGAACTGTTTTGAATAAGAAATTTAGACAGTGTATAATTTTGGCCAAACAAATTTCTTAAACAAAATTAATGTCCTGGAATTTTTATTGTACTGTTAATTTTAGGAAATGTATTTAAGAAATTGAAGAAATTGTTTAATGTCGAATCACTGTATTCTTGCTTTAAATTTTTTCTCATTACTCGGCAATGTGTGTAAACACCTTATTTTATATCTGTCCTCAAACATGTCACACACGATGTGATAATTTGTAAACGTAAGAAATGTATAAACAATAACAAAAGTTTGCTTTTGTATAATGTTTTTTTTACTTACAATGTTTGAAGCTGTGATAATCCCTAGAAGCATTGCTAAGGATCGTACTTATATTGTTGCCTCTTTTCCCCTAAATGATAGTAATGGAAAAGAACATTGCATTAAATTATAAACTTTTACAAAATTTGTTAAAAAAAAAAAGTAAGGTAACTATATGCCTTTTTTATATTCGATGCGACTTTACTTCGCAATTTCAGAGCTATACATGGAGAAAGTTTAATGAAAAGTGTCTTTGTGTCATAAAATAGTATGAAATATCTGTCGTCATTTGTTACAGAGGTGCATATGGTTAAAAGATTAACATTTCGCTACACGTGGGTCGATAATGGCGCCATGTTTGAAAACCAGCACAAGCGACGTTTGCACAAAAATGCTATAATTGCAGAATAATGTATCTCTTATGTCTACAAATGGGTATGAAAAACAAGATGAGGTTACTTTACGTTATAATGGGTAATGCGCATGAAAATCTACATGTAAACGTGATCGTTAACTACCTTGTTCTTCTTAATCAGTTGCTAGCCTTTAACGTTTCGTTTACAAAGATGCTTTGTGGGAGTTATGTTACAAAGGCACAAACACAGTTGTCGGACCCGAAAATAAGAAACTTACTCATCCGATGATATTGTAACTAACACAATTTTAAAAAAAATAGAAGCAATGCACTTAAATTGCACAAAAGGTATTAACATCAATTAAAATATTAAAATTTACGCTATGCAAAATGGAAAGTCAAAGATTGTTGTATTTTTTTCAAAAATTCCGTAAATCGTACTCTTGAGTTGGAAAATTTGTTTTTCGGAATATATTGTAGCAATTTTGTTACAGTTGGATATTTTACTGATAAGGGACATTGATGGTAAACTAACAACAAAACTTAATGATAAACGTGACGATTCAAATTTTTCTATAGTCAACTTTCCTTACTTATGTAGCAATATACCTTAATCACCTGCATATGGAATTTTTTGTCTCTCAGTTGATTTGATACGCAACGGCATGCTCTTCGTATGAACAGTTTCTAAGGTGAGGCAATCTACTCAAAAACAAGTTAATAAAACAGGACTACCAACAATGTCGATTGAAATCATCTTTTCCAAAGTTCTATGGTCGATACAACGACCTTGTCAGCAAATACAATCTTACTCTTGGTCACATGCTGGCTGACGTTTTTCATACTTATTGTTAGACCATAATTAATCACCTAATTGTCTATGGATTTTTCCATTTTCCCGATTACGATAAAGTGCACACGGCGGGTCTGACCGGTTAGCAGAGGATGCTCACTCCACAATGGCACCTGATCCTACCTATAATTTTTTTTACAGGTCCGTGCTCAGCTTCTGTTTTGTATTTTTCCTTCGGACTTTTGATTTTAAACACTGTTGAATAGACAATGTAAAAATACCCGCAATTTATGATAATATAAACAATAGATTTCAGTGTAGAAATCTTAAAATTAACTGTTTTAAAGTTTTTCGACACGGGTTTCTATTTATTTGAATATTGATTCTGATTTTTTGCACTTGTTCGTATACACGGGTTACACCTACAAGTAACCCGTAATCGCTTCTCTTACCTTAAATGATATCGCGTGTATAGTCAAAATATGACTACAATGTATTAGTTTTTGTTATTCAGTTAAAATATACATGTATATGTACCATATTTTTTTTTACGATAAATTAGTATGTACATAACTGGATACACAAAATAAGTCAATAGCTTTTAATCTTGATATTTATCATTATATAACAAGTTATGATTCAATGTGCGTTAAAGCAACTAACAACTTTATACATATGTATAATTAGTTTATTATTTGAAGGAAAAACTGATTTATTAAGTTAATTCCCGACACTTATCATTTCACAATTTACGACATACACATGTACTTGTATTAACAGTTTATGGCGCTATGTTAAGAAAAGATTAAGCTCTAAAAAAGGAGATTAGATTAAAACATTTTTATAACAGTGTTAATAAAAATAACAGCGTTAAATTAGTATGTGTTACTTAAGCCCGTATAACTAAAATATAGCAAAATATTGAACTTATCTGGTCAGCGATAATCTCCGTCCGTATTCATCAAAAGACATTAGTCAATCAGCCGTATATGGAAGTTGCACGCTTATTGCACGGTACGGTACGCATTTTTGGCCGTTTTGGGGCGGGTCTTGCATAAATTATATTGCACGCTTTCTGCACGGTACGGTTCGCTTTGTGAACGGTACGGTTCGCTTTGTGAACGGTACGTTTCGTTTCGTGAACGGTATGGTTCGTTTCTTGCTTGGAACGGTACAGTTCGTTTTAGAGGTGTAGTAGCACGTTTCGGAGTCTGTATATATATATTAAGCAGTGTGAATAACGTTAGAGAATGTAATCGTGTGGATTATCGTAATTATGATTTCTATTTACATAAACCGCTGATAATATAAAAACATAATAGTATTAAATAAAAGTCGTTTTCAGATAGAGCTTCCGTCATTTGGCCCTGGCATCGTTTAAATCATCTTTCAAAAGCAACTAAATATTTTTCCTTGGTTTTGGAGAGAGAAAAAGAAAATTGAAATGAGACGGGGAGAAAGTTTCGCCATCAACAAGAAATCCCCCTCTCATAACGATTCGCAAAGTTGTAGATGGAATTACATTTTTGTCATTTGTCTTACATCATAACAAATGTATGCAGGTTACAGTTTTTTTCATAATTTGAAGAAAAACTGGCGTTTAGGAGAAGAGGCATCATGATAGCGCGTTTAAAATACTAGTCAATGCATTATCCGCTAGTCTACATTTAAGGTATCAAGCGAATTTGCTAACGGCACCATAGGAATCGACGTAGAAAGTTGACAAAATAATTCATCTTTTAGAAAATTACAAAGAATCACGAGCTACTTAAAATGAAATATTTCAAGAAGGTTGATTGCAGTTTATACAAATTTTTAATTATCAAGAGATAAAAATTCAAAGACGTGAAAAATATGGTCACATTTTGTTCTACTAGGTATGCTTAGGCACTAAATGATAGAAAATTCGTTACTTTTACAATAAAATCTATAACTCTGTTTACCACCACCAATTGAATGCTCAAACTGACAAATGCGTTCACCAAAAAATCAAAAGTCAGAAAAGGTGAATTTACTTAAAAGGGAATTGGGTTGAAATCTGTTTGTTTTTTATTTTTTTTGTCTTTTTTTTTTTTTTTTTTGGTTTGTTTTTTGTTTTTTGTTTTTGTTTTTTTTTTGTTTTTGTTTTTGACAAAAAATGTTGATCCAGTGAATGTTATCCAAATCCGAATTATAAACACATTATCATGATGACAGTGTTGAGTTTATCTATCAATAAAGTATCTCCTAGCGAATACAGACCGTATTTGTACCCCGTCTAATACTTACTAGGTTGGTCTATAACGCTTATCCAAGTAGAAAATTGTATTCCATGGACGGATACGAAAGTACATTATTTAAAATGCTGGGAACACGTCCAGAAGTTTTTAATCAGCATCAAAAAGCCAATAAAGGAACAACAAATTCAGAGATTTTTCTTTTCCCTAGATTATTTTCCTCACAATGAATCATGATAAAATTTAGATAACCCTTAACGTGATTTAAGTACAGGTTCACGTAAGAATCAGGCAAACAGTGATAAGTCATATATTTCATATTGAAATGGTAATTTACTTTGAGAACAATATAAACAAGTGTTCTCAAAAAATAATAAAATTTTTAGCCAATCATGCATAATTGCGAAGCTGTGTTACTAAAAATAGATCCACTCTGTCACAGTCTTTAAACACAAGGAAAACACTAAGCTATAAAGATTTAAAAGAATTTTCAGAAATTCAATGTCAATTCATTCATTAAAAAAATGTTGGTATGAAGTGAAGACAATGCCTTCTTCTTTTATCTCATGTTACAGAGGTGGTATCTCATTGGTTTCCATGGCAACCATGACCATACTTAGCCATACAGTCTTTAAAATTAGAGAAAAACGATCACTTTTATGTCTCTTTTTTTAAAAAACAGCAAACATATATGACAGTGTGTTATATATAAATAAATAAAGGAGATTATGAAATGATTTTCTACAATAAATAAAGTTTTGAAAAATTAACAGACAGTTTATATAATCTAAGCGGGATTCCTACAAAAAATGTAAAATTTTTTATCATTTTTACATGTATCTAAGAGTAATAATATAATTATATTTCATATTCTTAGTTTCATTTTAAAAATAAGGATTAGATTTTGATATCATTTATGAGTAAATGTTATTGTTTTAACTATTACCGGTGTGAAAATTTGATCTTATATCATTAATGATCGGGATCGGAATACCAATTATTGTGTATCAAATGTATACCGAATTTCCTCAGAGTTCTAATAGATACGTGCAGAAAGTTATCAAAATTTTAGTTTTTAACAATATTTAATGATGTAACACAAATCTTAAAACAACATAAAAGTATGTCTATCAAAAAGCAATGGAAGTAACCTTTGTTAGTAAGACTTAGTTACAAAAGGAACAACAGTCCGACCAGATGTTTATAGTGAGTAATATGTACATGATGTATACAACCATTAATAAACTTATATACAATATTTTTTTGTCTCGGTGGTCAATAATACCTGAACCTACATGTACTTTTGAAGAATTCATATTATCAGAGACATAAATAATATTTATTTATTTATGTCTCTGATATTATTTTTACGTAATTTGAAATGAGGTCAACTTGTAGAGGAATTTTGACTTTTAAAAATAACACAATTCTTTCTTTTTTTTTAACGAAGATGTCTGCAGATTTGTTAACCACCATGTAAACTATATTAAACAGTTAAAATGAATTTATCATATTCAGAGCATAATTAAGTTGTATAAAAGTACTTTCATATGGACCCTTAGCCCAGCCTTGCCAATCAAAAATAAATAATGTATATCTTTATTCAGTAAAACAGGCCCATAGCAAAATGTCTCATTTAAAATTGTTATTCATATCATAATATCTTATATATAAATTTAAAATATGTTTGTAGACTATATGGGGGTAGGGGGTACCTCAGTAAGAGTGAATTTATTGTAAGCATAATTACTGTAACCCTGTTTGATTGTATATGTAATGTACGTTGGATATACCACT
The DNA here is from genome assembly GCA_020458035.1 of Magallana ariakensis. NCBI lineage: Eukaryota > Metazoa > Mollusca > Bivalvia > Ostreida > Ostreidae > Magallana > Magallana ariakensis. The sequence goes on along the minus strand of CM035819.1, from coordinate 47,518,502 downwards.
AGTTTAAACACGTACATGCTTTATGATTTATATGAATGTGCAGCAGTTGGGTAAACCATGTGTATACACATTTATGCTATTAAATTATGATATTATTTCTATGAACTGTACATACATGTAATATATATCTCTGTAGTCAAAGTAATGTAGCTACCATCATGGTAATTATATCAATACAAATGTGAAGATGAATTCGTGATATATCATGATAAGTATTTCATTAGTACACTTAAATCTCATAGCATTCTCTATTTTTATTTTTCAAAGCACCTAACTTCACTTAACTGAATCATTAATTATTGTTCTGTCTTCCTTGGACATTAACCAAATAAATTCGCCTTTCTTTGTTAATAACATATAGTTTTTGTTAAAGTATTGAGATATAATATTTCTTTCTTATTTATATATAATTGACAATCAATAACAAAGGGACACTCATCTTCTACATAAATTTGGTTAGTAATGCAAAGCATAGTTTTTTTGACACTAAAAATAAAATTTAAGTAATTTGAGTGCAAAGTTCAATGTTAGTTATTTCTTCATATACAGGTAGTTTGAAAGCTGGGTTTGTAAGCTCTTTATCTGTTGGAGTTTAAGGTCCAAGCATAATCAATTGATTAAGCAATGAGTCGACACATTCTTGAGCTTTTCGCTTGTAGAAACTTTCTGTAAGGTATATTCTGCCTCATCAATCCAGTTTGATGTTTGTGACAGCTAGGGTCTGTGATTGTCAAACTTCTGAATCCTGAAATAGAAAGATTTAAAGACTAGAAATATTGTTACTTTTCATATGTACTGTAAAACAAAATGTATAATGACACAAGTCATGTTAATCAAGCATAGATAAAAGATTGATACTTATTCCAATCTGAAAAAGAGAGAATCAGTAGGTATAGGGAAAGATTATTTATTTTTCTATTATAATGGCCAGCAAGAAAACCCCTCCTAAAAGTAAACTTATACATTTGTATTTATTGTTTCTTACTACATGCACATGTATAAATGACAAAAGCATTTTTTTAAAAATGCAATTAGAGATTTTTAATTAAACCCAAGATTAATTTTGAGAGAAATATGTCAATTAGACTTAAGGTAGGGCTAATTTTGGAACCCTAAACACTAATAAACCAATGTAATCAAAGATTAATTAAAGAGGATTTGATCTTCTGCAATGGGATCTCAGCCATTATGACCATTATGATATAATGAAGAGTGGGGAATAGGGAAAAACAACAGGGGATACTTGCCAAGCTATTACATAATACATCTTCACATACCAGCAACAAATATAATAATGGTTTAGGGTGGGGTTTAAGCTGTTTTAAAGCTTTTTGACCAATGAATTATAAAATTATGGGTTAGGGGATGACCCTCGGGCATTTGCAAAACAAAGTAATCACCACATCTTATCATGAGCTGTAAGAATATTCATGTACATGTACGTATAGTTAAGGGGTGGGGATCTCTACTGAAATACGGCCAATTATATAATGAGGGGGTGGGAATGACTTTAGGAGCACTTAAACAACAATTTAATTCATTTATCTCAAAATAAGCAACAGCTAGAAAGATATATTGACCAATGATTAATTATTAGGGAAGGGTAGGAAATTACCACAAGGCACTTGTCTACATGTGGACCATCTCTCGAGATTGTATCCGTGGTCGTTATTAGTACATTGACTTGTGTCTCAATTATCAACCAACTGCAATAGAAAAACTTCTAATCAGAAAACAAGCTTAACAACTTAGTTTTGAAAAAGACAGCTCATTATTTATATAATATACATGTACAGTTAAAAATATCAATTTTAAGAGGTTGGTATTGTCCTCAAATACTGATATGATATCAACCAGTACATGTATCAGTATCCTAATAAACATTGTACTACATGTATCACCTGAATTGAAACACATTAATCCAAAGACAAATTTTATAGAGTATGCAAGTTAAGAACTGCAGTTACAACCAAACTGCATACACAAGATAAACACTTAACAAACTTACATTGTTGACATAAAAGGTGGTATGGACACCTCAATATTGTGACATACCTCCTATCGAAATAATTAAAAACAATATTCTTTTTCTGCTCTGTATTTGATAACTTACAGCCTAGCACAATGGGTTACATCTTTTTATATAACGATGAATCTGTATGTCATGAGTTTGAATCCCGCAGGTGCTAATTATTATTTTTACCTTTGAAATTATTTTATAAAATTATATTTTTTGTCAAATATTGTAAAATAGAAATTTCAAAAAGTGTTTTGATTATAATATATACTTTTATCCACATCAATATTGACAGATGTTCCATACCACCCTAAATTACCCTAAATTAACCCCAAAAGTATTTTTGTTTTACCATAGATAATGGATATATACGAACGTATAGTGAGGGAAAAAAACCACCTATCCCACAATTAAAGGAAGCTGTAAAAAACTATACTGTGGAACTTTTCATTCAAGATTGACTGGTGTACATATGTAGAGATACATTATTTTTCAATGTATCCACAGGGGCATCTTATCCGCTCTGCTCTCTGACACATATATAAATAATATTATTTATATAATATATATTATTTATATAATATATATGTCAGAGAGCAGAGCGGATAAGATGCCCCTGTGATGTATCTAAAAAAGTCGACGATAACAAAGGGCAGTGAAAGGCTACTGCAGTACATTAATTTACTCAAATCAATATATGATAATTTTGTATTTAAGTTATAACAATGCACTTTTTTAAATTAGAATTGTAAATGAAAGTATACATTCGTAAAGTATGCAACTTATATTTGATTGTCCGTAAATCGCTTTAGCTATGTTCTTAAAATAGATTCGGGGAAAACCGGTATGATCAACCGATACATGTAGTGAAATATGCCAATAAAACGATAACTTCACTGCAGTTGTTAGTTAAATTATTTCACTGTTTGAAAAACTTATTTTATTCAACATGTATAGCGTGGATATGCACTAATATACCTAAATAATGTGATTCTTTAGGGTATGACTTCCTTCGCTGTCCGGCTGCTGGTTGACAGATTGTTTGTCGGCCATCACTAAGTTTTTAACCTTGCAGATGTCTTGTTATGTCTTTGCCACAGTTGCAAAGGGTCACTGGAGCTGTTTATTTTGGATAGGCTTTATACAGACTGGAGAAACTGTCTGCGTAGTGTCCCAAAACCGTGTCTTCTTCTCGAACTCCCATTTACGCGCACTAGCGTTCGTAGCAACGAGGCGCCATCTAGCGACGATATTGTGAATCAACCAAGAAAGACAACCAAATTTCACTCGAATTTGCTAATTTTGACGGCAATTTAAACTCGAAACTCAAAATTTTCAAAACTTTTTAAAATTGGAACTTATAGTGCTGATTGAGTTAAGTAACTAGTTATAATCAAATTTTTACATAAGACTTGCTGTTTTTTGTTATTGTATAATAATTTCTGCAGTTTTATTAAGACTTGCATAGCGTCAAACTGGCGCGCCTTGTCAATATATGGGGTCCGTATTCGAGAACGAGACAGAATATTTCAAAATAATTCCGTACACACATATTTATAAATTCCAGTTGTTTATAGGGTACAATTTCGTTTGATTTGTTGTTTGAGCTCTTATCGCAAAAATTCGATATTGCCTGATTCTTACGTGAACCTGTACTTAAAAAGGAATATTAAGTCCAACAACCTCATTTCTCAATATCCACAAAAATATAAAGTAAAAACAAAGATCAATGTAATAATATGAATACAATGTATATGAGTTGCACTTTTGTGAAACATGTAAGGAATGTTAGAATGATATCTTTTTCCAGACCAATGTCCAGAAGCTTGATTGGTTTAATAAAAAATCCTTACTAGGCGAATGTTATTGCTGTCCTTATGCAAAATAAATGACTCTTGTAGTTGCGGTTGTCAATACCAAGTGGAACAAGATTTTTGAACAGAATGAACAGAACAGCATGAAACTGTTAGAGTTAATAGTTGACCCAAAATGGCAAAACTCTGGAGATAGTTTATTTGGGCGTATCTGCAAATACGTACATATACTCTATTATGACCTCAAATAAACAGAACAATGGTTATGTGATAGTAGTCACTTTATTCAGCTGGATAATTTTGAAATATTTGAGTGTAAAACATCGGGGTTTTTGTAAAGGATTGAGATGTGCTGAAATTGCACAACCTTAAACGAAGTGTTGCGTTTTAATAGATCATATTCCCCGGTAATAATGCTTAAAATACCAATAAAGAGGGCGACATGAATAATTTGGTTTCAGCCATTGTTTAAAACTGCTCATTTCGAATAAAAAGATTTATCAAGTCAAGAACTAGGTAACCTGGTGTCCGGTAATGCCATAGTGCGTTACATACTGTGTGACAATGTCTTAATTTGGTGGTAGGACCACTGGAGCTGTGTAGAACATGTACAACAAAAACTGTTTGTTGTGCTGTATGAACGGAATGCTGAACCCCTGTAGTTTCTAAAAGAATTATAAGCAATAAACTCATTTTAGTATAGCTCTGATAATGAGAGTTGCGATTGGTTGGTATCAGATGACAGAGGAGGTACACATGTCTGCTGCCTGATCTCTATTTTGAACTTTTGTGTGATAAAGGACCGGTAATATTATTTCTTGAAATTACAACGCGTTGTTCTTTGAATAGTATTGTATTATGCCGTCATTCTGAATGTTGATAGTTCTATATTACACATTATCCTGTATCTCCGCTATCCTGCATTCTGGCCTTCTAATAAGTTTTTATAATTTCATTTTAATCAGGTTACATCCATTGGGAAAAAATTGGTAAAACTGCACATTCTTTTTTTACATTGTTATATTAAACCGGTGATGTGATGTGATTTACTGTATACCAAAAACCTGAAATTGTTGAAAGGCACTACAATATTCGTTAAGTTTCTTGAATTTATGTTTCAAATAAATATTAAATTGCCTTAATAATAATAACCAGATTCCAGTTTAATTGGGATCATTCTATATTTAGAGGTCGCGTCATCAAGCTTGGGGTTTTAACAACCTGAAAGAAAAGAAGCACATTACTTTTTATGTGTAATTCCTTTTCTTTGAATACAGAACATATGACACAACTTGATTGAATAAAAAAGGTCAATTATTATACAATTATTTTGTTTTGGTTGTACCGCCTTATTATAGCTCTATTATCTTAACAAATTTCATCTATATCGTAAAACATATCTTGTATATGTCACAATATTACGGCGTGAAAAGCGTATTAATCAGCCGCTGTGTGTTATACTTACATTTTGTACAAATTAACCTCAGTTTTTTTAATTTAATTCGCCAAATTTTCTGAGTTTTGCACATACACTCAGTACACGAAATATTTAACGCCTATTTTAGCAACAAGTTCATCTAATTTTACTTTAGTAACTTTTTAAACGACATTGTAAAAGAATTTAGACATTATTTAGGTGTGTTTGGTCAAAATGGATATTTTTCAGATACCTGGTACATGTATGACTATAGTTTTAAAACGGTAACAACCGATCATGCAAAGATATTGTGTGTGTTAGAATGGTGTGTTGAGCGCTGTTTAGTTAAGTTTACCCATTACATCTTTGTGTAAATTTGTTGCAACCTCGATGGATTGATTGCCCTATTGTAGTTTGATGTTGGCGGAGCCGAGAAGCTATGGGTACTGTATGTAAAAGCTGTGGGACTATTTTTGCGTCATCAACAACGGTCAACATTGCCATGGTTTTTTTAATGAGCAAATGGCATGTTACTGGTTTGTCAAACGTTAGTTTCATGTACAATTGCCATACTTCTCTATTAACGATTCACAATTTGACAGCCATTCCAGATCTAAGTCTTAAATTGTCATCATAGGTTGTCCAACAAAGAAATGTTTCTTTCCCCAGTTAAACGTCGTGTTGTGTCTGCTTTTGTTCAAAAGCTGATAACGCAACTGAAGTTTGTACGTAGCGTTTTAGGTCTAAACCAATTACAATTGTGTTGAATTTAACATCGGGGAGGCATTTGCAAGTTGAAATTTTATCAAAGGGTCTTAGTTTGAGAATATCAAATATTAACTCTAAATGCTTGTAGTGAGTAAAGAATGAGAGTCGTTGGCCGGAGCCTATCGTTGATATTGTGACCTTATCAAGAGTTTTGTTGAAGGATTCCACGATATGTGTAGACATGACTATATTTACGGTTAATGAGAATGGTGTCCTCTTTCTTCCTCGACCATGGTGATTGAACTAATTTTGGCATTTGTTAAAGAGGAAGGAAACTATGCATATGACGTACAATAAATCAATAAATTAACATCTACTATGATTGTAAATCGAATTAATTTCATTAAAACATTAAAACAATGAAAAAATCAAGAAATATCGATTGCTTAATTAAGATTTTCCGCCGCAATGAGAGCTGCGATTGAACTCTAATCTATGACGTCACACCATCCATTCGTGTTTGTGTTACATGTATCAACATATCATCAGTATTAGAAAATGGTATTTGCTCTAAATTACAAGTTCTTGAAAATATGAAACAATTGAGACTTTTCTTTTACCTTTGACTCTCCGCTAAATAACAATCCAATCACAAACGGAGTAAGGTCATTGAAAACTAAAAGCTAAGGGTTAGCGTCGGAGGAATCTCTGAGTAATATTGGAAATTGTTAACAGATGCCAAATATCGTAGAAAATGTCTGCTGTCGTTATTTCGACATGGTAATTCCGAGATTAGAGATTGTTTTTACAACATCACGAAACTTCGAACTGGCATAACATTTTACAAGCTAAAAAATGTAGTTCATTTTCAAAACAGCATGACCAAATGTTATAATTTAAGCCACTTCATTATTATGACTAATGTTTTTTTGACTTCCCCTCCCATTTAATATGTAAAATAATAAAAACAAGATAGGAAACAATAAGCATATGATTACATTTATTTCACAAAGAAGCAACATATTTTAACTTGTTTAAACGATTCATTCGAGACTGTAACAAATAGTAAATTAATTGGCGCAAAACTTAAACTATCCTCATTTATTTTACTGGGGGACGGTCAATAATTTGTCTAGGCTCCCAGTCTGACATCATGTATGCAATAGATAAGATTTTGTGTCTTGTGTTTTTGTGGATCTTAAACTAGCAAATTAAAAATTTTAATAATGTAATCATTTATGAGGCAGCAATATATTTAAGCTGGTTATTATGACAAGCGTCTATATTGACTCGTAACGTCAGTACCTAATTAAAGACCTGGATTCGTTGACTCGAACCCGTCGTTATTGTTATGACTTTTTTAAGCGCTGTAGATTCATTAACAAACCTTAGCAGCCATACAATTACATTGTATACATATATTTTTATGAAAAAGTTTCTCCGGTGACGATACCGATTACTGAATTTGAAAGCAATGTAAAGAATGTATAATCTGGAAAGATGGAAATACAACACAGAAGTGTTTATATTTCAATCAAGCCAACATGTGCTATAATATTTATATATATAAAGTGTTACTATCTTAATCATTGTGCGTATATACTTTATTGTTGATGATGGACAATAATTAGAAACAGTTTAATGTTTTATTTATATGTGATAAGATAAAATAACAAAACTTCATAACTTGAGAGAGTGATGTTATTAAGCAAAGATTGTTTAATTGCAAACAGATAAATGGGAGCCTACTATAATGGTAATACATTGCAGGAATTATTTAAGCTATAAGGATTTGATATACTGATAGCATATAAGTTACATACGAAATTTAAAAAAAATACAAAAACCTTTGGTTTACAGTTTAAATAGTCCATGGTGATTTCAGATTCATAAATTTGAGTTCAGTTACTTCTGTGTACGAGAATTAAATTGGATTACATATATGTATAAAATATATTTGCAAACGCAACAAAACTTGAAATTTAACTAAATATTTGACTTATTGCATGGATAATTCATTTGCGTAAGCGCTCTTGTTTCTTTGGTTTTCTTATTATGTTTATATCTTTTGCACATTGAAAGGTACCTATATTCAAACCAGATTAGTCAAATTAACGTTGATAAATTTCAAGGGTTGTCACAGCTTCGAGAATTGTGAGTAAAAACAGAGGGTTTTGGGGAAAACAGGCTGACTAATGCATGAAAGGTTAAGCGATTTCACACCAGGTAAACAACATCAGTTTATAATGAGGAAGAGACTGGACTTTTGCATTTTTTAAGAAGTGACATATGAGCGCATATAGATAGATTATTTTACATATAGATAGATTTCGACAATAAAAATTGACCAGCTGAAGGAGAAAAATGTACCTAAATGCGCTTGTATGTTTTAAAGGCTTTAAATGTGGGGAGGAGCTAAAATTCTAAAAGAGATTGAATGTAAACACTGTACTTCTACCATAAATAATGAATTATATCTCCATGTGATTGTTTTTTCTTTGTTCAGAAAGATATTCTATAAGAATACATGTATTTGAAGTTAAATACATACAAAATAGAAAGAGTAATTCCAAAATTTACTGCCAATTTACAGGGGGCCGTGTTTCACCTTTGTAGAAAAAAACTTTTTTATAATGTAACAGTTACACGTGAATGATATTTTTTTATATCAATGACATTTTACCATGATGACATGTTAAAGAGGAAAGATTTCTACAACATTTTAGTTATATCATAGATTAATTTTGATTACGAATAAAAGGTCAAATCTCATCCATGTAAAGATATTGGATATTTATTTTTTGGGGGGTCGGTGTTGCTCTGCTTTGAATCTGTATTTCGTTTTCTGGATTTTTGAGATGGTTGACGGTTTGTAACAACCGTTAATGATACAACGCCGCCTAATGATATAAATAGCATTAAGCGTTGCAATTGCAAGGCTTAATGCTATACATTCTTGCATTAACTGTTGACATGTCCAATTGCCGATTATTGATAGATTTGTATCATTAAGCGTCACAAATGCACAGCAGCCTTAACGCTTAATGAAACAAGCAAATATCGACACCCTCAACCGCTAATGATACAAACTTTATATCATTAAGCGCTGCAGTCGCACCCTTTAATAATACAAAATGCATTGTTTGATACGATCATCATTGCTGAGTTTGAAATACGATTATATCATCACCACGAAGACGAATCTCGAATAAATTTCAGAAGTAAAACTTTGAACCCACTGATTCAAGCGGACACATTTTTAGGGTATGTTTTTTGTTATCATAAAGTGATCCCGCAAGCTAACTTAAGTTTAAAAACTGTATTTAAGATTTAACATATAACAGGATTTGATAAATGATGTTTATTAAGTAAAAGTAAACTTTTTTACAGGTATAATAAACTTCCTAAAATGCATAAACGTTGCTCAATTATAAAACGTTCTTTCAAAAAATGTCAGCTTTCAAATAGAAATGTGCACTTAAAAATATGTACAAACAAAAACAATGCTAAACATTTAGAAGGCATGCGTATGTATTGTTGTTAGTTGACCTTCAGTGAGTCATACAATCACTGAAGCTAAAAACAGAGTTCCCGTCTGTTAAAAACACAACCACCGCCAATTGAGAGCTCAAAATGTTTTCGCAGAGGCGTTCACCAAAATATCAAGGGTCACAGAAAGTGAATTTACTAAAAAGTTAATAATGCGGGACCCTATCTGATTCGTTGGGGATTTTTTGTTTTTGTTTTTTTTTGTTAGCTCACCTAAGCCGAAGGCTCAAGTGAGCTTTTCTGATCAAAACTTGTCCGTTGTCTGTCGTCGTTGGCGTTGGCGTTGGTGTTGGCGTTGGCGTTGGTGTTGTAAACTTTTCACATTTTCATCTTCTTCTCCAGAACCACTGGGTCAATTTCAACCAAACTTGACACAAAGTATCATTGGGTGAAGGGAATTCAAGTTTGTTCAAATGAAGGGCCACGCCCTATTTAAAGGGGAGATAATTTAGAATTAGAATGTATTGAAAATTTGTTGGTATTTTTCAAACATCTTCTTCTCAAAAACTGATTGCCCAGAAAAGCTAAAACTTGTGTGAAAGCATCCTCAGGTAAGGTAGTTTTAAGTTTGTTCAAACCATGATCCCGGGGGGGGGGGGGAGTAGGGTTGGGCCACAAAGGGGGGTCGAATTTTTACTTAGGAATATATAGGGTAATTCTTTAAAAATCTTCTCAGAAACTAATCAGCCAGGAAAGCTGAAACTTGTGTGGACGCATCCTCAGGTACGGTAGATTCAAGTTTGTTCAAATCATGACCCCTGGGATTAGGGTGGGGCCACAATGGGAGGTCAAATTTTTACATAGGAATATCTAGAGTAAATCTTTAAAAATCTTCTTCTCAGAAATTAATCAGCCAGAAAAGCTGAAACTTGTGGAGAAGCATCTTCATGTAAAGTAGATTTAAGTTTGTTCAAATCATGATACGCATGATTAGGGTGGGGTCACAATGGGGGGGGGGTTGTTAAATTTTTTTACATAGGAATATATAGAGAAAAATCTTTAAAAATCTTCTTCTCAGAAACTAATCAGCCAGGAAAGCTGACACTTGTGTGGAAGCATCCTCAGGTTGGGTTGATTCAAATTTGTTCAAATAATGATCCCCAGAGTAAGGGTGGGGTCACAAGTGGGGGGGGGGACACATTTTTACATAGGAATATATAGAGACAAATCTTTAAAAATCTTCCTCTAAAAAACCATTTGCCTAAAAAAACCGTTACTTTAGTGAAAGCAACCTCAGATAGTGTAGATTCAAATTCGTTAAAATCAAAATGAAGGGTGGGGTCACATTGGGGATCTAATTTTTCAAAGGAAAACATTTTAATTATTCACAAAAACTGAAATGTTATAATATATTGTTTAACTTATATGCAAGCATTTTGACATATTGCTGATTTTTTAAGATTGTTTAGACTTTGGCCCTTGGACGATTTATCAACCTCACAAGGGGTTCAGAGTTTGATGTAGGTTTATATCCCATATATAAACAGTTGTTTATGATCTTTTTGAGAACTGGAATGCTCAACATGTGATATGACTTTAAAATCATTATGTAAGAAAAGGGACTTAATTATTAACATATATAAGAATATCCAGGGGGAAAGAATGGTTTTTAATTATACAGGATCGACATGCATCATACCACATTGTCCGATATTTGGTATAATGAGTCCATTAAACTGATTTTATCATGTCTATTGTTGCTCAGGTGAGCAATGTGGCCCATGTGCCTCTTGTTTTTTTTTTTTGTTTTTTTTTTGTTTTTTTTAAATGTTGATCCCATGAAAGTTATCCAAATCCGAAAGATTTATTCACGTCATCACGATGAAAGTGTTGAGATTATGTATCAATATAGTATCTTCTTCTAGCGGTTATATACCTGATTTGTACCCTGTCCAATACTTACTCTTTTATTCATGTAGAAAATCTTTGACGGGTACGAGAGTAAATTATTTAAGATGCTGGGAAAACGTCCACAAATTTTCACATAGCATCAGCAAGGGTCAATAAAGGATCAACGAATTCATAGATGTTTGTCTTCCTTAGATTAGCTTTCTCACAATGAATCATGAAAAAAATTTGGTAATCCTCAACGTGATTTAAAAAGGAATGTTACATGTAAGTCTTATAACTTAATTTCTCAATATCCACACAATTACAACATAAAAAAAAATCAATTAATCGTATATGTAATGATATGAATAAAATGTCCATGAGCTGCATATTGATAAAATATATTATACACGTTGGTATGATATGCTTTTGCAGACCAAAAAAAAAAAAATAAGAAAAGATTAATAATGTCAAAATATAGGTTACTTGATGTCTTAGTTTGCCCTAGTACCTTGTAACAAATTCTTAATTATGTGGTAGGAACCACTGGAGCTGTGTAGAACATGTAAAGCAAAAGCTGATTGTTGTGTTGTGTGAAGTGGAAAATGAGGGCTTCTTAAAGTTTAACTTCCTTAAATGTAACTGTGATGGTGGCCGTAATAACAGGTTTTTATTAAATATCCTAGAGAAGTTACATAAACGTTTGACCTCATTTTCGAGAGATTCAGCTGAATTGAATTGGAACTAGTCATGGGTTTTGGTCTGCTCCCTGGTGTCTTTTTCTACTGAGTTTGAGATATAAAGTGCCAGTACATGTAGCAATATACCCTCTATCTACACCATTTTGCGCTATAAATTGTATGGTATAGTGCCGTTATTCTGAATGTTGATAATTCTATCTGATACATTATGATCATGTATCACCACTGTCCTGCATCCTATCATACTTATTATTATTTTTATCAATTTATTTTAAGCAGGTTACATCCGCATTTGGAAAAAATGTGTAGAAAAGACTAAACTGTTGATAAACTTACAAATCGGTCCATATAATGACTACTTATATTTTTTAATAAACTTTCTTGTAAGTACATGTAAATGATCATTCTTTTTTGAAAGGGTGATATGCTGTGATTTTCTGTATTCGAAAAAACTCAACAAAATTGTTCAAAGGCACTTACAAGTTTATTGCAGTTGCTTGTATTTATATTTCTAGTAAATATGAAATTGCCTGATTGATAATGAAAGACTTCCGGGTTATTGGGATTTTATAAAACAATGCGAAAAAAAAGCAAATGATAATTTATGTTTTGTTATCTTTGAACCCACAACATAACACACGACTCAGTTGGATTGAATAAAAAATGCCATTTATTAATTGTTGTAACTCTTCGAGTTTTTTTATTTGGGGGGGGGGGGGGCAAATTCAAGCATATTATATACCAAATTATGCTAACGTCACAATAATATGGTGTGCAAAGCATTTTTATCGGCCGATTGGCGTTATATTTAATATTGTTCGTATTAACTTCAGTTTTTAATATGAAGCGCGACATTTTCTCATTTTTGTTGTAGAAAATTAAGAATAAATTTTGAATCAACATTCAGGCAATAAATAATAAATTTAATACAGACTCTGAAACGTGCTGCTACACCAGTTGCACGGTTCGGTACGCTTTTTGAACGGTACGGTTCGCTTTGGGAACGGTACGGTTCGTTTTGTGAACGATACGGTTCGCTTTGTGAACGATTGTGATTTCGTTTTAGTCTAGTCAATATACAAAATGACCTCAAGAAAATTGCTACAAAAGGTTTTATTGCTTTAAGTTATACTACAATACAGTCTAAACAACATATTAAAAATATACAAAATATAATTTGCGGAAGACGTAAAAAAGGGGGTCTGTTTGTAATCACGAACCGTAAAAATCAACTTTTTATTTATGCTGCGATTCGTCCTCCATACACAGAAAATATGACGTCATGATGATACAAGATGTGAAAATTTAGTCATTATTAGTAAAGAAAGACATTTAAAAAACTGCAATAACAATATTTGTCACATAAATACATTTATATGGGGGTCTCTAAATGTTCTTTATGTTTATTTGATGCTAGGTGAAAGTATTAAATAACATAAATTCGAGCCAAGTAGGGAGACTCGTTAAATGAAAACAATCGTTCATTGTCCGATTTCAGATATTTGCCAGCAGAAATACATTCTCAAAAATCTTAAATCAAAAATGTTTAGAGCAAATATCCGAAATCAAATGTTCTTACTTAGGAGGCAGTCGCCTTCATTCGCTTGGAAAAATAATCTATGGTCAGCCATGACGGGATTTTTTTTTTTTTTTTGCATTCTATACGCATAAAAGGTAAAACAACTTTCCAGGCGATTTTTAAAATCTGGTTTTGATTTCATTTTTTTTAAATAAAAAAATTATGATTTCTCAGAGGAGAATTTAAACATTATTTTAGATGATTTTCTAAATTTGAAATATAATTTTTAAGAATCAAAAGTACAGATTCTGAATCAAAAAAGGGCAAATTTTTGTCTGCTGAATTCTCTGGAGACGAGGCATATGGTATGTCCATCATAATAACTAAACTAAACGGCAAAGAAAATGTGGTTATATTTCGTCAGAATGCTGCAAACATGTTGCATAGTTTCTATAATTAAAGAATCAGAAGTTACTTAAAACATGCCATTGGGTTTCAAAAAGGAAACGTTTCTTTTGAATGGATCAAACAAGCAACGCTTTATTAAACTTCTTGTACGAAACTACACGAAAGCAATATTGAAGCTCACAGAGTTCGGGTGGTGATGCTGATTTTTAAAAACCGTTGATAAGGCAGACGAATACACAGTGGTATTAGTGGAGAAGACACTGATTTGCTGGTTCTACTGTGTGATTATGCAAAAGAAGGCTGATGCAGCATTTTTTTCACTTCTAACAAACAGAAGTCAGCACAATTTCTGATACACTGTATATCTAAAACACAGTCAGTTCTTGGCATTGATTGTTCTCTTCAATTCCTTTATATTTTTGCTTTAACATGGTGAGCCACAACTACTCGTTATTATATATGGCAATGGAAAACCTGCTACCCTGAAATCTTTTTTGGAATTCATCTACAATCGCCAGGATTTGCATTTCTACAAGAAAATGCCTGCAAAAAATATAATCAATACGAGAGAGAAAGCATTAGTCAGTGTGTATGGTGGGGCACCTGAAGAGGGTATAGAAATTATCAGGTGGAGATAGTTTACGACCAAAACAGGCATACTGTGGTCCAAGTGCAGTCACTTCCATCAACTTTTGATGCTGCCATGTGTATATTCAATGCGCACTTACTCACAGTCTCACTACTGGAAAAGTGCAACAGTTGCAGATCGCGCTCTTGCGGAATAGGGTGGACTCTGAAACTTGCAAACCTTACCTAATGAAATGTCTAAACAACCTTATTTTTGTTGAAAACCATCCACAAAATTTACTGCGACAATAAGAAATGTAGCTGTCAGAAGAATGACATAGCGTATTCAGGTGGATATGGAGAAATCAACTGATGTAATTCAAGTAATACACTAGAATATGATGATGACATTGGAAACAAAACTTAAACCTAGATTTGAAAATTTGTTATACTCCATAATTTCATATCTATTACCTTTTGATCATGTTTATGTTGTAAACTATTTGCCTCATTTGCTTACAAAATAAGTTATACCAATAATTGATTCGATAAGGTTATTAAATATTTCCAGGTTCTCGAAAAATCACCCTAATTTGTTTAATGTTGAAAGTAATTATTTCAAAATGGCAAATTCTAAAGTTAGAAAAATCGCTTAGTAAATTAAATGATTTGATATCGTTACATTTTTCGGCATTTCAAGAAGTTTTAATGACAATTATAATGATTAAAAAGAAATATTTGACCCAAAAGTTTCTTTAATATTTCTTATGAAATTGTTATATAACTCGGACAATTCTCAATAAATTATGAAATTCGAGTCTATATTAGTACCAATTTATTTAAAAGACATGGTCACGACTGGAACTATAATGTACTTTTTATTGTTAAGTGTTAATAATGCTTTGTAAAGATATACTAATGGGCATCCGATATTTGAATGTCGGCTGTCCACTTATAAATGAGATACAGGCTTCGCAATTCTTAGTTTTGAAAACTAAGTTCGCGCCATGTTTTTGTTTACTAGTACATCTGTTGCATAGTTGTGAAAACTTCATTTAAATAAGATTTTTTAAATTAAAATAATATTTGCTTCTTAACTTTGCACATAATTATGCAATTTCAACTGCTTTTCACAATTTAGAATAGCTTTGTTATGCATATTACTATTATCCATTAAAATGGTAAAATAAAAATTTAGCCCAAATCGTGACCACGCCCCTTTACATGTTTCCAGACATCCGCGATTTTTCAATGAAACCCCGTTATTTTAATTTATCCCAAAATTCCTTCAATAATTGTTGTCAAAGTGTTTAAATCAGTTGTACATATTAAATCCTTTCACGTAAGTTCATAATAAATTGACAACCGTTTGATTTAGTTCATTTATTATTTTTTCCAGATTTCCGCGATTTTTTAAATAAAAACCCTATTTTCACCCCAAAATTTATTCAATATTTGTTGTCAGTTTTCAAATCAGTTGTACATATTCAATCCTTTCACGTTAGTTCATAATAAATTGACAACCATTTGATTTAATTCAGTTATGAAACTTTTCCAGATTTCGCCATTTTTTTTTGTAATGAAAACCTTATTTTTTACCACAAAAAATCCTTGAATATTTATTGTCAAAGTTTTTTAATCGGTTGTACCCATTCAATCCTTTCTTTTAGTCCAACATAAATTGATACCCATTTGATTTACTTTAGTTATGAAATTTTTTCCAGATTTCCGCCATTTTTCTTTAAAAATCACATTTTTTACCCCAAAAATCCTTCAATATCTGTTGTCATCGTTTTTAAATCAGTTATACATTTTAAATCCTTTCATTTAAGATCAACATAAATTGACACCTATTTATTTCATGTAGTTATTAACTTTTTCCATATTTCAGCGATTTTTCAATGAAAACCCAGTTTTTAACCCCAAAAACCTATTTTCCGCAAATTTAAGAAATGTATATTTTTAATATATAATTTGTACATATAAAAACTTTTGTTTTCAATGGTAAAAAGCTTTGTAGCAATTTTCTTGAGGTTTGGCCAAAATATTGATAGATTGACTAGACTATTTTGTGAACGGTACGGTTCGCTTCTTGCACGGTACACTTTGCTAAAAATAGCTGCATGCTTTGTGAACGATTTGCGCGCCTTATTAATGAGATAGGCGTGGCCTGAACGCTTTGATTTTTCTCGCTATAATTTTGTTTAGTTTTTGCCCGATTAACTTCAGCAAGGTGGTAATTATGACAAGTATTTCTATTATTTATATGATGTATTACATACAGCATTATTGTTAATAATAGCATTTATGTAATTTGTGATATGCTCTGTCAAAACGATATTTAAGGCATTTTGATTTTTAGAAAAATTAAGCCATGCATTTGGGTCTTTAGCACTACCTTTTGTTACTTATATGTATCAACCAATCAGAACGTACTAATATGTCACGTGATGTATATTTAGCGCCACTTTGAAAAACGTTTTGTAAACAGAGGATCGTTTATTTTAAATCTACCCACCCTCCTTCCCCTTCATCACCTACAGGGTAGCAGGAATAAGAGCTGCTAAATTTTTTTTTTAGCTGTTTTTTGTTTTCAATAAAATTTGATTGTATGCATATGTTGTATATAATTTATACATTTTAGGCTGTTTGTTTTGTTTTAGCATTTTGTTGTATGCATATGTTGCATATAAATTATACATTTTAGTTGTGTGCAGGGGAGGTCACATTTCGTACTCTATTTGATCTTACATCCAATGTCGGATGATCTTAATATTGTTAAGACCTCCCCTTTAGTCTCTTTTTCTTATTGTCAAATAAATTGACAATATTCACTCAAACATGTGTTATGTTCTTGATAGTACCAGCCAGATCACCAATATTACATAAAATATATTTCAATCTAAATCGGAACTTCTATCCGTTCCCCCATTTTTGATACGTTGCGTTAAATGTGTACTCATTGAAAACCGGGAAGCGGTGGGTAGTTTTAATTTTGATTAGTTTGTTATTATTCGTATTTTAATTTTAGATTGATATAGTTATTACGATAGATTAGGAGAACTGTTAAACTTTAATTCGATATATTTTTGTTAATTCAGCGATCTGTCGATAATTCTAACAAGCATCTTAAGTTTTTTTTATACATGTACTTGTATTGAAGTCATTAAATATTTTTAATCCATTTAGAAATACTATGAACGATTGTCCCGACTTTATTCAGAAATTTCTTTAGTTTCCTTTATCGTTGTCTTGATTTTCGGCTAGTTGGTATTTTTACAAGCGCCTCTTAATTCTTTATTCATAATTCTTATGACCATTCTTTATTGCGTACTAGTGATATTGCCGATCAAATACACCTGATGAATAGACAATGTAAAAATACGCCTAATTAATAAGATAAACATTGAATTTCAGTTTAGAAATCTTGAAAGCAAATGTTCTAAAGTTTTTCTACACATATTTTTATTCATTCAAACATTGATTCTGCGATTTTCTGCACTTGTTCGTATACACAGATCACACCTACATGTAACCCGTCATCGCTTTTCTTTCCTAAATTAACATCGCGTTTATAGTCAAAATATGACTATTTGTTTTTGCTATTCCGTCAAACTATACATGTACATATAACTTATTTCTTACGATATGTACACAACTGGATACACACAATACGTCAATAGCTTTTAATGGCGATATTTATCATTTTGTTGGACAAGTGTTCGCTTTTCACAACATATGCATGCGATTTAGCTGACGTTTTACAAATGCTGGCTAACCTTTTTATATTTCATTTACGTTTTTACTCACATAAATGTACTTGTTGTAAACAGCACACGGAAAAATACCCGGTAATCAACAAATGAATGTTTAAAGTAATAAATATGTTAAAAATTTATTAAGTAACAAAAAAATACGACAGCGTGGGAAAGAGACTCTGATTGCCAGTACATAAGTTATACTCATGAAGTAGAAAGGAAATTATTGTTAAATAATTTCCAATAGAAACACTCTTTTGAATAAGAATTTAGCAATTGGGCAAATAACCAATGTTTAGATATGTTTATTCCTAGGCTCAAACACATATACACAAGCGGTCAGTTTTCACACATTGTCGCATTCACCCGATCATTTTATTTATCTGTACACACACACATAGAAGGAGAAAGTACACCGTGTATAATAAACGTGACTTTTTAGCGTTGACTTCCAATCAGTAAGAAGACAATCATTAAACAAAGAATTTCAATTTCAAATCAATTAAATTCATATACATTATCCCGTAATTAGAAAAAAAATGTATAATTTTTGGACGCCAAATGTACATGTAGCCGCTTGCCACATCACTGTTAAAACAAAAAGTCTGAATTTTCACTTTTGATAAAATAAAAACCATAATTATGGCAGGGTGCAAGGGGATTATCATTTATAATCATTACAATCTGTCTTAAATTTATAATAATCACTGGATGAAATATCTGGTTTCAGCACTGCGGAAACCCTTTGGAAACTTTGCGGAAACTTAAGGTTACTTTAAGTTTCCGACAGGTTTCAGCACGGAAACTTCAAGTTTCATTAAGTTTCCGCAGTGCTGAAACTTAGGCTGTCCACGAATCCAAATGGTTTCCGCAACGGAAACTTACTGAAACTTGAAGTTTCTGCATAGTTTCACCCTCCATATACGATTGGGATACATATTGTTTACAAAGGGTTTCCGCAACGGAAACTTGCTGAAACATGAAGTTTCTGCATAGTTTCAACCTCCATATACGATTGGGATACATATTGTTTACAAAGGGTTTCCGCAACTGAAACTTCCTGAAACTTTATTATTTTTTTTTTTTTTGCTTTCACAAAAACTCAGCAAGGTTTCTACTATATGTAAAAACAACACAATTTCAAACAGTTCCAAATTTATTTTGTTCACAGAACTGAAATTGTTTCCAATTATAATAAATAAAATACAGCCAAGATACAATAATGGAGAAACATCCATATGGCAATTCCCTTATCAGGGACTTTCATTTAAAAAATGATAAAATTGCACAACACAAAAACTTCCAATAAAAATTTGTACATTTGTGCTTGTTTTCTTCTGGATCAAATGCATATCAAACTTCCCTTTAAAAATGCAAAAAGATCTTACTTTTTTAAAAATATGAATGCAATTTACAAAATAACTGCATGTACATAAATAAACAAAAAAAAACTTCACTGTTACATGAACATGATACACTTGTCTTAATTTGTTTTGAACTACAATGAATATGTACACCATAAAATATTTTTGAAAAGGCTAAAGTGTCCATCTTTTGTAAAAAACATAAACTACAAGGTAGTAATTGAATATAGAGGTATGACCCAGATTTGATTTGAATATGTATGTCCATAAATTCCACAATGAGGTCAAAGTGACCTACTTTCGAGTTGGGATAAACCTTTTCCTTGTTAGTTATACAATCTAATGTCTTACATTAGAACAGGATTTGACAGCATTTATTAGATAATCCATAAAGTCCAAAGTGAACTTCTCAGTTCCCCCCATGATGTATCAACTGATCAGATTTGAATGTCCTAATCCTATCAGTATTTAAGAGATGACCCAGAGGAAGATATGAAAAGCTTGTGGGCCGATGAAACGCTAAACAATGGAGCAGTCTGTCAAATCATGTGCAAAAATATGATGTACACATTTAAAATAATTATGCAACACACTTCATTCCTGATGAATATTGTTCTTTACACACGGTTTACCTTCCTACATTTTACTATTTTACCTAAATTGATATTTTTAAATCCAAGTTATATATACATTGTTTATATATGTCAAGTGTTACTACATGTACATGTACTTGCTTTTTGTAGCATGAATGTATAAAATACAAACTGTCACACAGATCATTCACTTTACAATTCTCATCAATACCAGTATTTTACTTATGTTATAAAAGCTAATTCCAATATTAGTTACATAACACAGATAAAAAAAAATCCAAATGGAAACAACTTTCCATGCAAGTACTTTTGTTATATAAAAATTGTAATACATGGGGTATATGTTGTTTTTATATATTTTCATATCCGACATAATTGAATAGTGTTTGGTGTATTTGATCATTCTTTGACACATGCATTCATCTCCTAATGCAGTGTATTTACTTAAACAATAAAATGCTTTCTTTGGTGATTCATTCGGGATATGAAGGTAGCGACATTGCAGAAAAAATACATAACCCGCGTTAGCGGGTTATGTAAATTTTTTCTGCAATGATCGCTACCTTCATAACCCGAATGAATCACCAAAGAAAGCATTTTATTGTTTATATTAACATCTTTCTTTTAACTAATTAATAAATTGAGCGTAAAAAGTAAGTAAATTTCATTAAATTACTGTTAATGTACATAAGTACGTTAGCTAAAAGAAACAGCCAAATCGTCCCCTGTGAGACTTTGAGTCTGACATCATCATGGTTATTTCGTGCAGTCCGTGATTTTTCTTAGGTCGCTGTAAGTTTCGACCAATCGATAAACTGGGCGTGTCAATTTCAGTCCTGTCACTTTCTTGTCAGTATCAGCCGCTGTAGATTTCGACCAATCGATAAACGGTGCGTGTAGATTTCAGTCTGGCTGTTTCTATATAGCTATGAATGAACTATAAGTCTCCGTAAGAAATAGAGGGAATAATACTTGGTAGATGTAAATATATGTATTTAAGATTGGTTTCATAATTTTTTCATATATTGCTGCATATAAGAAATAAGTTATCAATAAATGTTTAATCAAAGAAAATGAAAGAAAACAAAATGTACTTAACACTTAGATATATATATATCTGATTTAGGAATGGATTTATATTATGATTTTTCAGACAACCTGTTGAACGGTTGGTTAGTATAAATAGATATGTCTTTTCAGATCTCTATTTAAAAAGTTACACATCATACTGGCAAAATAAAAATAACATTCGGGGTTGTGTTTAGATTGTGAAAAAATATATGAATCAACTACTAGGTATCAACAACATCATTAACAATGCATGTATATTATCAACCTGGAGGTGGAAGGATAAATGTTACCTGGAGTCTAATTTTTTATGCAATATTTGCAAATATAACAAATTATTTAAGAAAATGAAAGTTAATATCAAGGTCTAATCAATCATTTGATAAGTCAAAACCATGTGATTTTCTAAGATTTTAGCTTACAGACAGACATTGTAATTTACTGGTATTTGATCATATAAAAAAGTTCTTTTATAGTTCATAAGTTTTTTGAAATGGGAATACTTTACAGCTTCAAAGTCTTGTTCTGCAGACTGAGGTTTAGTCAGGTTGTAGAGATGTGTCCATTAAAATCAATGAGGAGTGTCCTTGGCTGTTGTTGATGTAACCTGAGTTGTAGTTTATGGAAATAGGCCTTTTGGGGGGATTTTCGAGCATTCTCCAGGCTTGTGAAGCACTAGCATAAGATCACATCGACATGGTTACAGCATACTTGGTAGTTCTGGACAGTGGTAGCATTAAAATTCTTCTTCTTGCAATGAACTTGTTCCTTTCACTGGACTGTACTTTATGTCTGTTCTTTTTATCTTAAACAAGAGTGATAAAGTTTCATTTACATTTTTAAACAATAAACATTCAGTCTAACATGTAATATAAAAGCATAAAATTTATTCTGAATATAGAAGAAGCTAGTATTTGGTCGAAAATGTTTCATTTTATGTTTGAAACTAGGTTATTTTCACTTTGATTCAATAATTGTTTGTTGAACAATGGAAAAACTAATCAACAATAAGTGTGTTTCACCACCACCACCACCCCCCCCCCCCATCAACCTCCTTTTCCAGAACTTAGACCTGGATTTCCCCCAAATTACTACAGTAAAGTTATAAACATTCAACACATGTATAAGTTAATGGTGAAATTAATCAATTTCAAAGCAATACCTTGCGTTCACATCGTCCAGCTGGTCAAAACATTCACCGAAGAGAAGATGCAACTAATCACCGGAAACATTGACTTTGTATGCTGTCAATGCTGAAAAAAGAAAAACGTGGAAGATTACATTTTCCGGTTTTAATAAATAATATTTTTTTTTACTTACGTACGTTACATTTAGAGTTTGTAAATTGTGTAATGTGTGAAAAAGATCTATTGTTCGTCTTGTTTACCAACCAAGCATCCATATATTCCAGGGACGTGTATATATATATATATATATATATATACGTATACCCTGGATATTCTAAGAAACTTTATCTTGAGTATCATGCATATAAACTTGGTTAATGGTTAACTTGGTCAAAACGTATATTTTAAAGAGATACGGTAATAAAAATTAAAATGCCGAACCAAGTTTGAAAAAAATGACGCCATTTTGATTTGATTGCGCGAGATCTCGTTTACAAATGAGAGACAATTAAGAGCCTTGAAAATGTTATTGGGAGTATCTATATTGTGATTTAAGTACCTTGATATAAGTTCTTCGTTCCTGCATTATCTTCTTGTTGTAGAGGCTATTCATGTTTCTCAATTCTTCATTTTACAACAGCACCTTCTTGTCCATTTCAACCTTCGCTCAGGATTATAAATTGCGCCAATACTGACCAATCAGAACCCGCTAAATCTTGGAGAAGTGCATCATGGGATAGTTTAAAATAAATAATGTTTAATCAAAATTATCACTTTTTACTGAGTAGAATACTTTTTACATATATTTATTTTAAATAGGAACTGTTGGAGTCAATATTTCCTGGTTAAATACGACAAATTATTGGGGTGGTTTTGTTACAGTTGTAACACGTGATTAAAAAAAAAAATGGCCGACCGTTTGTTTACAAATGTTTTATGTAACTAGAGCCGAGCTCGTTGCAAGCAACGAGAAGGTCTTCCATTACAGCTTCAAGTCGAGACAATCTGATTAAAATCATATCCTTGATCCCCTCCTTGTTTTTCTATTTTCGCTACAAGAGGATCTGAAGAAACCCCTCTTGAGATCACCCCCTGTTGAACGTTTGTTTATAAATATACATGAGTTATTCTAGCAATCAGAGCAAGTGTTAGAAACGGTTATTTCGGGTTACAAACAAAAATGGAGTTGTACGACGAAATGATGCCACATGTTCGTGAATCTTTCGGTATCAGCAAGTAAGAGATGGAGCATAAGTTGATATTAGACGCCCTTAGGGAATCTCAAGAATGTATTGGCATAACTTCCAAATCATGTAACTGAGGAATGGAACCGACGATTTCATTGGTCAAAGCAAAGTTCACCAGGAGGTGACCTTAAGTGGGGTTTCTTCAAATCATCGTATAGCGACTATAGAAATTTTAATCAGATTGCAAGTCAAGAAAGGATTGTCATTCAGTCTTAATAAAACCACCCCTCTTCTTCTTACACTTGTCAGGGAATGACAGTTATTAATAGGAGGTCATCTTCACACTACCTTAACATCTGACCAATCAGGGCTTTAGAAAATCAATTTGAACTCTTCAAAAGGAGACAGAAAAATTAATTCATGCCTATTTTCTATATATTACTGCAACCTCCAGACTGCATAGTATTGAAGAGTTACAGTTCTCATAAAACAGATAAAGGCATGTCTGTAATAAGCGAGGGGTATATATTTAGATTGTATGCAAATTTAAAGGTCATAGAAAGGTGACCTCTTATTGATACCTATCCGACCCCGTTGAGTGTAAGGAGAAAAGGGTGGGCTGTCATTAAACTGGATTGTCAATATGATAATAGTAAGTTCAGAAAACGAGGCTCACTTTCAAAGTATTATTTTCCTACCAGACAAACTCTCCTTTTAACTCATTTCACGGTTATATCAATTTATGATAACTTAAAACACATCTCTTATATGTACATGTATTTAATTATTCCAACCAGAAAATCGATAAATACGTTTACATGTATGTACAACTGATGACAGCATTCAAACTACTGGTATGCCTATATCATAGTGTAAAATCACAAAATCCACTGTGCTGATACTTGGAAAAAGTGTTTTGTTTCATAAACATTTTGATTCCCTATATTCATACTTAAACCTCTACCGCTAAAACATGGAATAGTTTATGTAAAGTGCAGTGTTAAAAGAACACCAATTGTAAATAAACAATAATGCCTTCTCCCATCTGAGGGTGCGCTATTAGTATACGAGACTGAGGTGCTCAGTGGTAGGGATAACTATCCGTATAATGTTTGGCCATACAGGCCTCAGTATTGTTTTTTAAAGGATGAGTATATTTATCTAAAATCTTCACAAGCAAGTAAAAGAAATTCACAAATCTTCAAAATCATAATCCGCGGCAGTGGTAGGGGTTGTGAGGCATCTCTAACTTCATTTTTTTCAAATAGGATTTTGTTTTAAATACCCAATATTTTTATTTTTTTGCCTTGAGCGCTCATCTAGAAAGTGTGTGGGGGTGGGGGTGTCAATACCCTAACGTTTAATTTTCTAAATGTAAATTTCAGAAAATGTTGGCAGGGGTGGGGGCAGAACTCCAACTGAATCAAAATCCTTTTTGTCACTTTTGTGTGACAGGAAGAGAGACCTCTGGTTTACAATTATTTCTATCATGTCACATATACATGTTTTAGCTATAATATTTTGGAATTTTTTAAAGATACAATGTCATTTATTTGATAAAAATCATATATTGATGCATACATGTATTAACATGTGACGTGTGAACCTAAAAGTAATCAATTTTGTTCAGTTTTTTACTTGAGTAACAGAAAGGCATAAACCAGCGTTTTGTTCAGAGCACTGTGTACATTGTATATTTAAACCAAACTAAAAGAGATGGTGTGACGTCAAAGCAATTTGTTTTTATTTTTTAAACAAAAGAGTTCTACATAATGTCAACCTCCAGAAAATACGATTTCTCTAACTTTAACATTTACAACACATGCGCGGATCCAGAAAATTTTTCCAGGGGGGGGGGGATCCGAATTGAACGTAGGGTGGGGGGGCTACACTATTCATCAGAAATGTTGACAAGCAAAAATAAAAAAAAAAAAAAAAAAAAAAAACTTATTTCCCAAAATCATGAAATTCCTAATCCGTGGGGGGGGGGGGGGGGGGGGTGTAACAACGTACTCTCCCATATTCATGATATGCCTAATCCGATTCATGATATGCCTATTCCGTGGGGGAGGGGGGGTGCGAATATGCTTATAACTGCATTTTTTTTCAATATCACTCTTAATATTTCCGCTTCCGACGCCTTTCCAAAACATATATGTGTTTTCCAGGGGGGGGGGGGGGTCCGAGTAGTATTTGCGATAATTTCACTATGTAATTTTAATAACTTCTCACTTTTCAGGGGGGGGGGGGTTCCGGACCCCCGCCCCCCCCTCTAGATCCGCGCATGCAACAATTAATAAAATCCGTTTAACAACACATATCTATACCATTTAATTGTAACTTTGAGAAGTGCATACATTTTTAGGAGGCAACTGTGTCGCTAGTCTGTAAGTCAAGTGAATTATGTCCTAAGGTAAGAAACTGTCAACACTTGCAGTACTCTGATGATTTCTATGGCGACCGACTGCATTGAATAACGTATTTCATAACTTCTAAACGTGAGAACAAATAATTATTATTTAACATCTTGGACTTAAAACTTTTAACTTATATTCAACAATTGACCACTACAGTGATAGCTCACTTCCAAGTGTATTTTAATTACATAACAATTGATGATCTGCATCCATAAATTACCTATGGCTATCTGTGTCCAGGGTTGTGTGCACTTAAAGGCCGATGTTTTTAACCGGTCAGTTTACCTATACTGAAATATATTGAAAGAGGTGTGAAACCCCGAGGGAAACACGCTCGCTTGTGTATACATGTCTATATACACGGAGTATTAAAGTGCTCTCAAAAGAGTTTTTCCGTTTATTTAAAAAGAATATCGTATTTACATGTATATGTACTTAAAAAACAAATTGCTCTTCGTTGAAATGAATATAAACGCATGAAAAACCGCGTGCGACATGTGCAAAATCTTTCGTTTGATTGAACAAGTTTCGGTCGGGATTAACTGAGAATATATCCTGATGTTTTGTGAATTATACAATCACCCCACCGTACTTAAATACTAATGCAACTTTGCAACCTTTTCCGATCAGCTGCTAAATAAAAGTGCACAATAATTCTACCAGCTGCGCATGCACCAGAACTGTCTGTACTTGTTTCTCTTCCGGTTTCAGCTCGTGAAATTTCTCAAAGAAATGAGATAACTAACGATATAAATCGTGAACGCAATATTTGATTTCATTTAATTATTTATTCTCAATTATTCACAAACATCTTTATTGATAAACGACGTCTTTCATGGATACATGATCGGCACCACATGATTTTGACAGACTATAGGTGATCAGCGCATTTAGTGTGGTACATAACCAAGTACGAGTAAATTTTTAATTCATATCTTTTAATATTTTTTTTGTTTAAAGTGCTAAAAAGATAGCGATTTATCGTCACGGTTTGCATCAAATCAAAAGAAAAAAGTTTATTGCACCGTCGTCGCGAGCGCTGGGCATGGTATACACAGGACGAGTAAACAATTGCCAATCATTTTCTAACATCCAAACTGGGGCCTCGATTTAGTTGATTAACAAGGGTTACACTGACCAGGTAAATTTGAAGGCGGTGCTTATTTTTCGGTCGCACGGGGTGATTGAATTAACACGCAGACTGGCCGAATAAACACACAGATTGCAAAGTGAAACACATTAGGAATAACGTTAACAAATAATAAGAAGTCACCAAAAATTGATTTTCGACACATATTAATTTTCGATTTTTGTTCGCCAATTTTTAAAATTCAGCTCGAGCACTGGGGGGGGGGGGGGGGGGCGGGGCGGAGCAGCACAGAGATGACTTTGTTTTTAAACTTCCTAGAACGCTTCGAAAATTAATGATTTTTTTTACTATGTCAACCCTCTTAAAATTTGGTACAACTCTTAAGAAAACTTATTTTACTTTCTACACTATGTGTTGGTCGTATATTACTTCTTACACCAGTATATATACATATATCCATGTGCATATATGACTCGTTGGCCAGGCAAAGTTTGAATATTGTCTTAAAAGTGTTAAAGTCTGTAAAAAGTCTAAGCAATAATTAACGGAAATGATCATGAGTAACTACAGTCGATTCATCGTCGGACCCCACGGGTTTTCCATCCGTTACATTGCTTGAAATCAGTGTAACGGATAGAAAACCCGTGGGTTCCGACGATGCAGTATATTAATCTTACATGTAAGTTAAACACATATCAATTTTACATATGCCGGTAAATATCTCGGAATTTCATTATATTTAATCTTTTATTTATACAATCGGCCTTGCATATTTAGAATCGAATTGATAGATTACTTTTATTCAATTAATGAGAGGTTTTTATAAGATTTTTCGCCCTAACGTTTAAATCAACGCTAAATCAACTGAATAAGAGAGATAAATTCATCTTTCATCTAAAACCAATATAAATGAAAATAAAATAAACAAATAGTTTTGTGTTCGTACAAAATATCAATAAACATACACGTGTGATAAGGTACATGTAGATGTCCCCTCGCGCGCGATCTTCTCGGTCATGTGCGAGCGTGCGAGGGATGATCATCATTTAAAGGGTTAATCTTTGTGGTTTTTTGTTGTTGATCTAAAACATTATTAGTACAGTTCTTATACAAACCCACCATTGATTTATGTCTGACGATGTTTTGGATTAGGAATAATATCGGATTTTATAATTTTCAGAATGACTTCTTAATTTTCATTTTAAATAAAACATCAATAACTTAAAATTAAAACAGTTCCTGTATTTGCGGCTATATAAACTCAAAACAAGTACATGAAAGACGCGAATCTGGTGTATTAGATAACCGCTGACCGCTTGGTAGTGCACCCGCGGCCGATCTCCTCGGCCGCGGGCGAGGAATAGGTTACGTAAAGTTACAACACAAACAGCTCAGAACCCAGGAAGATTTGAAATGTTTGCAGTATAATAATGACTAAAATCTACCAAATAGAAGTTATTTTTTTTTACTTAAAACCCACAATTGATCTATGCCTGATATTACTTCCGATTGAGAATGACATTTCTTTTATTAATTTACAAAACGTTTTCTTAATTGACACTCTATCATTTAATTCAATTTGAGAAGAATAAACGTCTATGTGTGATCAAAATTAAAACAATTCTTGTTTTCGGCTAGATGAACTCATAAATTGAGAGACGTGACTCCGGTGTATTAGATAACCGCTGACCGCTAGGTAGTCCAGCCGCGACCATGGCGACCGACTTTCTCGGCCGCAAGCGAGGGATAGCTTACGTAATGGTTCACACACACAGCTCTGATTCCAGATATATTTTAAATGCACGCAGCATGATAACTAAAATGTATCACATAGATTAATTTTTTTCCGGTAGTTTGTGTGATTTACTAGAAAAGAAAAAGAATGTTTATATTTTCTGTTTCTCGTTTTTTAGGATTGTGCAGAATTTACGAAGATGACTTAAACTCCTCACATAAAAGCATGTATCCTAAAAAAATTTTTTTTTCTTATGAATTAAAGCCTCCTTTTTAAACAGGCATACTGTCTGTCATAACTTAATGTCAGTTGTACGCACAATGACTTTCGTTAACTTGCCAAATAAACACAGGTACATGTTAAGATGTAAAGCTTTTTACACTCATACTACACAACTCACCAACAAAATAACATTGTAACGACATTTATAGGATCTCAACAAACAACTTTTCCAGCGACAGCTATATCAAAATCCTAGCCGTTTTTTAGTTATTTAGCAAAAACTTTCAAGGGCCCTTGGCCCTTAATTTAAGGGGCCAGCCCTTTTTTATTGGTGTCAAATAAAAGTCCTTGACATTCTGCACAAATTTCATTCTACATGTCTTAACAAAATATTTTTCGTTTAAAAGATACAAAGGAAAATATGTCTAAATTTTCGCACTTTTTGGAACCCTGTTCTTTTACCCCCTACCTTTTTCTAAATAAAGAAAGTAATCCAAAAACAAAAACCGATGTGCAAAACTTCAATGTCTCTGTTATTCAAATTCGTTGGATTCCCATTCCCTGCTATCATAGTCTCGGAGCCTTTGTCTGGAAACGAAAGGCCCTAAATTTTTTAAAAAGGGGAATAACTCGTTAAAGGAAGAGGATTTTTAAAATTTATGAAATGGTTTAGATAGTGTTTTGTAAAGTCTATAAGCCCTGAAAATTTGAGCAAAAACCGTTCAGAAATGAGCAAGATATGAAGCCTCAAAGTTCGCGTCTAGGAAGAAAAAAAAAAAAAAGAAAAATAAGAATAATCTTAATCTGCACAATAATATAAAGGTCTTCCGTTGGAAACGGAAGACCTTAATTAAACATGCTAAAATAATTCTAATGAGCCATATGTTTCAGATTTTGTCTTTAACTATTATTTATTTACATGTTCTGATGATTATGCCAAACTTAATATGATAGAGCCATATATAGTTTACTGACAAGGTAATCTTGACTAGTCCAATTTTCACCGGAATCCTAAGCACGGTCATTGTCTTATTCAAAATATAGAGGTGTGAAAATATAATGTTCAACACAGAGCAGGTTCCGCATGAACACACAGAAATCACAAGTATAATTAGATGCCGATCAATTAACGGGGGTCTTGACTGTGGGCTGGTTAACAGGGTTCACCCGTACGGTCAATTTACAACTACGATGAATTGAAGGCAATTATTTTACAGTTACACATGTGCACTGCTTGGTCATACGATGAACAGTACGTTAAAAATACTTAAAAAATACAAAAGCATTAAACATTAAACAAGCCGGGAAGTAAGACGTACATGTTTGAATGATATATAAACATATATAAAAT
Organism: Magallana ariakensis; assembly: GCA_020458035.1. Lineage (NCBI taxonomy): Eukaryota > Metazoa > Mollusca > Bivalvia > Ostreida > Ostreidae > Magallana > Magallana ariakensis. The sequence goes on along the minus strand of CM035819.1, from coordinate 47,488,060 downwards.
TGTCAATAACAGATTATGTTGCAAACCATTACGTCAATGGATTTTCACAAATTTTATTGGAACTTGACCCCTACATATGAATAAAATAAGTATTTTAAATTCATAACTTTACATGTTATAGGATTGACATAGACAGGAGCTGTTCTGTGCTAAAAGTGTTTGGTATACTTTCTATATCAAATGTATACGAATGTATCATCAAACTAGAGCCGAGCTCGTTGCAAGCAACGAGAAGGTCTTCCGTTACAGCTTCAAGTCGAGACAATCTGATTAAAATCATATCCTTGATCCCCTCCTTGTTTTTCTATTTTCGCTACAAGAGGATCTGAAGAAACCCCTCTTGAGATCACCCCCTGTTGAACGTTTGTTTATAAATATACATGAGTTATTCTAGCAATCAGAGCGAGTGTTAGGAACGGTAATTTTGGGTTACAAACAAAAATGGAGTTGTACGACGAAATGATGTCACATGTTCGTGAATCTTTCGGTATCAGCAAGTAAGAGATGGAGCATAAGTTGATATTAGACGCCCTTAGGGAATCTAAAGAATGTATTGGCATAACTTCCAAATCATGTAACTGAGGAATGGAACCGACGATTCCATTGGTCAAAGCAAAGTTATCCAGGAGGTGACCTCAAGCGGGGTTTCTTCAAATCATCGTATAGCGACTATAGAAATTTTGATCAGATTGCAAGTCAAGAAAGGATTGTCATTCAGTCTTAATAAAACCACCCCTCTTCTTCTTACACTTGTCAGGGTCTGACAGTTATTGATATGAAGTCATCTTCACACTACCTTAACTTCTGACCAATCAGGGCTTTAGAAAATCAATTTGAACTCTTAAAAAGGAGACAGAAAAATTAATTCATGCCTATTTTCTATATATTACTGCAACCTCCAGACTGCATAGTATTGAAGAGTTACACTTCTCATAAAACAGATAAAGGCATGTCTGTAATAAGTTAGGGGTATATATTTAGATTGTATGCAAATTTAAAGGTCATAGAAAGGTGACCTCTTATTGATACCTATCCGACCCCGTTGAGTGTAAGGAGAAAAGGGTGGGCTGTCATTAAACTGGATTGTCAATATGATAATAGTAAGTTCCGAAAACGAGGCTCACTATCAAAGTATTATTTTCCTACCAGACAAACTCTCCTTTTAACTCATTTCACGGTTATATCAATTTATGATAACTTAAAACACATCACTTATATGTACATGTATTTAATTATTCCAACCAGAAAATCGATAAATACGTTTACATGTATGTACAACTGATGACAGGATTCAAACTACTGGTATGCCTATATCATAGTGTAAAAACACAAAATCCACTGCGCTGATGCATGGAAAAAAGTGTTATGTTTCATAAACATTTTGATTCCCTATATTCATACTTAAACCTCTACCGCTAAAACATGGAATAGTTTATGTAAAGTGCAGTGTTTAAAGAACACCAATTGTAAATAAACAATAATGCCTTCTCACATCTGAGGGTGCGCTATTAGTATACGAGACTGAGGTGCTCAGTGGTAGGGATAACTATCCGTATAATGTTTGGCCATACAGGTCTCAGTTTTCTTTTTTAAAGGATGAGTATATTTATCTGAAATCTTCACAAGCAAGTAAAAGAAATTCGCAAATCTTCAAAATCATAATCCGCGGCAGTGGTAGTGGATTGTGAGGCATCTCTAACTTCATTTTTTTCAAATAGGATTTTTTTTTAAATATCCCAATATTTTTTTTTTTTTTGCCTTGAGCGCTCATCTAGAAAGTGTGTGGGGGTGGGGGTGTCAATACCCCAAAATTTAATTTTCTAAATATAAATTTCAGAAAATGTTGGCAGGGGTGGGGGCAGAACTCCAACTGAATCAAAAATCCTTTTTGTCACTTTTGTGTGACAGGAAGAGAGACCTCTGGTTTACAATTATTTCTATCATGTCACATATACATGTTTTAGTTATAATATTTTGGAATTTTTTAAAGATACAATGTCATTTATTTGATAAAAATCATATATTTATGCATACATGTATTAACATGTGACGTGTGAACCTAAAAATAATCAATTTTGTTCAGTTTTTTACTTGAGTAACAGAAAGGCATAAACCAGCGTTTTGTTCAGAGCACTGTGTACATTGTATATTTAAACCAATCCAAAAGAGATGGTGTGACGTCAAAGCAATTTGTTTTTGTTTTTTAAACAAAAGAGTTCTACATAATGTCAACCTCCAGAAAATACGATTTCTCTAACTTTAACATTTACAACACATGCGCGGATCCAGAAATTTTTTCCAGGGGGGGATCCGAATTGAACGTAGGGGGGGGGGGGGGGGGGGCTACACTATTCATCAGAAATGTTGACAAGCAAAAATAAAAAACACAAAAAAAAACTTATTTCTCAAAATCATGAAATTCCTAATCCGTGGAGGTAACGTAGTATGCCTATAACTTGAAAAAATTGTATCTGTCAAAATTTTTTTCTCCCATATTCATGATATGCCTAATCCGATTCATGATATGCCTATTCCGTGGGGAGGTGGGGGTGCGAATATGCTTATAACTGCATTTTTTTCAATATCACACTTAATATTTCCACTTCCGACGCCTTTCCAAAACATATATGTGTTTTCCAGGGGGGGGGGGGGGTCCGAGTCGTATTTGCGATAATTTCACTATGTAAATTTAATAAACTCTCTTTTATCGGGGGGGGGGGGGGCGGACCGCATGCAACAATTAATAAAATTGAAAATGTGAACAACACATATCTATACCATTTAATTGTAACTTTGAGAAGTGCATACATTTTTGGGAGGCAACTGTGTCGCTAGTCTGTAAGTCAAGTGAATTATGTCCTAAGGTCTTTTAAAGAAATAAGAAACTGTCAACACTTGCAGTACTCTGATGATTTCTATGGCGACCGACTGCATTGAATAACGTACTTCATAACTTCTAAACGTGAGAACAAATAATTATTATTTAACATCTTTGACTTAAAACTTTAAATCTATATTCAACAATTGACCACTACAGTGATAGCTCACTTCCAAGTGTATTTTAATTACATAACAATTGATGATCTGCATCCATAAATTACCTATGGCTATCTGTGTCCAGGGTTGTGTGCACTTAAACCCCGAGGTTTTTAACCGGTCTGTTTACCTTAGGTAAGTTCAGGTGGGAGTGGAGCCTATATTAAAAGAGGTGTGAAACCCCGAGGGAAACACGCTCGCTTGTGTATACATGTCTATATACACGGAGTATTAAAGTGCTCTCAAAAGAGTTTTTCCGTTTATTTAAAAAGAATATCGTATTTACATGTATATGTACTGATAAAACAATTTGTTCTTCGTTGAAATGAATATAAACGCATGAAAAACCGCGTGCGACATGTGCAAAATCTTTCGTTTGATTGAACAAGTTTCTGTCGGGATTAACTGAGAATATATCCTGATGTTTTGTGAATTATACAATTACCCCACCGTACTCAAATACTAATGCAACTTTGCAACCAATGCTTGTAAATCTTTTCCGATCAGCTGCTAAATTAAAGTGCACAATAATTCTACCAGCTGCGCATGCACCAGAGCTGTCTGTACTTGTTTCTATTCCGGTTTCAGCTCGTGAAATTTCTCAAAGAAATGTGATAACTAACGATATAAATCGTGAACGCAATATTTGATTTCATTTAATTATTTATTCTCAATTATTCACAAACATCTTTATTGATAAACGACGTCTTTTATGGATACATGATCGGCACCACATGATTGGTGATCAGCGCATTTAGTGTGGTACATAACCAAGTACGAGTAAATTTTTAATTCACATCTTTTAATATTTCTTTTGTTTAAAGTGCTAAAAGATAGCGATTTATCGTCACGGTATGCATCAAATCAAAAGAAAAAAGTTTATTGCACCGTCGTCGCGAGCGCTGGGCATGGTATACACAGGACGAGTAAACAAATGCCAATCATTTTCTAACATCCAAACCTGGGCCTCGATTTAGTTGATTAACAAGGGTTACACTGACCAGGTAAATTTGAAGGCGGTGCTTATTTTTCGGTCGCACGGGGTGATTGAATTAACACGCAGACTGGCCGAATAAACACACAGATTGCAAAGTGAAACACATTAGGAAGTACGTTAACAAATAAGGAGTCACCAAAAATTGATTTTCGCCAATCACTGGGGGGGGGGGGGGGCGGGTGGAGCAGCACAGAGATGACTGTTTTTAAACTTACTAGAACGCTTCGAAAATTAATGATTTTTTTACTATGTCAACCCTCTTAAAATTTGGTACAACTCTTAAGAAAACTTATTTTACTTTCTACACTATTTAATTTTTGTGTTGGTCGAATATTAATTCTTACACCAGTATATGTGCATATATGACTCGATGGCCAGGAAAGTTTGAATATTGTCTTAAAAGTGTTAAAGTCTGTAAAAAGTAAAAAAAAAAAAAAGCAATAATTAACGGAAATGATCATGAGTAACTACAGTCTATTCATCGTCGGACCCCCACGGGTTTTCCATCCGTTAAATTGCTTCAAATCAGTGTAACGTATAGAAAACTCGTGGGTTCCGACGATGCAGTATATTAATCTTACATGTAAGTTAAACACATATCAATTTTACATATGCCGGTAAATATCTCGGAATTTCATTATATTTAATCTTTTATTTATACAATCGACCTTGCATATTTAGAATCGAATTGATAGATTACTTTTATTCAATTAATGATAGGTTTTTATAAGATTTTTCGCCCTGACGTTTAAATCAACGCTAAATGAACTGAATAAGGGAGATAAATTCATCTTTCATCTAAAACCAATATAAATGAAAATAAAATAAACAAATAGTTTTGTGTTCGTACAAAATATCAATAAACATACACGTGTGATAAGGTACATGTAGATGTCCCCTCTCGCGCGATCTTCTCGGCCATGTGCGAGCGTGCGAGGGATGATCATCATTTAAAGGGGTACTCTTTGTGGGTTTTCGTTGTTGATCTAAAACATTATTAGTACAGTTCTTATACAAACCCACCATTGATTTATGTCTGAGGATGTTTTGGATTAGGAATAATATCGGATTTTATAATTTTCAGAATGACTTCTTAATTTTCATTTTAAATAAAACATTAATAACTTAAAATTAAAACAGTTCCTGTATTTGCGGCTATATAAACTCAAAACAAGTACATGAAAGACGCGAATCTGGTGTATTAGGTAACCGCTGACCGCTTGGTAGTGCACCCGCGGCCGAGGAGCCCGCGATCTCCTCGGCCGCGGGCGAGGAATAGGTTACGTAAAGTTACAACACACACAGCTCAGAACCCAGGAAGATTTGAAATGTTTGCAGTATAATAATGACTAAAATCTACCAAATAGAAGTTATTTTTTTTTTACTTAAAATCCACAATTGATCTATGCCTGATATTACTTCCGATTGAGAATGACATTTCTTTTATTAATTAACAGAACGTTTTCTTAATTGACACTCTATCATTTAATTCAATTTGAGAAGAATAAACGTCTATGTGTGATCAAAATTAAAACAATTCTTGTTTTCGGCTAAATGAACTCATAAATTGAGAGACGTGACTCCGGTGTATTAGATAACCGCTGACCGCTAGGTAGTCCAGCCGCGACCATGGCGACCGACTTTCTCGGCCGCAAGCGAGGGATAGCTTACGTAATAGTTCACACACACAGCTCTGATTCCAGATATATTTTAACTGCACGCAGCATGATAACTAAAATGTATCACATAGATTTATTTTTTTTCCGTTAGTTTGTGTGATTTACTAGAAAAGAAAAAGAATGTTTATATTTTCTGTTTCTCGTTTTTTAGGATTGTGCAGAATTTACGAAGATGACTTAAACTCCTCACATAAAAGCATGTATCCTAATTTTTTTTTTTTATTTTTTTTTTGTGAATTAAAGCTTTCTTTTTAAACAGGCATACTGTCTGTCGTAACTTAATGTCAGTTGTACGCACAATGACTTTCATTAACTTGCCAAATAAACACAGGTACATGTTAACATGTAAAGCTTTTTACACTCATACTACACAACTCACCAACAAAATAACATTGTAACGACATTTAGAGGATCCCAACAAACAACTTTTCCAGCGACAGCTATATCAAAATCCTAGCCGTTTTTTAGTTATTTAGCAAAAACTTTCAAGGGCCCTTGGCCCTTAATTTAAGGGGCCAGCCCTTTTTTATTGGTGTCAAATGAAAGTCCTTGACATTCTGCACAACTTTTATTCTACATGTCTTAACAAAATATTTTTCGTTTAAAAGATACAAAGGAAAATATGTCTAAATTTTCGCACTTTTCGGAACCCTGTTTTTTGACCCCCTACCTTTTTCTAAATAAAGAAAGTAATCCAAAAACAAAAACCGATGTGCAAAACTTCAATGTCTCTGTTATTCAAATTCGTTAGATTCCCATTCCCTGCTATCATAGTCTCGGAGCCTTTGTCTGGAAACGAAAGGCCCTAAATTTTTTAAAAAGGGGAATAACTCGTTAACGGAAGAGGATTTTTAAAATTTATGAAATGGTTTAGATAGTGTTTTGTAAAGTCTATAAGCCCTGAAAATTTGAGCAAAAACCGTTCAGAAATGAGCAAGATATGAAGCCTCAAAGTTCGCGTCTAGGAAGAAAAAAAAAAAAAAGAAAAATAAGAATAATCTTAATCTGCACAATAATATAAAGGTCTTCCGTTGGAAACGGAAGACCTTAATTAAAAAAATGGGATTGAAATCACCTGCACTACATGACTAGTGCTGGATTTTAAACTGATTTTGTAATATAACATATAACTTCAGTAAAATTATAATTAATGCGTATTATATCTTATTACAGAAACATGTGCTTGTTTCATAAACATGTATATATCAATGATTGTGTTAACCGTAGTACAGAAAGTAAATACATTAAGTATAGAAATACACGAATCATGATACAGTCACACATACATGTATATACATGTAGTTAAGTCTAAAATGCATGCAAATAAACAATTATTATATTAGGAACAAAATCTAAGTGGTTTTTACTTAATATCATTATCAACTATAGACTTATAAAATGTTTTTGTTCTGTGTACATGTATTGGCGTGATATTTAAAAAAAATGAATTAATTTTAAACTTCAGGTTGTACGATTATTTGGTATGGTTTGTAATAATGTAGCATTTACAACTACTTTACCTTAAGTTGATAATTAAAGGATTTTAGAAGGAGTCTTACAAAATAGGTATATTAAGTAAATGAGTGTAAGTAAAATACTTCATCATACAATGTATGCGATATACAACTAGCTAGAGATTTATTTTACTAATTAATTATAATTTACTAATTAGTTTTACTAACTCAGATACACACATATTGAAAAACAAATCCCTGCCGGGCTACAGTTATAAACTCATGCTTAGTACCGTGTATATGTTACGTAACAGTCTTTTGTTCACTCCTGACAGAAAAACCCTGCAATCCACACAGAATATACAGGAAAATCACAAAGAGGAGCTCACCTGGACAAAGAATGTATACACATGTATACCCGTGCCCGAGTACCTAAGATTAATGATTTCATCATTAAACAAGATCAGACATCAGTTTTTCTTTTCACATTCAATTAATTACTTAGTAAATTTGTTAATCGCCTTATTTTCCACATTTAAAGATAGATACTGTAACATGTATACATATAGTTTCAGTCACGCTGAAACCTACAATAACTGTACATATAAGCATGTGCGGCTTCATGATCATTAGGCTAGAATTAAACCTGTTGAAAATAATTGATATCACTTTTAAACTCAAATCAATTTTAGTAATAGTTTCAGCAATGCGTAAACCATTTGGAATCTTAACTTAAAGTTTCCGCATGCTGAAACCTAGCGGAAATGTGCTGAAACTGATTGATATTTCCATAATAATTTACACAACTTTTTATACATTTCAATATTGGTTTTCGCATTGCGGAAACCATCAGTAATCTTAGACTTAAGTTTCTGCTGACTGAAACCTAGCGGATACTTGCTGAATCGATATAATGGTTTCCGCATTGCGGAAACTATACATGAAACTTCAACTTCAAGTTTCAGCAAGGTTTCCATATAGTTTCAGTTTTGCTGAAACTGGATTTTTCATCCAGTGAATTTACAAAGAACTACAGTCATACAAGTATCGTTTGTCCAAAAGCAGGATTTATTATATCTATTTTGAGAGTAAGCATCGATGACGACATAAATTTCTTTTTTTATTAACCGATTAATGATAACAATGTTTAAGAAATCGGCGATGCAAATTTAGTCGAAAACCAAAGAAATGATTAGAGGTTTAAGATTAAAACATTTTATTAACGATTTCAATAAAAATAACAGCGTAAATTTTAGAATCCTGTATAAAAAAAATCTAGCAAAATATTGAACTTATCTGGTCAGCGATAATCTCCGTCCGTATTCATCGAAAGACATTAAATCAATAAGCCGTATATGGAAGTTGCACGCTTATTGCACGGTACGGTACGCTTTTTTGGCCGTTTCGGGGCGGGTCTTGCATAAATTATCTTGCACGCTTTTTGCACGGTACGTTTCGTTTTGTGAACGGTACGGTTCGCTTTGTGAACGGTACGTTTCGTTTATTGCACGGAACGGTACGGTTCGTTTTAGAGGTATAGTAGCATGTTTCAGGGTCTGTATAAGAGTTCTTAAATACTCTACCACATAAACGATTTATTTAGATATGTTTCACGATATTAAGGGGCATGGTCACGATCTGAACAAAATTTATTTTTTTGTTTTTAATGTTTATATGCTTCAGTAAAGCATTTCTAATAGTACATCAACATTTGAGTATCAGTCGTCGAGTAATAAGCGAGATACATAGCTAATAATTTTTTGTTATGTAAACAAATATCGGGTCACGTTTTTTATGACATTTTTAATATTGGAGAGAAAATTTCAGGTTTAAACCTAAACTGAATGTGACAAACACTAGAACTGTTTAGTTTTGTATCAAAACAAATTAGCAGAAAAATCATTTACTGGAAAAAGAACTTATCGGTATATTGTATCAATGTAAACAAAAACAAGGCACGATTGGTGTTTACATAACAAAAAAATGTGAGCTCTGTATATTGCTTTATAAAACTCTAAAGCTGACACTCAAACTTTGGTTTATCATTAGTAATGCATTGAAAACAATAAACATTGAAAAATAAACTTGACCATTATCGTGGCCATGCCCATTTAAGAGGGATCGATGGTCGTGGGCATTTTTAGACTTAATTGGTCTTCTTTAGAAGAAGAGCTCTAGGAAAGTACAAAAATTTAAAAGATAAAATATATGGATTTTTTTTTATTGAATAATAGTCTTTAGCTTAATAAATCATATCCGAAACTTAAAGGTAGATATGATGGTTAGTTTAGATACCATCCAGCTTCCTTAAGCACACAAAACTTTTGTATGTATCATTAAACCCAATAACTGGTATAAGCTTGTTCTGTTTTAGGAGACATGTGAATCTTTATCTATCGACTCAGGTGCAAGTAATGGTTTCTTTACTAACAATGAAATTCAAATTGATTGTTTATAAGACATGCATTTTTTCTAGCATATTTTTAGTACTTTTTATTTATTTCTGTTGAAAAAATGAAGTGTGTGTAGCCAGGTTCAAATATCGAATTTTACCACCTCGTAATGGCGACTAATAAATTTTGGTTTTTTAAGTACATGTATTTCTAAGCTGTTTAGAACAAATTGACAGTAGATTGGAAGGTTGGGAAATTGATTTTACGGTATTATATCCGCCAAAAGTAAATGGTACACTTTGTAGGCCCAAATCCGTCAAATTTATGTCCCGCCAAAAAAAACCGGCCATACGGTATGGCTATGGTAAAAAAAGGGAATAACCAACCATGCAAAGGCATTGTGTTTTGTTTTAAGGGTTCGTACATGTAGTGGGCTGTTTGGTTAAATTTGCGCTATTTCATCTTTACGTTTTGAGTCATTGAATCATTATCAGTCATTCAATTCAAAAGTGTAATTATCTCGAACGTTCAAAACTTGGGTTCATTGACGGGGTCCTATCTTCTAACCAAATTAGTCAGATTGACAACAATGCCTTTCAAGGCTGTCACAGCTTTCAAAATTATGAGTAAAAACTAATGATGTCTTTCTACTGTCACTCCACTTTCTAACTCTTTAGCAACCTGTAGAAAAATCTTTTCTTAATAAACGTAATAGTTATACATGAACAGTATTTTTTATAGCAATGCCAATTTGTCCAACTGACTTGCCAACAAGGGATATACTTCTACAACGTTTTAGTTATATCATAAGTTATTTAATTCGTCTACAAATAATAGCTCATAAAAAATCACCTTGTAAAAGTATTGGATCTTAATAAAATCAAACAGTATTGTGTAGCTTGAACTTGTTCTGAATAAAATGGCTAGAGAGAACCGAGAAGATTGACCTCTATACACATTCTTTTGTGTAATAATTTGCATTTATGGTTTACCCTATTCATAAAATTAAATTCATGGATTAAAATAACCAGAAAAATGTGTCATATAATGCTAATTGCGTGTAACAGTTCAGAATATTTCTTTTAAAAAAAATAAAGTACAATGCATACAGGTAAATTAAGTCATCCTTTGAACCTTTAAGTCACATTATTAAATAAACAAACTTAACTGCACTTTGGTTTTGATAAAAAAAAACTACAACAAAGCCAACCCTTTATACAGATATATAAAACATAACTGAGAATAGAATTATATACTTATTTCATAAACAAAAAAATCAATTCCAATACTTACTGGTAAAACAGTCAACCTTTTGGATAGTTAAATTTAACTTTTGCAATCTTAACTGCAGAAATACACTCTTCTCTTGGTAATGCAAATACGACAAAGCCATCCTTTTATACAGATACATGTATATTAAAACATAACTAAGAATACGATTAACACCAGAAGATGTTAAAAGATATTGTCTGCATGTAACGTACCCTGTAACCTGGCTCTAACCTATTTAAATTTGTTAGTATATGATTTTAACATAGAACTTGAATACTATTGGTATATACTAGTCAATAAAACAACAGATAAAAAAATCCACCCCACTTTTACAATATAACGTTGAGTTTAAGATTTCAGAATAATTACTTTTTTGAAAAATTAAAGATAAAAGCTAAGTCACAAGAACGTAAAATTGAAAGTGCTTATCTAATTTATATTTTGCAGCAGCCAATGATAGTGTTAAGGGCAGCTTTTAAACTTTTAACTTTATGTTGATATTGCTACTATATTTTGAAAATCATAGAACGGTAAAAGTGCATGTAAATTGTGTATAGTACACACTCATGGAAAAGGCTGGTCATTAAACTCACCAATTCCATCCATTCGCTTTGAACATTATCTCAGTTAACGCAATAACAATTGTGTTAAACTTAACATCCTTAAGGCAGCTTCGAGTTAAAATTCTATTATTCTGTTAGTTTGAAAAAATAAAATAACTCCGAATGACATACCTGTAGTGAGTGAAGAATGGGAGTGGTTGACCGGAACCAATTGTTGATCTTGTTACTTCATCAGGAGTTGTTGGTTTAAGTAACCCAAGAATGTACAGACCGATCCATGTCTAACGTTCATGAAAATGGTATCCTTTTTCTCGTCGAAGGTGATTGATCTATTTTTGGCTTTTGTTAATATGCACACAAAACAATAAACTACTGTTAATATTTTATTACTCAAAATAGCCAATAAATCTAACTTGTATAATACATTAAAACAAGACTGTATAAATAAGTAAAGTAGATATTATCGGCTTTAAAATCTAAACTTTCCCCAATAGTTTTAATGGTAGCCGGTCAATAAGATTTTTCGGCTCCCAGTCTGACACCGTGTATGTAATTTATGAGATTTTATGTTTTATATCTGTTTAAAGTAATGCACTTATAAATATCACAGATGCATCTGTCTATCGTTTTTAAGAATATGTTGTTTTAATTGCAATTACTAGTAATTGCCTCATGTATTATTAGAAACCATAACTGGAGTTTGTTACTAATTTGAATTTCAAACTAGCAAATTAAGAATTTTAATAATTTAAGTATTTATGATGCAACAATGTGTTGTGCTGGTTATTATGAAGAATGTCTAATTTCTGATATCTGACTCGTAACGTCAGTACCTAAAGACCAGGAGTTGTTGAATCGAACCCGTCGTTATTGTTTTGCCGTCAGCAAGCATTTAGGTTCTTTAACCAACCTTCGTATTCATATAACTATAAAGACTATTTTTATGTAGGAAAAATGTTCTTCAAAGACCATATCGATTACTGAATTTGAATCGTTAGTAACAAAGTGAAAAATAATAAACTGGTATCCTACTATTTTAATCATGGTGCATATATACTTAAATGTCGAGGATGTACAATCATTGAAATAATATACATGTTTGTTTTTATTTATATGAGATAAGATAAAATAGCAGAACTCCAGAACATGATATAATAATGCTATGAGGCAAAGATTGTTTTGATTAGTAAGGGCCAATGTATAATCATTATTGGTAAAGCAATGCAAGACTTATTATTTACTATATGGGTTTAATATATCAAATTCACATAATGTTCATGCAAAGTCGAAAAAGATAGTTGGCATGCAGTTTAAGCAGCCAATTATGATTTACGATTCATAAATTCGAGTTTAGTTACTTTTGTGTACGTTAATTGTACTTGAATACATATACGATATACTTGCAAACGCAACAAAACTTGAAATTTAAGTTGATGTTTGACTTACTGCATGGATATAAAATATATTTGCATAACCGTTTTTTTTGTTTCTTTGGCATTTGCTTAACCAGTCATTCAATTCAACAGTGCAATTATCTTGGACGTTGATACATTGTGTTCATTGATAGGTCCCTATCTTCCAACCAGATCAGTCAGATTGACAACAATGTCTTCCAAGGGCTGTCACAGCTTACAACATTGTGAGTAAAAACTAAGAGTCTTTTTTTTTGTTACTTCATGTTTTGAACATTTTACAAATGGTAGAATATTTTTCTTAAGATGCATTGAAATGTTTCCTATTATTTTTGTGATTTTTTGATTCCGTATTTACAAAGGATATATTCATGTTCTCTTAGTGTCATGTGTGGAACAGTTTTTTTTTTAGCAAAATATGTTTTTATCCTCTAAAGATTACATATTATTCGTCACATGAATGTGACCTATTGTGCTAAGGTGACCCATTCTGTTAACGTTTATCAATAAAAGGATACAAATATATAAACAAGGATTAAATTTGAGGTCAAAGAAAATAAATGGATGCTAAACAGAACCCTTAATTTCAGATGCAGGATGACGCCAAAGGTTTTAGAGCATTTTAAAGTTTTGGAGCAGGCATTCTGTTAAACCTGTCACACATGTAGTTAACGTTCTTACTTGAAAGGTAATACATGTATCATTAGTTAGGAACGATAAGGCTAGGGCAGGAAGCAGAATTCGTCTCATCAGCATTATAAATATCTGAGTACTTAATTTGAAAATCAGGACATAGTAAATATGCACAAGACTGAGACAACTAATTCCCGATATTCAACAAAAACCCAGTGCCTTGACGTTTGTGGTGACAGTTTACTGAGGCATTAGTGTAACTTTACTCAGGCATTAGTATAACTGGAAAATCCACTGATGTAATAATCGTTATCATAAGCTAATTATTAAAACTCAGTAAGAGTTGAAGGAAAATTTACATTATTTTCTAAAACAAACTTAACAATTAGATAGGTAGAACCAACACAAACACTTTTCAGGGGATATTACAATTTGGAATATTAAAGTATGCTACGTTATCAAACTTAACTATAGATAATGTACACATCGATATTTATTTGTTAAGAAGAAGTAAATAGGTATTGTGTGTATTTGTTCTATTAACCGTGATATTCAAATTGCCTGCCCGTGGTAAAATAATAACCCATGAACATTTTTAGGGATGATGTGGTGTTTAGAATAGTAATTAGACGTATGCAAGAACATGCTATTGTTCATTTAAATGTTCTGTAAAGTTGAGCCTTGGTATCTGACGAATTTGATTATTGTTTCAGTGTCTCCTTTGTCTGTTTTTTTTTCACAAGTAACCATTTGTTATCGCTTTTGTATAAATATGGTACATTCTCTTTTTACGCGAGTAAATAGTTCATTGTTAATACGGTTTGGCTGCAATTCGCGAGAACGTAAAATTGAAAGTGCGTAATTACCTTAAATTTTGCGACAGCCAATGACAGATTTTAAGACAACCTTTTAATTTCGTTTGACTGTAGGTTGTTACTACATTTTGATTTGTCATAGAACGCTAACAGTGCATGTAAAGGCGTGTATTGTACACACTCAAGTAAAAGGCAGACTATTAAACCCCAAATCCCCTTCAAAAAGAAAACAAAATTAATAAAAAAAAAAACAATTATCTCATACATAAATAAAAACCACTTAGAATTGGAAAAAAATGTAAACAATTTCAATTTATTTATTAATAATTCTAGGTTTATGGTAGTAATATCCAACATAATATCATGCCTCCAAAAATTCAATTATAAAATATACAAGAGTAAAAGAACGATATGATTTTTAATTTAAAAAAAGGGAAATTTTGTTTTGGGTTTAATGACTTTGGGCAGGTTTTATAAACACCCTTGTTTTCCTTTGGACTGAAATGACACATTTATATCGGTTTAAGCATAGCACGTGACTGCCTAATACAGCGCTTTATCCGTTCGATGAGAATTAATATTTGGCAATATGGCCGTCATTGGCCGACGCTTCGCCTACTCATTTCGACATTTCATAGTATTTAATACAGAAACCGCATGCCGTAAGTTCTTAAAATATTTGGAGTAGCTGCCCTTTGAAATTCTTTAAAATCAGAGCAGTTGCCCTTTGGATGTTGACGTTACGTTGCTGTGTCTGAAGTAGAACAAAATGGCAGCGTCGAAATTTGCTAAAATTTCTGCAGAGGAGAGAGGAAAGAGAGAAAACGTTTAAAATTGAATAGCAACAAAACATTGTAGGTAAACATGGGTACATTTTTTTAAAGAGTATTTGAAAGGTGAGAAAGATAAATTTAAAGAGTTTGAATAAGTTAAACTGGACGAAGTGTTAGACATCGTGTACATGACTTTTCGTAGATCATCGCTTTTTGTGAATAAATATGTCACTTGATAGTCCTCGGGAAAACAAAACACTTATTAGGTTTCGCTTTGCCTTGCCATCTATGAGAATGATCAACCCGATATATTTCTATAATCAGTCGGTAACAAACCTAATAAGTAATAGTGTTGTAATAGTATATACTAATATGTAATAGTATAATAAGTAATATTCAGCAATGGGTTAGAGCGTAAACTAATGATCTGTTAGTTTTGAGTTCGAATCCCGCTGGGGCTTTTATTTTTTTTACCTTTCCAAAAATTTTTAAAACATTAATTATTTTGAGGTCCACTATTGTTGAATTTGAAAATTCTAAACCGGAGAAAGTATTTTGATTATAATAAACTTGTATTCACTTAAATATCGACTGGTGTCCCATACCACCTTGTGCGGGTCAAATGAAAAAGAAGTAGGGCCACTCGTCAGCAAAACAACTTAATCGCAAACAAGAGAGTAATAACGGATGTTTATACAGCTTGTAACTAGGTAAAAATTACGTTAAACATTTTTTTCAATATGAGATCATTCCTAAAATGTACCTACATCAAAGAGAGTTGTATAGTGGACACTACATGTAGTAACTCTAGCTAAGTGAATTTAAGGTCATTGGCTTTTTGTTTTTGGTAAGAAAAGAAGAAATAGATTAAAAATTGACCGTAATAATATTTTTCATTAAAACCAATTGGATTAAATGATTTTTAACATGTTTCTCTAGCAAAACTCATTTTGTAAAGATTATAAATCAGTAATACATGATCTCATCGAGACGAGGCATAACCTTTCTGAGACCACCTTAATCATAGTATATGAAAATCATAGTTAAGGATCTTTATCTAAATTGTGTATCTAGTATATTGTAGTGTAGTATGACACAATATCGTATGCTATCATATTATACAGTTAATTATCATACGATATGTATAAGTCATACGGTATGATATAATCATAATATTTATTAATACTTTTACTAAAAGATAGAATAATGTATCATATAATACATTACAAAGTTGTATAATATCATTAAATAATATGATATCCTATGATAGTATTGAAAAGGTTATGAAATGCTTACCTATTTTTGTATTTTTGTATTTATATGAAGAATAATTTATTCGAAATCTTGTCCGTGAAAACAATTAGTCACTCGCTGTTACCTTCAACCCAATATTCAGGTATATCGACGACGACGCATTATTAATTAACAATTGTTACTTACATACTTAGGTCAACTCGATTTATCGCAGTGAACTTAAAATAAAAGATACCACAGAGTCTGCGTCATGTTTTTGATATTTCTCTGGAAAGGGACATTGCTGGTAACCTAACAAAAACTATGTTAAACGTGATGACTTCAATTTTTCTTTCGTCATGTAGCAATATACCTTCTCCACCTGCATATGGAGTTTTTGTCTCTCATCAGTTAATTCGTTACGCAAGGGCTTGTTCTATGTATGAACAGTTTCTAAGGCGAGGCAAGGTACTGACAATCAAGTTGATAAAACAGGACTATCGACAGTATCGATTGAAGTCATCTTTTCGTAAGTTCTCTGGTCGATACAACGACCTTGACAGCAAATACAATCTTCCACTGGGTTGCATACTGACTAACGTTTTTCTTACTTATTGTTGGATCATGATTAATCACCTAATTGTCTACGGATTTTTCCGGGGTTTTTTTTCCACTTCGACAAATACACTGATGTATAAATGAATAAGAAAGCTTACCCATTGTCATTCACATGATCAATGGTACATTATAAACCAACTGAGTTAATTAGATCTAGAATGCCCACGATCTCTTCAAAAACGGAATAAAATAAGCACCTGGCATCCTCTTGAAAATTATGTCCCTTTCAATGTAGGTATCTGGATTACTTTTCCCATGATTTGATATAAAATGTCAAGAAATTCTTTCATTTTCTACATAATTCTTTTAAAGCCGTAAAGTATGGGTACAAGAATCATCAAATCAATTAAACCGCCATAATATTTTTAGCACCAAAAAGACACTCTGGAATCATTTACTAGATCTTTAACTTAAGAAAATGGAAATGAAAATTTTACAGACAGGTTTGTTTTCAATCTGATTAAAGATCTAAACAATAGCACAAAGCGCCCAGCGCTATTGTAGATATTTGTTTTTTAACCAGATTGTTTTTTCTTCATATATAACCCATGACAAACTATGACAAACCAGCTTATGGAGCCCGTGCTATCCAGGGAGGAAGCTTTTCGGAAATGTGTATTTGCATTTGCATTAGATATTTTTGAATAATTTGTAGAATTTCAAAATAACTTTAAATATAAATATATCATTCTCGATGTAGTTTATAAGTGATGAATGTACATACAAATCATTATAATTAAAATTCAAACGAGCAAATATATTTGGAGAACGCAAAAGGATAATACGACGATTTTAAGATAGAAAAAGAAGTATCACTCGAAGTTTCCGATCCCAATCTTTCGAAGGGTCTCGAAATTCTTAAACTTAAGATGATACCATTATTAAATCTTCAAACGTTTAACCCCCAAAGCAGAATTTTTCCGAGACCGAAGTTTAAAATAACTTTATAATGAAAACTAGTCTTGTATTTTAAGTATGTCCCGGGTCTGTCTAGCTAAAGATGTGCTATCTCATTTAATTCACAGTAGTTGACCACTAATTTCAGCTTCCAAATACTAAAGTTACACTTGAAAAGGGTATGTTTTACGCAAATACATGCATGTATGCCAGTGCCAAGGTCTCATTTTTTACACCCGTCTAAGCTGCATATGTCGAAAAAATATGCCATATGATAGACCATTGCTTAAAGAGTTTACAACCACCTTTGTTATCATTTTATCTCACCTTTCAAAACTAAATTCCTACAGGAAAATAATTTTTCCCATAGGAAAATCAATATTCCTATAGGAAATTTGAAAATTCCTATCGGAATACAAGAACTTCCTATAGGAATTTCAATTCCGATAGGATTTGATAAAATCTGATAGGAAGGTTTAATTTCCTATAGGAAAACTACCTGTCAGAGTCAAATTCCTACAGGAAATAGCTTTCTCCTATAGGAAATATAATTCCTATAAGATTTTTTGAAAATCCTATAGGATTGTCAATATTTCCTGTAGGAGAATCGTTTCTCCTATGGGAATTATCATTTTCCTATGGGATATTAAAGGTAAATATCTCACCTGTCAGGTGTTACACACTAAAAACAAAAGTAGTTATATACTCTCCAGACTATGGTCTATCATTTGGTATATATAGATTTTAACGAAACTGCATCTTAAGCGGGTGCAAAAATGCCACCTTGGCACTGGCATAATTATCCGGCACAGTGTTATTTATCAAGTTTCATCATTAATGTAGAACTTGTGAAAACAGTATACGTTCATGTTTTAGTAAAAATAACTTATTGCTTATTCTGAGCAAGTATAACGAAATATAATGGTGTTATTTCATAAAAGACTGTTTTCAATTTTGTATCATTAAAAGGTGGGACTGCAACGCTTAATGATTAAAAAGTTTGTATCATTAGCGGTTAAGTGTGTAGATATTTGTTTGTTTTATTGAGCGTTAAGGCTGCTCTGCATTTGTGACGTCTAATGATACAATCCTATCATTAAGCGGCGATATATCATTAGTCGTTAGCGATGCCAACTGTTAACAATAATTTAAAGCATTAGGCGTTGCAATTGTAACACTTAATAATATTTATATTGTTAAGCGGCGTTGTATCATCAGCGGTTGTTACAATGCTACAAAACCGGTTCAAAGAATATATAATTTTGATGTATAGATTTATTTTGTTATTTTATTCACACTGTTACATGTAAGTTGATTAGCACTAATGCACCATTGCGTTTATATTTAAAATGAAACAAATATATCTAACTTTCTGCTCCACACATTTGACAGATAATTTTATCATCGGAGATGTGCAAAAAATTCCCCATGAATATATTTTGCAAGTTTGCCTAGATATATAACACTTCATTTGGGGGTCGTTGTCAGTTCATTTCGGCGATACTTGTTGATATGATCTCGTTTTTTCATCTGATATATTATTTTTGAATCACGAATGGAATTACACTCAGAATGCACATATTTCCACCTAAGCGTTCATTCATTTTAAGTCAGTCACTGAAGGTACTTTCACCAGTCGGACTTATTGGTAACTGCTGGTTACAACAATTTATTTATTTTAATAATTTTTATTTCATGAAAGAAATTACATCTGTCCAATAATACAAGTCATAAGAAAGTCATTTTAACTAGTATTCATCGGTAAAATTAATTTCATAGTTATGTATTTTGAATGTTAGAAATATAAAAAAGAGCACAGAGAAAAACATGTCAGTAATATAAACTACCGTGCATAACAATTTTCCCCCTAGGATTGTTAAACTTTACTACCTAGTCTATATTTATCCCTTTATTAGTATTTTTCTCATGTAGGTACCTTGATGGAAATCAGATAAGTAGGATTGACGGCAACATCTTTCAGGGGTTATCACAGCTTCAAAAACTGTAACTCTGTACTCTGCTGTTTTATTCCATAGAATAAATATTCAGCCAATTTATTTGTTAAGAAAAGAGAAATGATTGTTGCACGGTTTAAAGGAACCTAGACACGATTTCAGATGAAAATTTTATTTTTGATTTTTATGTATAGAATAGTTTACTTGTGTATTTTGAATGATTTACCAAAATTTGAATGTTAGAAGTCGTGTTACAAGCGAGATACAGAGGAAAGAAGTCGTTGTTATGTAAACAAAGCTCAAGTCTTATATTTGTTTACAAATAATGTAAAGTAAAGAAATTACCATTTCTTTGACAAAATAACTTGTGGAAACGAGATAAACTCATTCAATGTGTTCATAAATAATTTTATCAACAAAAAAAGCAACATTAGATTGAAACTTATACCAATACAACACATATGTAAATAATAACAGGACCCGAGCTTTGTTTACAAAACAAAGAATTCTAACCTCTGTAACTCGCTTGTAACTCGATATTTGACTTTTAAATTTTAACAAAGCATTTAAAACATCCATATTGACCATTCTAGACATTAAAAATGAAAAAATAGATTTAGAAAAATTTGAGCTCAAATCGTGTCTAAGTCCCTTTAATTTCACTGCAAATAAATTATCACTTAGTTACCGGTGGTATAACAATAATGGCCATACATATCTCTTTCAGTGAGAAATATTTTAAAATTGCGTATTTTTTTATTGGACTTATACATGTCAGCTGGTTACATATGAATATGACCCGTACCATGTTACTTTAATATATTTAATTATTCAATTAAGAAACAAAGAATATGCACTTAACTGGTTGCTACATTTGCTATTGATACATAAATGCGCCATCGGTAATGCCTTCTAAACACCAAAAACATATAACGCTTAAAGAAGTATCTGCATATAACGGGTGTCGTATAGTCATTGTCCGTTATTAGACTTTTATATTTTATATTATATTATAATCATTGTCTTTTATAGACAAATCATTACATTATATACAATGAGTATTTCAATTTTAAAAGTTAAATCCTTCTCCGTGCCATGAAGGCGCATAGGGCCCGTGCTTATCCCCGGTTTCCGCTGTGCTAAGCGGATGGGTTTCATTGACTCCCCCTGGATGGGATACCAGTTCATCGCAATTCAAAATGTCCTTAATTTAAAAATGAACTGTTTTGAATAAGAAATTTAGACAGTGTATAATTTTGGCCAAACAAATTTCTTAAACAAAATTAATGTCCTGGAATTTTTATTGTACTGTTAATTTTAGGAAATGTATTTAAGAAATTGAAGAAATTGTTTAATGTCGAATCACTGTATTCTTGCTTTAAATTTTTTCTCATTACTCGGCAATGTGTGTAAACACCTTATTTTATATCTGTCCTCAAACATGTCACACACGATGTGATAATTTGTAAAGGTAAGAAATGTATAAACAATAACAAAAGTTTGCTTTTGTATAATGTTTTTTTTACTTACAATGTTTGAAGCTGTGATAATCCCTAGAAGCATTGCTAAGGATCGTACTTATATTGTTGCCTCTTTTCCCCTAAATGATAGTAATGGAAAAGAACATTGCATTAAATTATAAACTTTTACAAAATTTGTTAAAAAAAAAAAGTAAGGTAACTATATGCCTTTTTTATATTCGATGCGACTTTACTTCGCAATTTCAGAGCTATACATGGAGAAAGTTTAATGAAAAGTGTCTTTGTGTCATAAAATAGTATGAAATATCTGTCGTCATTTGTTACAGAGGTGCATATGGTTAAAAGATTAACATTTCGCTACACGTGGGTCGATAATGGCGCCATGTTTGAAAACCAGCACAAGCGACGTTTGCACAAAAATGCTATAATTGCAGAATAATGTATCTCTTATGTCTACAAATGGGTATGAAAAACAAGATGAGGTTACTTTACGTTATAATGGGTAATGCGCATGAAAATCTACATGTAAACGTGATCGTTAACTACCTTGTTCTTCTTAATCAGTTGCTAGCCTTTAACGTTTCGTTTACAAAGATGCTTTGTGGGAGTTATGTTACAAAGGCACAAACACAGTTGTCGGACCCGAAAATAAGAAACTTACTCATCCGATGATATTGTAACTAACACAATTTTAAAAAAAATAGAAGCAATGCACTTAAATTGCACAAAAGGTATTAACATCAATTAAAATATTAAAATTTACGCTATGCAAAATGGAAAGTCAAAGATTGTTGTATTTTTTTCAAAAATTCCGTAAATCGTACTCTTGAGTTGGAAAATTTGTTTTTCGGAATATATTGTAGCAATTTTGTTACAGTTGGATATTTTACTGATAAGGGACATTGATGGTAAACTAACAACAAAACTTAATGATAAACGTGACGATTCAAATTTTTCTATAGTCAACTTTCCTTACTTATGTAGCAATATACCTTAATCACCTGCATATGGAATTTTTTGTCTCTCAGTTGATTTGATACGCAACGGCATGCTCTTCGTATGAACAGTTTCTAAGGTGAGGCAATCTACTCAAAAACAAGTTAATAAAACAGGACTACCAACAATGTCGATTGAAATCATCTTTTCCAAAGTTCTATGGTCGATACAACGACCTTGTCAGCAAATACAATCTTACTCTTGGTCACATGCTGGCTGACGTTTTTCATACTTATTGTTAGACCATAATTAATCACCTAATTGTCTATGGATTTTTCCATTTTCCCGATTACGATAAAGTGCACACGGCGGGTCTGACCGGTTAGCAGAGGATGCTCACTCCACAATGGCACCTGATCCTACCTATAATTTTTTTTACAGGTCCGTGCTCAGCTTCTGTTTTGTATTTTTCCTTCGGACTTTTGATTTTAAACACTGTTGAATAGACAATGTAAAAATACCCGCAATTTATGATAATATAAACAATAGATTTCAGTGTAGAAATCTTAAAATTAACTGTTTTAAAGTTTTTCGACACGGGTTTCTATTTATTTGAATATTGATTCTGATTTTTTGCACTTGTTCGTATACACGGGTTACACCTACAAGTAACCCGTAATCGCTTCTCTTACCTTAAATGATATCGCGTGTATAGTCAAAATATGACTACAATGTATTATTTTTTGTTATTCAGTTAAAATATACATGTATATGTACCATATTTTTTTTACGATAAATTAGTATGTACATAACTGGATACACAAAATAAGTCAATAGCTTTTAATCTTGATATTTATCATTATATAACAAGTTATGATTCAATGTGCGTTAAAGCAACTAACAACTTTATACATATGTATAATTAGTTTATTATTTGAAGGAAAAACTGATTTATTAAGTTAATTCCCGACACTTATCATTTCACAATTTACGACATACACATGTACTTGTATTAACAGTTTATGGCGCTATGTTAAGAAAAGATTAAGCTCTAAAAAAGGAGATTAGATTAAAACATTTTTATAACAGTGTTAATAAAAATAACAGCGTTAAATTAGTATGTGTTACTTAAGCCCGTATAACTAAAATATAGCAAAATATTGAACTTATCTGGTCAGCGATAATCTCCGTCCGTATTCATCAAAAGACATTAGTCAATCAGCCGTATATGGAAGTTGCACGCTTATTGCACGGTACGGTACGCATTTTTGGCCGTTTTGGGGCGGGTCTTGCATAAATTATATTGCACGCTTTCTGCACGGTACGGTTCGCTTTGTGAACGGTACGGTTCGCTTTGTGAACGGTACGTTTCGTTTCGTGAACGGTATGGTTCGTTTCTTGCTTGGAACGGTACAGTTCGTTTTAGAGGTGTAGTAGCACGTTTCGGAGTCTGTATATATATATTAAGCAGTGTGAATAACGTTAGAGAATGTAATCGTGTGGATTATCGTAATTATGATTTCTATTTACATAAACCGCTGATAATATAAAAACATAATAGTATTAAATAAAAGTCGTTTTCAGATAGAGCTTCCGTCATTTGGCCCTGGCATCGTTTAAATCATCTTTCAAAAGCAACTAAATATTTTTCCTTGGTTTTGGAGAGAGAAAAAGAAAATTGAAATGAGACGGGGAGAAAGTTTCGCCATCAACAAGAAATCCCCCTCTCATAACGATTCGCAAAGTTGTAGATGGAATTACATTTTTGTCATTTGTCTTACATCATAACAAATGTATGCAGGTTACAGTTTTTTTCTTAATTTGAAGAAAAACTGGCGTTTAGGAGAAGAGGCATCATGATAGCGCGTTTAAAATACTAGTCAATGCATTATCCGCTAGTCTACATTTAAGGTATCAAGCGAATTTGCTAACGGCACCATAGGAATCGACGTAGAAAGTTGACAAAATAATTCATCTTTTAGAAAATTACAAAGAATCACGAGCTACTTAAAATGAAATATTTCAAGAAGGTTGATTGCAGTTTATACAAATTTTTAATTATCAAGAGATAAAAATTCAAAGACGTGAAAAATATGGTCACATTTTGTTCTACTAGGTATGCTTAGGCACTAAATGATAGAAAATTCGTTACTTTTACAATAAAATCTATAACTCTGTTTACCACCACCAATTGAATGCTCAAACTGACAAATGCGTTCACCAAAAAATCAAAAGTCAGAAAAGGTGAATTTACTTAAAAGGGAATTGGGTTGAAATCTGTTTGTTTTTTATTTTTTTTGTCTTTTTTTTTTTTTTTTTGGTTTGTTTTTTGTTTTTTGTTTTTGTTTTTTTTTTGTTTTTGTTTTTGACAAAAAATGTTGATCCAGTGAATGTTATCCAAATCCGAATTATAAACACATTATCATGATGACAGTGTTGAGTTTATCTATCAATAAAGTATCTCCTAGCGAATACAGACCGTATTTGTACCCCGTCTAATACTTACTAGGTTGGTCTATAACGCTTATCCAAGTAGAAAATTGTATTCCATGGACGGATACGAAAGTACATTATTTAAAATGCTGGGAACACGTCCAGAAGTTTTTAATCAGCATCAAAAAGCCAATAAAGGAACAACAAATTCAGAGATTTTTCTTTTCCCTAGATTATTTTCCTCACAATGAATCATGATAAAATTTAGATAACCCTTAACGTGATTTAAGTACAGGTTCACGTAAGAATCAGGCAAACAGTGATAAGTCATATATTTCATATTGAAATGGTAATTTACTTTGAGAACAATATAAACAAGTGTTCTCAAAAAATAATAAAATTTTTAGCCAATCATGCATAATTGCGAAGCTGTGTTACTAAAAATAGATCCACTCTGTCACAGTCTTTAAACACAAGGAAAACACTAAGCTATAAAGATTTAAAAGAATTTTCAGAAATTCAATGTCAATTCATTCATTAAAAAAATGTTGGTATGAAGTGAAGACAATGCCTTCTTCTTTTATCTCATGTTACAGAGGTGGTATCTCATTGGTTTCCATGGCAACCATGACCATACTTAGCCATACAGTCTTTAAAATTAGAGAAAAACGATCACTTTTATGTCTCTTTTTTTAAAAAACAGCAAACATATATGACAGTGTGTTATATATAAATAAATAAAGGAGATTATGAAATGATTTTCTACAATAAATAAAGTTTTGAAAAATTAACAGACAGTTTATATAATCTAAGCGGGATTCCTACAAAAAATGTAAAATTTTTTATCATTTTTACATGTATCTAAGAGTAATAATATAATTATATTTCATATTCTTAGTTTCATTTTAAAAATAAGGATTAGATTTTGATATCATTTATGAGTAAATGTTATTGTTTTAACTATTACCGGTGTGAAAATTTGATCTTATATCATTAATGATCGGGATCGGAATACCAATTATTGTGTATCAAATGTATACCGAATTTCCTCAGAGTTCTAATAGATACGTGCAGAAAGTTATCAAAATTTTAGTTTTTAACAATATTTAATGATGTAACACAAATCTTAAAACAACATAAAAGTATGTCTATCAAAAAGCAATGGAAGTAACCTTTGTTAGTAAGACTTAGTTACAAAAGGAACAACAGTCCGACCAGATGTTTATAGTGAGTAATATGTACATGATGTATACAACCATTAATAAACTTATATACAATATTTTTTTGTCTCGGTGGTCAATAATACCTGAACCTACATGTACTTTTGAAGAATTCATATTATCAGAGACATAAATAATATTTAATATTTATTTATTTATGTCTCTGATATTATTTTTACGTAATTTGAAATGAGGTCAACTTGTAGAGGAATTTTGACTTTTAAAAATAACACAATTCTTTCTCTTTTTTTAACGAAGATGTCTGCAGATTTGTTAACCACCATGTAAACTATATTAAACAGTTAAAATGAATTTATCATATTCAGAGCATAATTAAGTTGTATAAAAGTACTTTCATATGGACCCTTAGCCCAGCCTTGCCAATCAAAAATAAATAATGTATATCTTTATTCAGTAAAACAGGCCCATAGCAAAATGTCTCATTTAAAATTGTTATTCATATCATAATATCTTATATATAAATTTAAAATATGTTTGTAGACTATATGGGGGTAGGGGGTACCTCAGTAAGAGTGAATTTATTGTAAGCATAATTACTGTAACCCTGTTTGATTGTATATGTAATGTACGTTGGATATACCACTAGTTTAAACACGTACATGCTTTATGATTTATATGAATGTGCAGCAGTTGGGTAAACCATGTGTATACACATTTATGCTATTAAATTATGATATTATTTCTATGAACTGTACATACATGTAATATATATCTCTGTAGTCAAAGTAATGTAGCTACCATCATGGTAATTATATCAATACAAATGTGAAGATGAATTCGTGATATATCATGATAAGTATTTCATTAGTACACTTAAATCTCATAGCATTCTCTATTTTTATTTTTCAAAGCACCTAACTTCACTTAACTGAATCATTAATTATTGTTCTGTCTTCCTTGGACATTAACCAAATAAATTCGCCTTTCTTTGTTAATAACATATAGTTTTTGTTAAAGTATTGAGATATAATATTTCTTTCTTATTTATATATAATTGACAATCAATAACAAAGGGACACTCATCTTCTACATAAATTTGGTTAGTAATGCAAAGCATAGTTTTTTTGACACTAAAAATAAAATTTAAGTAATTTGAGTGCAAAGTTCAATGTTAGTTATTTCTTCATATACAGGTAGTTTGAAAG
This sequence comes from Magallana ariakensis, assembly GCA_020458035.1. NCBI lineage: Eukaryota > Metazoa > Mollusca > Bivalvia > Ostreida > Ostreidae > Magallana > Magallana ariakensis. The sequence continues at coordinate 47,461,094 of CM035819.1, read as the reverse complement.
CTGGGTTTGTAAGCTCTTTATCTGTTGGAGTTTAAGGTCCAAGCATAATCAATTGATTAAGCAATGAGTCGACACATTCTTGAGCTTTTCGCTTGTAGAAACTTTCTGTAAGGTATATTCTGCCTCATCAATCCAGTTTGATGTTTGTGACAGCTAGGGTCTGTGATTGTCAAACTTCTGAATCCTGAAATAGAAAGATTTAAAGACTAGAAATATTGTTACTTTTCATATGTACTGTAAAACAAAATGTATAATGACACAAGTCATGTTAATCAAGCATAGATAAAAGATTGATACTTATTCCAATCTGAAAAAGAGAGAATCAGTAGGTATAGGGAAAGATTATTTATTTTTCTATTATAATGGCCAGCAAGAAAACCCCTCCTAAAAGTAAACTTATACATTTGTATTTATTGTTTCTTACTACATGCACATGTATAAATGACAAAAGCATTTTTTTAAAAATGCAATTAGAGATTTTTAATTAAACCCAAGATTAATTTTGAGAGAAATATGTCAATTAGACTTAAGGTAGGGCTAATTTTGGAACCCTAAACACTAATAAACCAATGTAATCAAAGATTAATTAAAGAGGATTTGATCTTCTGCAATGGGATCTCAGCCATTATGACCATTATGATATAATGAAGAGTGGGGAATAGGGAAAAACAACAGGGGATACTTGCCAAGCTATTACATAATACATCTTCACATACCAGCAACAAATATAATAATGGTTTAGGGTGGGGTTTAAGCTGTTTTAAAGCTTTTTGACCAATGAATTATAAAATTATGGGTTAGGGGATGACCCTCGGGCATTTGCAAAACAAAGTAATCACCACATCTTATCATGAGCTGTAAGAATATTCATGTACATGTACGTATAGTTAAGGGGTGGGGATCTCTACTGAAATACGGCCAATTATATAATGAGGGGGTGGGAATGACTTTAGGAGCACTTAAACAACAATTTAATTCATTTATCTCAAAATAAGCAACAGCTAGAAAGATATATTGACCAATGATTAATTATTAGGGAAGGGTAGGAAATTACCACAAGGCACTTGTCTACATGTGGACCATCTCTCGAGATTGTATCCGTGGTCGTTATTAGTACATTGACTTGTGTCTCAATTATCAACCAACTGCAATAGAAAAACTTCTAATCAGAAAACAAGCTTAACAACTTAGTTTTGAAAAAGACAGCTCATTATTTATATAATATACATGTACAGTTAAAAATATCAATTTTAAGAGGTTGGTATTGTCCTCAAATACTGATATGATATCAACCAGTACATGTATCAGTATCCTAATAAACATTGTACTACATGTATCACCTGAATTGAAACACATTAATCCAAAGACAAATTTTATAGAGTATGCAAGTTAAGAACTGCAGTTACAACCAAACTGCATACACAAGATAAACACTTAACAAACTTACATTGTTGACATAAAAGGTGGTATGGACACCTCAATATTGTGACATACCTCCTATCGAAATAATTAAAAACAATATTCTTTTTCTGCTCTGTATTTGATAACTTACAGCCTAGCACAATGGGTTACATCTTTTTATATAACGATGAATCTGTATGTCATGAGTTTGAATCCCGCAGGTGCTAATTATTATTTTTACCTTTGAAATTATTTTATAAAATTATATTTTTTGTCAAATATTGTAAAATAGAAATTTCAAAAAGTGTTTTGATTATAATATATACTTTTATCCACATCAATATTGACAGATGTTCCATACCACCCTAAATTACCCTAAATTAACCCCAAAAGTATTTTTGTTTTACCATAGATAATGGATATATACGAACGTATAGTGAGGGAAAAAAACCACCTATCCCACAATTAAAGGAAGCTGTAAAAAACTATACTGTGGAACTTTTCATTCAAGATTGACTGGTGTACATATGTAGAGATACATTATTTTTCAATGTATCCACAGGGGCATCTTATCCGCTCTGCTCTCTGACACATATATAAATAATATTATTTATATAATATATATTATTTATATAATATATATGTCAGAGAGCAGAGCGGATAAGATGCCCCTGTGATGTATCTAAAAAAGTCGACGATAACAAAGGGCAGTGAAAGGCTACTGCAGTACATTAATTTACTCAAATCAATATATGATAATTTTGTATTTAAGTTATAACAATGCACTTTTTTAAATTAGAATTGTAAATGAAAGTATACATTCGTAAAGTATGCAACTTATATTTGATTGTCCGTAAATCGCTTTAGCTATGTTCTTAAAATAGATTCGGGGAAAACCGGTATGATCAACCGATACATGTAGTGAAATATGCCAATAAAACGATAACTTCACTGCAGTTGTTAGTTAAATTATTTCACTGTTTGAAAAACTTATTTTATTCAACATGTATAGCGTGGATATGCACTAATATACCTAAATAATGTGATTCTTTAGGGTATGACTTCCTTCGCTGTCCGGCTGCTGGTTGACAGATTGTTTGTCGGCCATCACTAAGTTTTTAACCTTGCAGATGTCTTGTTATGTCTTTGCCACAGTTGCAAAGGGTCACTGGAGCTGTTTATTTTGGATAGGCTTTATACAGACTGGAGAAACTGTCTGCGTAGTGTCCCAAAACCGTGTCTTCTTCTCGAACTCCCATTTACGCGCACTAGCGTTCGTAGCAACGAGGCGCCATCTAGCGACGATATTGTGAATCAACCAAGAAAGACAACCAAATTTCACTC